>WNWU01000144.1:187404-241771 GCA_012654045.1 Ptyas mucosa
TCTATTCTA
This sequence comes from Ptyas mucosa, assembly GCA_012654045.1. NCBI lineage: Eukaryota > Metazoa > Chordata > Lepidosauria > Squamata > Colubridae > Ptyas > Ptyas mucosa. The sequence continues at coordinate 187,414 of WNWU01000144.1, forward strand.
TTCTATTCTATTCTATTCTATTCTATTCTATTCTATTCGTAGCAGTAGTCTAAACATAATAATCAAAGGGCTTGAACAACAGAGCACAGGGACTCCTGATCCAGGAAAGGCCACAACTTCCCTAGCCACAACTTCTACCTGCTCTTTGAGCACGAGCTGTGAGTCCACGAAAAAACCCCAAATCACGGACTGGGTCTGTCTGGGGTAGTGCCAGGATAGTCTGGGGTACCTTACCTCTTTTTCTACTCACTCTCTCATACACATAGCCACTGTCAGTAGGAATAATTGTTCAAATAATTTCATAAAATGTATCGTGTTCATTGGCATTTGTGGAAAAGCAAATTCCTTGCAAATGACTTTCACGGAGTTCTCTTTAGCAGGATTTATTGAGATGAAAGTTACAAGAATTACAGTCATTCAACCATCTCCCATTATGAAATGTATACATATCATTTTCTTTGACTCCTGCATACTATCTAAGTGAAAATAATATCCTCTTCCAAATAAAATAAAGTTTTAGAATTCTTTCAATGTCATGGTGTAGTGACTCATGTTTTTACATGTATTCTAGCAGTAAGTTGTGCCTTGGTATTCAGGTCTGGCCTCAGAATGATAACATAGCTCTTGGGGATGAAGATGCAGCCCAGAAGACCAGCACTGGAAGCCAAGATGGAGAAGACCTGAACAGCCACCATGTATTTCCCTTTGGTGCTCAGGTAGGTGGGCACAAAAGTCACCCAGACACTGCAGAAGACCAGCATGCTGAAGGTGATCAGCTTGGCTTCGTTGAAGGCCCCAGGCAGATTCCTGGCCAGGAAAGCCACTGTGAAGCAGATGGCAGCCAGGAAGCCCATGTAGCTGAGGGTGACGTAGAACATGACAACGGCCCCTTCGTTGCATTGCAGGATGATCTCTCCAGGCTGGGAGTGGAGGTCAGAGTCAGGGAATGGGGGAGAAGCTCCCAGCCAGATGGAGCAGATGATAACTTGGACAGCAGAACAAGAAAGGATGATGGAGTTGGCCAAGCTCTTCCCCAACCATCTCTTCACTCGGTTTCCTGGTTTTGTGGCCAGGAAAGCCAGTACCACTGTGATGGTTTTGGCCAAGAGAGAAGAAATGGCAACTGAGAAGATGATGCTGAAGACCATTTGTCGGAGAAGGCACGTAGCTTTCTTTGGTTGACCAATGAAGAGAAGAGGAGACAAGAAGCAAAGCAGGAGGGAGACCAGGAGGATGTAGGAGAGGTCCCGGTTGTTGGCTTTGACAATGGGAGTTTCTCGGTATTTAATGAAGATGATTAAAACAAGGCCTGTGGTTAGGAATAAGAGTAGTGCAAAAGAGACCAGGATGATCCCTAGATGTTCTCCATAAGACAGGAAGGTTATAACTTTAGGGATACATTGGATTCTGTCCTCATTTGGATATTTATCATCTGGACACTTGGTGCATTTTCCTGTATCTGAGGAAACCAAAAAGCAATATTTTTTTAACGTTGTGTTTCAAGAAATAGCTTCTTGTGACAAGAGCTGATAAGAGAGACATTTTCCAAGATGGATTGCTTAATCATTCCACGGGGAAGGCGGGGGGGAATTAAAAATAAAATTTTATAAAAATTATGTAGCTACGGAGTATGAATTTGGGGAAAGTCCTAGGACCTAAAGCATTTCCTGTGTAATATAGCTTTCATAGGAACCTACATTATTGAAGGAAAATAATGAATCTGATAATCTTTCTAGGAAGAAGTCCTGGATCCTTCCAGATGGCATTTCTTAATATACATTTAGAGCAGAGGTCTTCAAACCTGGCAGCTTTAAGACTTGTGGACTTCCACAAGTCTTAAAGCTGCCAGGTTTGAAGACCTCTGATTTAGAGGACGTGAGTCTTATGAAATCTAGTTGACTGGTAGGAAAAGGGAGTCCTACAAATAATATGAAATGGCTACTGGGACCAGCACTAATATGGGTGTAATGAGGTGCCCCCATAGCTGCCCGCACCATCTTATTGTATACCAAAAACATCTTCTCAGAATTCCTCAGGGTGAGGCCCACGTAAAGCACATTTCAATAACCATTCGAGGAGGTGGACCTAAGCGATTTCCTAAGAGATGGACCTTAAGTTTCAAAGAAGTCAGATGTTCCTAGAGAGGTAAGTGTGTCAGGATGCATTCAAACTAGAACAAGAAGAGAGAACCCTAATTTACAATTTGCAAAGCATAATACTTTTACTAATGCTAACAAACCGGGCAGGTGGTTGGCGTACACTTTGAGGAAACAAGCATCTACACGAATTATTGATAGTACTGAATATGCTGGCAAAGAAGTTTATCAACAAGAATTAATTAAAAAGGCCTTTTTGGAATATTATACCAAGTTATATGCTAAAGACAATATACAGAACATTTCTATAGACAAATATCTAGAAAAAAAGAGAGTTTTAAAAATTTCAACAACCCAAAAGAAAAGTTTGGAACAATTGATAACAGTTGAGGAGATCAGATTTGCTATAAAACAACTAAAAACAGCTAAAGCTCCAGGGACGGATGGCCTAACCGCAGTTTACTATAAAACTTTACAAGAGGAAATGATTGAGTATCTTAAAGATTTATTTTGTAATATACAATTAGGAGGTAAGATACCTTCCTCATGGAAAACAGCCTTTGTCTAATTGATACCGAAAGAAGAATCAGGTCTTAAGAAACCAGAAAATTATAGACCAATATCTCTATTAAACACAGACTATAAAATCTTCGCAAAAGTATTGGCCAACAGATTGATGCCAGTTATCCAAAAGGTAATTCATCATGATCAAGCAGGATTTATTGAAGGCAGATATATGAAGGAGAATGTCAGGCAAGTTATAGATTTACTGGACTATCTAGATAAGAATAAACAGATCTCTGCAGTGCTGGTTTTTTTGGATGCGGAAAAAGCCTTTGATCGAGTGAATTGGAACTTTATAATTAAGACTTTGGAAAAAATGGATTTGGGGGAGCGGTTTATACAAATGATTGGTGCAATTTATCAAGAGCAATATGCACAACTTATTATTAATGGATGTTTAACATCGAATTTCAACATACAAAAAGGCACCAGACAAGGTTGTCCATTATCCCCACTATTATTTATTCTAACTTTAGAAGTCTTACTTAATGCAATACGGGACTCGAACTCTTTGAATGGAATAGCCATAAGGCAAGAGGACTATAGAACTAAGGCATTTGCAGACGATCTGGTTGTTACCCTATCACAACCTATGAAATCAATAATCCAGATGAAAGATATTATAGAAGATTATGGCATGGTATCTGGTTTTAGGCTGAATCAGAAAAAAACTAAAATGATTGTTAAAAATTTGACAGAGAGTAAAAAAAAGGAACTGGAAAGAATGGCAGGTTTTGAAATTGTTTCAAAGGTCAAGTATTTAGGAGTACAAATTGCAGATTCAAATGTAAATTTGGCAGGGGGGCAGAGATCGACTCCTAGGCCCCTTATATGCGGGGTGCCACAGGGATCGGTTCTCTCGCCCCTCCTGTTCAACATTTATGTGAAGCCGCTGGGTGAGATCATTCGTGGTTTTGGGGTGAGATATCATCAGTACGCTGATGACACCCAGCTGTACATATCCACCCCAGACCACCCCAACGATGCCCTTGAAGTGATGTCCCAGTGCCTGGAGGCCGTGCGGATCTGGATGGGGAAGAACAGGCTCAGACTCAATCCATCCAAGACTGAGTGGCTGTGGTTACCGACGTCCCGATATAGTCAGCTGGTACCATCGCTGACTATTGGGGGCGAATCATTGGCCCCCACAGAGAGGGCGCACAATTTAGGCGTCCTCCTGGATTCACGGCTGTCCTTAGAAGACCATCTGACGGCCGTGTCCGGGAGGATTTTTCATCAGGTTCGCCTGATCCGCCAGTTGCGCCTCTTTCTGGATCGGGACTCCTTACTCACGGTCACTCATGCCCTTGTCACCTCCCGCCTGGACTACTGTAATGCTCTCTACATGGGGCTCCCCTTGAGGAGCACCCGGAGGCTCCAGCTGGCGCAGAGTGCGGCCGCGTGGGTGGTGATGGGAGCGACGTGGCGCTCTCATGTGACACCGCTCTTGCGCGAGCTGCACTGGCTCCCAGTGGTCTTCCGGGTGCGCTTCAAGGTGTTGGTTACCACCTTTAAAGCGCTCCATGGCTTAGGACCCGGGTACTTACGGGACTGCCTACTACCTCCAATAGCCTCCCACCGACCGGTACACTCCCATAGAGAAGGACTCCTCCGGGTGCCGTCGGCCAAACAATGTCGACTGGCAGCCCCCAGGGGGAGAGCCTTCTCTGTGGGAGCACCCACTATCTGGAACGATCTCCCCCCAGAGATTCGGCGGATCCTGGACCTTCGTGCTTTCCGCCATGAGTTAAAAACTTTTTTATTCCATCAAGCGGGCCTGGCATAGTATCTCCCCTTTTTATAAGAAAATTTTAAATTGTATAATCCAAATTTTTAGATCTGGGATTTATATATTTTTTTAAAAATGGGTTTGAATTGTTAGGCAATTGTTTAATTTGGTTTTAATTCGTTTTTAAATTTTGTATTTATGTTTTTTATCTCTGCCTGTTCACCGCCCTGAGTCCCCTCGGGGAGAAGGGCGGTATATAAATCAAATAAACGATAAACGATAAACGAATGATAAAACTGTTTCAAAATAATTATGAGGTTCTGTGGCAAAAGATACAAAAAGATATGCAAAATTGGAAGAAACTGCAGTTATCATTGCTTGGACGAATATCAGCAGTAAAGATGAATGTTTTACCTAGATTTATTTTTTTATTTCAAATGATACCAGTGCTCAAATTAGATAAACCACTGCTAGAATGGCAAAAAGGAGTGAATAAATTTATTTGGAATGAAAAAAAACCGAGAGTCAAACTGAAAATAATGCAAGATACTCGTGAGAGAGGTGGTCTTAAACTTCCAAACCTTCGATTATATTATGAAGCAGCTGCATTGACACAAATAAGTGATTGGTTTGGGAAAACTAAGACTGAATTGCTGAATATAGAAAGTCATGACCTTGTTTGGGGATGGCATGCATACTTATTTTATGACAATAAAGTGGATAAAGTGTTCAATAGTCATCTACTTAGAAATGCCTTGATGAGAATCTGGAGGAAGCACCGAACTAATTGGGATTATAAAATTCCGTTTTGGCTGGATCTTGCTGATACCATGTGGAATACAAATATCAAGTCACTCGGGGGTTTTTTATATAAAGAGTTACTTTATTTTGAAGAGGGCAGATGGCAATTGAAGACTTTGGATATGCTGTTGGAAGAAGGGAAATCGTTGACTTGGTTGCAGTACAATCAGTTACAGATGAGATGGAAAGAAGATCAACAAACTGGTTTAATGGAATATGAAGCAGAATTGGTTAGACAGATAAAGGAGACAGGTCCAATGCATATTAAGAGAGTTTATAATGTTTTGTTAGAAAGGGATTCAGAGAATGAGTTAGTTAAAGATTGTATGATTAAATGGGCACAGAATTTCTCTCAACCAGTTATGATGGAAACATGGGAAAAAATATGGGTTCAGAATGTTAAATTTACACAGTCACAAAATTTACGAGAAAATTTTTATAAAATGTTTTATAGATGGCATTTAGACCCCAAGAAATTGTCTTGTATGTACCCTAACGTGCAGCCAAAATGTTGGAGATGTGAGTGTTTAGATGCTACATATTATCATATATGGTGGACTTGCAAAAAAGTGAGGGCTTTTTGGATAAAAATATGGTGGGTTATGCAAAATGTTTTAAAGAAAAAAATACAATTTTCTCCGCAATTTTTTTTATTGGGTATAGTTAAAGATTTTACATTGGGTGAAACAAAATTGATTTTGTATATGGTGACAGCAGCTAGGTTGTTGATTGCCCAATACTGGAAGAGTGATACCTTACCGACTGTGGACCAATGGATTCAGAAGATGGCTGGATTTGCAGAAATGGCGAAGATCTCAGCCTTTTTAAAAGACCAGACGCATGAGAAGTATATACAGGAATGGAATAAATGGATTGAGTATATACAGAATAAGTATCAGACTAGAAAATATTATGTAGCTTTCAGCTGAGAGGGATTGATGATTATGCTAGTAAATATAGAAAAAGATATGGAAGGATGAATAACATATACATTGTTTGGGAATATTAGTATTGCATATAATGGAAGTCAAGGGGGATGGGAGGGAAAGGGGTGGAGGGGGAGGGTTAGGGTGGGATTGGGAGGGAATTATATATTTTTTCTATATGTATTTTATAATGTTGGGCAAGGGCGGGGGGAAAAAAGGGGGAAAATTTGTATTTGTAAAACTTTTTCAATAAAAAAAAAGAAGAAGAAGAGAGATTTTCTCTGGCATTAGTAAAGCTTGCCCAATTTTCCACCCTCCTATCTGTTCCCTTCCATGGGTGGTTAAGGCCTGGGTGACAGTGACTAATGTCTCTTGATCCATGAATTGGCTGCTCTCATCTCATTGGATGTTGATGTGGTTCGGATGGAATTTCTGAAGGATCATCTGAGATGATACGGTTTCCACACTGTTCTGTCCATAGAATTACTATTGAAATTCCTACACAGTGGATTTACTTATGTGAAATTAGATATGTCTAAATATATCATTTCAAGAGATCAAGCCTCTGATGTAAAAGTTTCACTGAATCTAAGATTAATGAAAATAGAAAAAATAATTTTGGTCTAATTACTTTCTCTCAGCTCCACTCATTTCACAGGGTTATTGTGTGGAAAATAGGAGGAGGAAGATATATTTTGTTGCTTTGCTGCCTTCAATTGTTCATAAAAATAATAATAGCAGGATATAAACAAAGAAATAAATAAGTAAATAGTATATTTTAAGTGGAATTGTTATGTTAATCTCAGTTTACACTGACAAAACTAATAATAATTTATTTGTTAGTTTATATACATTATAGGTTACCTGACTCCCAATATCTCTGGCAATGGTAAACCTTGTAAAATCTTCCCATCTCTTCCTAGCCTCTCTTTCAAGATCTTTGGGTTATTCCAACTCGTTGGTTCCGCCCCAGGTGCCTGATGGACCCAGATAGGTTCCTGACGGAGCTTGGGACATTTCCCACGTCCTTATCACCAGAGGCCCTGGTTGACACCTGGGAACAGGCTGCCACCGGGGCACTAGATCGAATTGCCCCTTTGCGGCCTCTCCTACAACAGGGATCCCGGGTAGCTCCATAGTTTACCGAGGAGCTCAGGGAGATGAAGTGTCAGAAGAGACGCCTAGAGGGCTGTTGGAGATCTTCCCGTTTCGAATCCAATTGAACACAGTTAAGAACCTATATTAGGTCTTATCTTGTGGCGATGGAAGCGGCGAAACGTGATTATTTCACCACTCTCATTGCATCTGCAGAGAATCGCCCAGCAGCCTTGTTCTGAGTGACCCACTCCCTTCTTAATCAGGGAGCGAGGGAAGACCCCTTGCAGGGCAGTGCTGAGGATTTTGTTCGATTCCTGCAAGACAAAATCGCTCAGATCCGGATGGGTTTAGACTCTGACTGGGCAGGGTCTGATGAGGAGCTGGGAGCAAGTCTTGAAGGTGATATCTGGGTTGACTTTGACTCTGTATCCTCAGATGAAGTGGACAGGATTGTTGGAAGATTGGGGGCCTCAACGTGTTTACTTGCGGCAACCAGAGTGGCTTGTTGCGGCAACCAGAGTGGCTTGTTGCGGCAACCAGAGTGGCTTGTTGCGGCAACCAGAGTGGTGACTGGAGACTGGATCCAGGCAATTGTCAATGCTTCGTTGAGGGATGGGGTCTTCCCCGCCACCCTTAAGGAGGCAGTTCAACCCCTCCTCAAGAAGCCTGCCAAGGATCCGGCCTCCCTTAACCACTTTCGTCCCATCTCCAACCTCTGCTTTATAGTACGTAGTGGCACACCAACTCTCACAATTCCTGGAGGAAACGGACTACCTAGACCCATATCGATCGGGCTTCAGGCGCAGACACAGCATGGAAATGGCATTGGTCGCCCTGGTGAATGATCTCTGGTGGGCCCGGGACAGGGGTTATTCCTCTGTCTTGGTCCTACTTGACCTCTCAGCGGCTTTTAATACCATCGACCATGGTATCCTACTGCGACAACTCAGGGGGTTGGGGGTGGGGGGCACTGTATTACAGTAGTTCTCCTCCTACCTCTCGGGTCGTACGCAGTTTGTTTGGGCAGGGGGTCAGAGATCTTCCTCGAGGCCCCTCATTTGCAGGGTGCCTCAGGGTTTGGTTCCCTCCCCCTTGCTCTTCAACATCTATATGAAGCCACTGGGTGAGATCATTTGCGGTTTCGGAGTGAGTTACCATCAGTATGCTGATGATACTCAGCTTTACATCTCCACCCTGGAGCAATTCAGAGATGCCCTTTCCATGATGTCTAAGTGCCTGGAGGCAGTGCAGGTCTGGATGGGTAGGAACAGGCTCAAACTCAACCCCTCCAAGACGGAGTGGCTGTGGATGCTGGCATTCCATGATCTAGCAGCCCCATCGCTTTTGATGGGAGGGGAGTTACTTACTCCCTCTGAAAGGGTTCGCAATCTTGGTGTCCTCCTGGATTCACAGCGTGGATTCACAGTCCTTAGTTGACCATCTGACGGTCGTGACCAGGGGGACTTTTGCACAGGTTTGCCTGGTGCGCCAGTTGCAACCTTTCCTAGATAGGGATGCCCTCCATACAGTCACTCATGCTCTCGTTATCTCTCGTCTGGACTACTGCAATGCCCTCTACATGGGGCTGCCCTTGGGGTGCACCCGGAGGCTTCAACTGGTCCAGAATGCGGCCGCGCGGGTTGTTATGGGAACTTCCCATTACCCCCGTGTTACACCTCGTCTGCGCGAGCTGCACTGGTTGCCAGTGGTCCTTCAGATCCGCTTCAAGGTGCTGGTACTCAACTATAAAGCCCTTCATAGCATGGGCCCAGGGTACTTGCAGGACCACCTCCTATCGGCCTCCCACTGCCCAGTGCACTCACATAGGACAGCCCTCCTCCAGGTGCCATCAGCCAGACAATGTCAGCTGGCAGCACCCAGGATGAGGGCATTCTCTGTGGCCACACTAACCCTCTGGAATGAGCTACCTATTGGGCTCCAGACGGCCCCTGACCTCCGCTCTTTCTGCAGTGACCTGAAGACATGGCTTTTTCAGCAAATCTTCTGATCTGTTTGAAAGCTATAGTTTTAACTTGGGGATTTTAATTGGATTTTTAGCATTATTTATTGTTTTGTTTTATTGCTGTGAGCCGCCCTGAGTCCTTCGGGAGTAGGGTGGCATATAAATATTAATAAAATAAATAAATAAAATAATTCTACCCTTTAGATGAGAAATTGTGCATTTTGAAAATAAACAGGAAAACTGTTAAGCTGCAATGTGTTTTTCAAGATGTACCATATTTTTCGGAGTATAAAGTGCACCTTTCCCCCCCCCCCTAAAAGGGGGTGAAAATTTAGGTGCATTTTATACACCAAATGTACCCTGCCCACCCACTGGCCCCGACCAGGCACTTTGGCCTGTGCCTCACAGCAGTTACCTCCTTGCAAGCAAACAGCAAGAAAAAACAGCTCCTTTCAGCTTTAGCACAGGCTAATTAGCACAAGTTGATTAGATCAGCCTCCCAACTCTCAGCTGATTTGCTCTCAGCTGTTTTACGCAGGGCTCTGATGCTTGCTGGAAAGAGATAAATTGCTGGAGCAGATTTTTTTTCCCCTTGTGGTAATCAAGCTATGCTGAAAATGAAACTAAAGCCCCCCTCATTTGCGATCTTGTTCAGGAGGGGGGAGCAGACTTGGCAGGTATTACAGAGACCTGGTTGGGCCAGGAGGGAGGGGTTCCCCTCGTTGAAATGTGCCCACCAGGTTTCTGCACATTTCATCAGCCAAGGCCACAGGGGAGGGGAGGGGGGTTAGCGGTTATTATCAAAGAAGTCTTAGACCGAGAGAAGCCACTGTTCGTCAGATGGCCGGGTGTGAGTCCCTCCTTGTGAAGTGGGGCCATGGGGTACAGATGGGTTTGCTGATCATGTACCTGGCTCCCTGCCACGTGGCAGCAGCCCTGCCTGAGCTATTCAACGTCATTGCTGCGGTGGCGGTTGATACCCCTAGACTTATGGTCATGGGGGATTTCAACCTGCCATCTGCAGGTGAGGCGTCTGAAGTGGCTCGGGAGTTCATGGCTTCCATGACAGCTATGGACCTGACCCAACTAATTCATGGCCCTACCCATAGGGGGGGGGAACACGCTGGATCTAGTTTTCGTCTCTGGACAGTGGTTGAGTGACCTTGAAATAGGTGATATAGTCACTGAGCCCTTGTCATGGTCAGATCACTCCCTCCTCCATCTTGACCTTCGAACTGCTACACCTCGCCGCAGGGAGGCAGAGCTGGTAAGATGGTTCCGCCCCAGGCGCCTGATGGAACCCGAGAGGTTCCAGATGGAGCTTGGGCCATTCCCTGAGGCTCTGGCTCACGCCTCGACTGGAGACCTAGTGGCCGCCTGGGATAGGGCAGCCACTGGAGCTCTGGATCGGGTCATGCCTTTGCGGCCTCTGACCCAGTGCCGATCTCACCTGGCTCCCTGGTTTACCGAGGAGCTAAAGGAGATGAAGCACTGGAAAAGATGTCTAGAGAGTAGTTGGAGGGCCAGTCTTTCTGAATCTGACTGAACACTGATAAGATCTCACATTAAGAATTACCTAGTGGCAATAAAAGCAGCAAAATGTTACTATTTTGCTGCTCTTATTGCGTCATCAGATAACCGCCCGGCCGCCCTGTTTAGGGTGACCCACTCCCTGCTCCACTGGGGAGTGCGGGAAGACCCCTTGGAGGGTAGAGCCGAGGATTTTGTACAGTATCTGCATGACAAAATCACTCAGATTCGGGAAAACCTGGACTCCGACTGGGTGGTCTCAGGGGGAATGACTGGGGCAGGTCTTGTGAATATTATCTGGGACAAGTTTGATCCTGTGGCTCCTGATGATGTGGACAGGATTCTGGGTGGACTGAACGCGACCACATGTTTGTTGGACCTGTGTCCCTCCTGGTTAGTGCTGGCTTCTCGGGAGGTGATGCGAGACTGGCTCCAGGGGATTATAAATGCTTCATTGAGTGAGGGTCTCTTCCCCGCCACCTTGAAAGAGGCGGTGGTGAGGCCTCTCCTCAAGAAGCCTTCCCTGGACCCGGCAGTGTTATCTAATTATCGTCCAGTCTCCAACCTTCACTTTGTGGCGAAGGTTGTCGAGAGTGTGGTTGCGCGGCAGCTCCTCCAGTACCTGGATGAAACAGTATATCTGGATCCATTCCAGTCGGGTTTCAGGACTGGGTACAGCACAGAAAGAGCATTGGTCGCGTTGGTTGATGATCTCTGGAGGGCTCGGGACAGAGGTTGCTCCTCTGTCCTGGTCCTATTAGATGTCTCAGCGGCTTTTGATACCATCGACCATGGTATCATGCTGCACCAGTTGAAAGAGTTAGGGGTGGGAGGCACCGTGTTGCGGTGGTTCTCCTCCTTTCTCTCCGACCGGTGGCAGTCTGTGTTGGCAGGGGGCAGAGGTCAACCCCAAGGCAACTCATTTGTGGGGTACCACAGGGGTCAGTCCTCTCGCCCCTTCTGTTTAACATTTATGTAAAGCCGCTGGGTGAGACCATCTGTGGTTTTGGGGTGAAGTATCATCAGTATGCTGATGATACTCAGTTGTACATCTCCACCCCGGACCACCCCAACAGTGCCCTTGAAGTGATGTCCCGGTGCCTGGAGGCTGTACGGATCTGGATGGGGAGTAACAGGCTCAGACTCAACCCATCCAAGACAGAGTGGCTGTGGTTTCCGATGTCCCGATATAGTCAGTTGGTGACATCACTGACTATTGGGGGCGAATCATTGGCCCCTACAGAGAGGGCTCGCAACGTGGGCGTCCTCCTGGACTCACGGATGACTTTAGAAGAGCATCTGATGGCCGTGACCAGGGGGATTTTTTATCAGGTTCGCCTGATCCACCAGTTGCGTCCCTTTCTAGATTGGGACTTTTTACACATGGTCACTCACGCCCTCGTCACTTCCCACCTGGATTACTGTAATGCTCTCTACATGGGGCTCCCCTTGAGGAGCACCCAGAGGCTCCAACTGGCACAGAGTGCAGCCGCGTGAGTGGTTATGGGAGTGACATTCCCGTGTGACACCTCTCCTGCGTGAGCTGCACCGGCTCCTGGTGGTCTTCTGGGTGCACTTCAAGGTTTTGGTTACTACCTTTAGAGCGCTCCATGGCTTAGGACCTGGCTATTTACGAGACCGCCTACTGCCACCAGTGGCCTCCTACCGGCTGGTACGCTCTCATAGAGAGGGCCTCCTCCGGGTGCCATCGGCCAAACAATGTCGACTGGTGGCCCCCAGGGGGAGAGCCTTCTCTGTGGGGGCACCTACTATCTGGAATGAGCTCCCCCCAGAGATTCGGAGGATCCCGGACCTACGCACCTTCTGCCGCGCTCTTAAGACTCTTTTATTTTGCCAGGCAGGCCTGGCCTGATTCCCCTTTTTTAAAAATGTTATAAATTTTAATTCATTTTAAATTATTGGGGTTTTAATATTTTTATGGCCAAATTTATTTAATTGGATTTTAATTGGGTTTTAAATGTTATACTTGTATGTTTTATTTATCTCTGTTCACCACCCTGAGTCCTTCGGGAGGAGGGCGGTACACAAGTTAAATAAACTGAAACTGAAAGTGAAAGTGAAACTGAAAGTAAAGCAGGCTGTTTGCTGCAACGAGGCAAAATTAGGCGGAGCCAGAGTGAGATTTCTTTTTCTTCTTTTTCCTCACCAAAAAAGGTAGGTGCAAACAATGGGAAATTTAGGGCAAAAGAGGAGAGTTCAAGATTTTAAACACAAAAGAAAAAAAGGAGAAAGAAAAAGGCAAAAATAAAAATGGGAAGGGAGAAAAAGAAATGAAAGAGAAAAATGTTATATATATTTAAAATTGAAATATGAATAGTAGTAAGAAATAAATGGGAAATCATGATTGTAAAAAATGAAATGAATAATAATTGGAATATTCATGTTCATATTGATTAATATACAAAAAAGATAGTTATATAACTAATTGATTTATATTAAAATGTTGAATTTGTATTAAACAATTGTAATATTACATAATTAACCAATATGAGGATGGATATAAAAATAGATGACAATGGGAAGGGGTATAATATAGAATAGAAGGGAAAAATTGAATTTGATTAAGATTAGAGATGAGGATGAAGGGTAATATTGTTTTTTAAAAAAAATAGACGAGGAATAAATATGGCAAAAAGGAAATATAGAAATTGTAAATTTAATTGAAATGACTAAACACTGAACTGGACAAATACTCTATTCAAAGAAAATACATTGTATGTTTTTATATGTGGTTGTCTAAAAAATAAAAAAAACTTTATAAAAAAAAACAAAACAAAAAAGGTAGGTGCGTCTTATACTCTTATACTCCGGTGCGTCTTATACTCTGAAAAATACGGTACATTCATGAAAATACTCTGGATAAATCCATTTAGGCAATGCCAGCCATTTCCTGTCATGTCACCCACCTTCCTGAGTGGAGATGGTCCCCTCCGGACAAGGAACGCAGTTGTAGCAGCAAACCGGCTCTCCTTCTCGAGCTCTCTTGACAAATCCAGGGTGACAACTTTCCACACATTTGGATTGAGGCAGGGACTAAGCAGAAAAGATAGGAATGCGAAAGAAAATATGTTAGAACTCACCATCCATAGAAAAGGGAGGTAGACATGGACATTAGCCAAGTAGTCTCTAGTCTTCACTTAGGTACGTATAAAATCTCTCATTAATTCCAGATGATTGTAGAAGATACAATTATTGCCAGACTTTTCATTTAGTTCCTGCTTTTTGTTTCTGGCACATTGCAGGAAAGATTTTTTTCCTGCTTTTAATAATGTCTGGAATTGAATTGAAAAAAGATTTATGTATTAAGTGACAGCCAGCTGGTTTCACCTCATGGTCCTTTTAACATCCATTCCTCCATTCTTCATATACTCTTGATTTTAAAGTATGATGATCTATTCATATTAAATTTTAGAATGTATTAGATATAGACTAACATTTAGATTTATTAAATATTTAGCGCATCAGACTTAGGAAAATAGAGAAAAAGTATGTTTAAGAAATAAATCTCTAACCAGTAGGATCTGTAAAGTTTTCTTTTGGACTACATAAAAGATTGAAAAGCTGCAGAGCTTCTTGGAAAGAGTCCAGCGTGGTCTCTCAGTTAAGATATATAAGGAAAAAGTATTTACAAATTAGGGCTGTCAATTTTAAAGGAGGTATTCTTCGTTGGTTTGTATATTTATTTCTTCAATTATTGCTTTCATACTAGGAAACTACGACTAAAACTGATTGCTTAGTTTCTAAAACTGTAATGAGAGGAGACCAAGGTGAGGTCATGAGAATGGGTCCTTCAAAAGGCTCAGGTTAGGGTTGGACCTCTGCGTCACTGCCCATCAAAGGACATACCAGTATGTATCTCTGTCCAGAGATGGTTGCGTAGCTGTTGGGCTTGTACCAGGGGTGAAATGCTCCCGGTTCGGACCGGCTCGGGCAAGTAGGTAGCGATGGCAGTGGGCAGTTCGGAGAACCGGTAGCAAAAATCCCTGCCCCTGCCCCCCATGCCCAGCTGAGCCACGCGATCATCAGAGCCTTTTTTTTTCTTTTAAATGGCTCTGAATCCCAGCTGAGTTGCCTGCTAATCAGGCAACTCAGTTTGGATCACCAGAGCCATGTAAAAGAAAAAAACTTTTTTCCTTTTAAATGGCTCTGCCTGCTAATCAGGTAGCAAAAATCCCTCCCCTTCCCCCCCCCCCTCAGCTTGCTTACTTTAGCTGTTGGTCACAACGCCTTGCTGTAATCCCTGCAATCGATTGCATCAGCAAGCAACTGAATCTCCCTGCCTGCAATCAAGCAGGCAGGGAGTGGTGGACTTCAACTCCCAGAATTCCTCAGCCAGCAAAGCAAAGCTGGCTGAGGAATTCTGGGAGTTGAAATCTACAAGTCTTAAAGTTGCCAAGGTTGGAGACCCCTGTTCTATTCGGTAAGTTTTTTTCCCCTTTGGGAGCTTTAAAAAAATAGTTAATTGGGGGTTTTTTTAGTTGTTCTTTTTTTAGACCTAGCCATTTAAAGTTTAGAAAGTTTTAAATTTAGCTGCTTTGATATAAAAATAAAAATAAAATAAAAATAAAATAAAATAATATTTGTGCAGCTTTCTGAGATTTAGTGTGTTTCTATAGTGTTTCACTCTACCTACACAGTCACACAAAATCTCACAAAGCTGTATGTGGAATTTTGTGTGTGCAAAGTGTGAAAGTTGGTTTTTTGGGCTTTTTGTGGCTGTGTGAGGTTCCTGCTTGTTGCAGGGGCCATTTTGGGTCTAGCACAGCTGCTTTTACATTGTGGGTGAGCCATTTGGGTTGTGTTGTATTTTGTAGGTTAAAAAAGGGCAAAGAAGTGACATTGTCTTGGCCATGCCCACCTGACCAACAAGCCACGCCCTCCCAGTCACCTTACCACCAAGCCCCGCCCACTAATTAAGCCACGCCCACAGAACTGGTAGCAAAACAATTTAGATTTCACCCCTGGCTTGTACTCCTGAGAATGTTGACATTCTGACTAGGGAGGGCTCAAACAAAAGCACAAAAAACATAGAAGACTTCCCAACAAACAGGAAGTCAGATCAACCAATCAGCATGCAGGACACACATCTCCACACAACATAGTTGAAATTTGGAAGGTGCGCACATTGGCCCATTGTTGCAATCATCTGCAATTTATGTTTACCCATCAGCCCCTTCACAGCATAGGTGTGCGTCAATGCCTACGCACAGTTGCAAACAACTCCAAATCAAGCTTGAGTCAGGCATCTTTTGCTGCAGCACATCGGACATGAGAATGCACCCTGTGTCAGAAAGGGATACTTCTAAAGCCCATCTGTTATCTGAGGCAAAGTCCTTTTTGCTGAAGAACTAGAATTAGGTGACAGCAACAGGCATGCAAAGACAGATCCACATTTGAGCACAAAAATTCTGTCCATGAGCCTTCAAGAAGATCTTTCTGTTTGTGGTTAGTTAAACTTGGTTTAGTTAAATTTAGCTTAATTAAATTTGGAACCTCCTTCTCACTAAGAGAGATTTAGCAATCAAGATCAACAATACCATTCCAGAGGTTTTCAGATGAAGAGCCTTGTTAGTCTATTGTTTGGTCCTAAAGAATCTCTGTGGTGCCATGTTCGACGAACCAATATTCCACCCACCTTGTTGAGCAACTTTAGCCCTGAAAGAGCATCTTGGTTGATCATAAATCTCTGTCTTTCAAAACTCCCCATTTGCTGTTGGATGGGATCCTCCTTGGGTAGAATCACCCAGCTCAAGATGATCAGATCTGCTGCTAAGTCCCCATTTTGATCCGGGTACAGTTTATAGAAGGAAAGATTGTAAAGCTCATTCTTTCCCAGAAAGGAATGAAACTAAAATGGAAACATCCAGAAATTTTAAAAGCAGAAAAATTAGTTTCTTATCCCACGTGGCCTTTTCACATTTGAATCTTTCTTCTACATTCTCTAACTTCCAAGAATTCTTATTTGGGTGAACAAGAGTCACCACTCTCTTCAGAAGTGAAAAACAAAATGTCAATTTTAGAGCTGGTCGTGAGAGGAATGAGAAGAAAAATATCCTAGAGCTGAGCCAGTAAAGCAAAAAAGGTTCTTGGATTCCCTTCTTGGATTGTCTTCATGATAAGACCAAGCAGCCATCAGTCGGAGAAGCTTTAACTGGGATTCCAGTTGGGCTTGATGATCTCAGGGTCTCCATCAAATGCATGAAGGTAACATTCAACAATGCTAATCACAAACCAATATATAGAGAAATTTATTTAAAAATGCACACAACCTTAATAAAATTAGGAGTGCATAATATGTCATGATGCCCATGCTTTAGAACAGGGATCTTCAAACTATGGCCCGCAGGCCAGATACGGCCCACCAATGCAAAACATCCGGCCCGTGGAGTGGTGGGATTAAGCCCCGCCCCCTTACCCTCGGCTTTATCTTCCAGCGAGCATCCACTCCAGCCACACTTATTTCACCGGTTGAGCTGCACTTCTGATCACGCAGCTGCTGCCAAAGGTAAGGCCGAAGGGGGAGAGCCAGTGAGAGGTGATATGAAAAGCTTTAAAAAGTGCTGCCTTAAATTAAAAGCCTTTGAAAGCAATGTAAATGGAATTTTTTTCACAGTTTGAATTGAGGAGGGGGTGCTTGCCTTCTCCAAGCTTGCAAAAGTACAGCCTTAATTTAAAAGTCTTTTTCACAACCATGTGAACCAGTGCTGGTGTTTGAGTAGGGGAGTGTTATGTTTTATTTTCAGGCCCAGAAATGAACCAAAGGATTCAGTCTACTATTGACTAACACCTTTTATTTTGTTTCTTAAACACAGGATACCAGGACAAGAGTGGAAGAGCTGAGAAGAAGCACCAAATATATATACAGAAGGAGGATCATGGGTAAGGAGGAAATATGGGAGGGGTCAACAATAAGAACATTAACCCTTGCACGTATATACATTAGGTTGATTATTTTACCTAACAAATCCCCCTCTTAAAATATTCAACCGTTCACAAATTTACACATAATTTTCTAGTCAAATACATATGTTATCTTGAAGGCAATGGTTTAGTTAATACATCCGCTGTTTGTTCAGATGTCTCACAATGAACTAATTTTATAAATCCGATGTCTGACATTTGTCTCACGTGTTTGAATTTTATGTCAATATGTCTGGATCTTTTTCCGACGGCCTCAGCAGCAGAAATGTCAATGGCCGCTTGATTATCTTCCTGGATATGTATTGGATAGTTGGGTTCAGTCCATATTTCAGTCAAGAGATCGTCAAACCATGTCAGACTGTTCGCTGCCTTGGAAAGACATATATACTCGGCTTCAGCCGTCGAAGTTGCAATGAGACTTTGTTTCCCAGTGTACCAATAGATAGGAGAATCATTCACAAAGAACACATATCCTGATGTGCTTTTTCGACTCTTTGGGTCTCCAGCCCAATCAGCGTCCGCAAAACAAGATAAAACAGGTTTCTTAGTCATTGAAGGTTCCAAAAATAGACAGAAATTAATCGTAGAATTTAAATATCTTAATATTCTTTTTACACCTTCCCAATGGAATGAAGTAGGTTTATTTACATTTCTAGAGAGTAGGTTTACTGCGAGTGTGATGTCTGGACGAGTCCAATTGGATATATACAATAAAGACCCTATTACAGATCTATATGTGGTGTTGTCATTGAATGGTTCGTACTCCCCGTTCATATTTTTTACAGAGTCAACTGACATGGGTGTATCTGATGGTTTAGAATTACACATATTACATTTTTGAATTAGTTCCCAAAATTTTTCTTTTTGAGATAATTTAAAACCCTTTGATGTTTTTTTCTATTTGCACTCCTAAATATTTATTTACTTTACCTAATATTTTTAAGTTAAAATGATTACCCAGTTCTTTAGCGAACTCTTCGCATTTTGCCTTTTCTTTACCAAAATATAAAATATCATCTACGTAAATGAGTACAAATTCCTTTGATGATCCAATAGATTTAACAAAAAAACATGGGTCTGCAGATGTAGCTTTGAACCCCAAATCAGTGAGGATTTTTGACAAGCAGTCGTACCAACGCTTTCCTGACTGGCGTAGGCCGTAAAGGCTTTTATTTAATAACCAGAAATTGTTTGTTTGTGGATTTTCATTAGGTGGTGCCTTTACGTATATTTTTTTGTCAAGATCAGCGTGCAAATAGGCTGTCTGAACATCGAATTGATGGGCATCCAAATCTAAGATGGAGGCTAGAGTGAAGGCAATCTTCACACTCTCAGATCTAACAGTTGGGGAATAGGTATCTTCATAATCATCCGGAAATCTTTGGGCAAAACCCTGGGCGACTAATCTGGCTTTATACAATAATTTATCGTTTTCCAATTCTTTAATTTTAAATACCCACTTGGTGCCTATGGGTGACTTTTCTAAAGGTGTGGAAACTGGAATATAAA
This sequence comes from Ptyas mucosa, assembly GCA_012654045.1. Classification (NCBI taxonomy): domain Eukaryota; kingdom Metazoa; phylum Chordata; class Lepidosauria; order Squamata; family Colubridae; genus Ptyas; species Ptyas mucosa. Next base: position 206,572 of record WNWU01000144.1, read on the forward strand.
CCTTCAACTCCTTTAAGCTCTCCATTTCTTTTTTGATTGCCTCTTCCCATTTTTGTCTTTCTTCTATGGGCAATTTGGATATATCATGATAGTTTTTCGGTGTAATTTTGGGGGTTTCTAGAGAAAGTACATAATCTTGTAAATTTTTTGGTTTTACATTTCTATTTGATCTGATTGGCCTATTTTTTGGTGTTTCATCAGAATGTAGGAATTGGGTTTCTTTGTTGGATAGTTTGTCTATGTGTATCACTGGATGTCCCTCCTTCCATTCCTTTTTGTACAGTTTAGCGTGGTTTGGTTTTGGTTTATTTTGGGGCTTTATGTTTGTGGTTTTTTTGCTCCTGATTACTTTCTTCTAATGCTATACCTTTTTTATTTTGACATAAATCATTTAAATGTAATTTGGACCAGTTACTGTGCTCGTGGAAATTTGCAGTTCTAGAGATGACAAAATTATTGTTTTGGTCTATGAATTTATAACCTTTCGTGCCTGTTTTGTAACCCATAAAAATCAATTTTTTTGGTATTTTGTCCCCTTTACGTCTTATCTGTTTGGGTATATACACATCGGCTGTCACCCCAAAGATGTGCAGGTGGCCCACCTTTGGTTTTCTATTAAACATGACTTCATAGGGTGACTTGTCAACTGTACTGGACCAGAGGCGATTTAGAGTATAATTTGAATACAAGAGAGCTTCAGCCCAGAATGATTGACTCAAGCCAGCATCCGCTAGCACACATCTAACCATGGTTTGCAACAAACCATTTTTTCTTTCTACGATCCCGTTCTGAAACGGTGAGAACGGGCAGGATTTGTAGTGTTTGATGACCTGGTCATTTGTCCAATCAATAAATTCTTTAGACAAGAATTCGGAACCTCTATCGGTCATAAACTGCTTGATTTTTACTCCATGTTGGAGCTCAATTTTTTTATAGAATTCTTTTACTTTTTTGAATATTTCATGTTTATGGTTAAGTGTATAAACAAAACCATATCTGCTAAAGTCGTCAACAATTGTTAAAAAATATTTTTTTCTATACTTAATTGAAGGCCTCAAAGGACCAACAAGGTCCATATGCACCAATTGAAATACTGATTGGGTTGTGCGTGAGGCTTTTTTGGGTTTGGGTTTGCACTTGATTTTGGATGATTTACAGACAGAACAGTTTAAGTAATTGTCACAATTTTTTACTTTAACATCTTCCAAACACTCTGACATTTTTTGTATGGTTTGAAAGCTTGCGTGGCCTAATCTTCTATGCAACAGGTGTGCGCAATTATCATGTAACATCTTTCCATTAGTAATCTTTGATACATTAGAACAATCATTTGGTTTATCCCCTGATACATGCTTTATGACCTCATTACATTTGTTTTCATAATTCCTTTCCCCAGGACATAGATAGGCTAATTCCCCTTTTACAATTATTTCCTTTATGGGTTCGTTATTCTTATACATGTATGCTTTACCATTACTGAAGGATGTGGTTATTTCATGTTCTTTTGTCAACCTTATTGTGGCCAATATGTCCTGGGGGATTTCGGGCACGAAGAGCACCCCGTCTATTTTTCCTACCCCTTTTATGTTGACACTGCCTATTCCTTTTACAGAAACCCTCTTTTGATTTGCTACCCTAACGTAGTAGTTTGTTGGTATAAATTTTTCTAGCATTTTTTTATTGCATGTGGTGTGACACGTGGCTCCAGAGTCTATAAGCCAATTACGGTGATTGTCTGAAACTTCGATGTTATCATCTCCTAGGCCATATTGATAATCCTGTCTGCTCTCCTTAGAATTGTCTCTACTTCTAGATTTATACCTGGAATTTGGTGTCTCACTGCGTTTCTCCCTATAGTCAGGGGAGTTTCTGCCAGAGAAGTTCACCCTTCTTTCTGGTCTCTCCTTGCTTTTGTAATGTGATCTATACTCAGTACCTCTTGGGCAGTCCCTTTGATAGTGATTGTTTGACCCACAGATGTGGCACCCATAAGTGTATCTATCCCTGTTTTGTGGTTCTACCTTTCTTTTATATCCATCATCCCTCCGGCTGGTTGATCTCTCTCTCCTGTTTCTGTCTTCTGCTATGAGTCTACTAGTCAGATCTTCTAGAGTGAGCTGTTCAATATTTAAGTTGTCTAATACAGTGATGTAATTGTCCCAACTTGGGTCAAGGGAATTTATGATCACACTCTTTAAACTATTTTCTGGGATGACCTCCCCCCTTTGGATGAGTTCAACTCTGGCTGCATTCAGTTTAAGGATATGTTCACTCATTGTCATTCCACCCCTTAATCTGGCCCCATAAAATTCCCTGGATTTTCTGGAAGTGGAAGCAGCATTGTTTCTCTGAAATAGGTTGTACAGTTTTTGAAATATTTCTGATACAGTAAGGTTATGTTCTATGCTAGGGAAAATACATGGTGAAATTGTGGCTATTATCAGATAGTATGCTTTGTGGTGGAGACAGTCTATGTCACAGTTCCAAGGTTTGGTGGGAGGATCATACAGAAAAAATAACATATTTTCTTTTAAATACATAATCTCTAGTTGCTGTCCCCATTCTTGTAAATTTGTCCCATCAGCCTTAAGTTTAATTAAATCAGTTGCAAAAATGTTTGTGTGATGCATATAGTTACCCATGCCTTGCCGCTGTCCATGGTTCCTGTCATAGCTGTACTCACAATAGGGCATAGGCACGCTGGAAGCAAGTCTGTGATGATTTGTTTCTATGCTGTCAGGCGCTGAGCGGTACTGCGCATGCTCACAATTCATTTTGCTTTTGCCGTCGTCGAGGTAGGAGCTCTGGTTCACGGCTTCCCAGGGATGGCTCCATTCGCTCCGATGCTCTCTGGCGTTGGCTCCGGGGGCTCTTCGGTAGTCGATGGTGGATTTAGAAGCCGTCTGGATCGTCGGAGAGTCTCTGCTAGCTTGGTAAGTATTTTTGTTTTTCTGATCGGTCGGGTAGTTTGTTTCTCTCGCGTAGCGGCTTGGGTTTCTTTCTGGCGATGCGTCTATTTCTTCTTCTGAGTTTTTTGGGTAGGGAGTGGAGTACTTTCTTCTACAGGTTATAGATGGTTTTTCTAGGTAGCTTAGCTTTTTCTGAATTTTGGTGATTGTGGAGTTTGTTGTAGATTCAGATTCATCTTGTTGCAGTTTAGATATTTTTACTTTCCCCCGAATGCTGTTTCGAGTAGCTGCATGGCTTTTTCTACTTCCTTTTCGGTGGGCGGCTTGTTTGAGTCTTGCCAGGCTTGCCCTTTATTAGTTGTTAAATTTTGATATTTCTTTTCTTTTTGATTTTCGTTTCTTTTGTCTGGATTCGAATCCAGACCTTTGATTGACAGGTCGACCATTTTTGGCGGGTCAATCTCACAATATGGCGGCCGTGAAAAAGGCGTGAAAAGCCTTTCGATTTTTTCTTCTGGTTCATGCATGGGGTAGAGTTCTCTTACCGATTCATTTCTGTTTTGTAGATGTTTGCTTGTTTCTTTTCCGTCTGCTGCTGCTCCGTGGTCCTTTATCACGCTGTGGAGTTTTGCTAGCAGTACTGGATCGTCTGGGGTTGACTTTATCATTTCTATTAGATCTCTCTTCTCTTCTTGTCTTATTTCAGTGATTAGGTGGTCATCCTTCAGTTCAGGAGATTTTTCTCTCATGGATGATTTTTCTTTTTCATTCTTGTATGTGTTTGATATTATTGTGCTGCTATCTTTTTCTTGAAGGACCTAGTGGTTGGTCCTTTTCTTGTGCTGGTGGTGTTCTGCATTGTTTTGTTTTTGATGGATCTTCAGGACCATTGGCTGCTACCAATTTGTTATGTTTTATTTTCAGGCCCAGAAATGAACCAAAGGATTCAGTCTACTATTGACTAACTCCTTTTATTTTGTTTCTTAAACACAGGATACCAGGACAAGAGTGGAAGAGCTGGGAAGAAGCACCAAATATATATACAGAAGGAGGATCATGGGTAAGGAGGAAATATGGGAGGGGTCAACAATAAGAACATTAACCCTTGCACGTATATACATTAGGTTGATTATTTTACCTAACAGGGAGGGGCTGCTTTTAAAGTAGCACTTTAAAAGTGGGTAGGTGGGAGATATGTCTCCATGTCTCCTAGCTTTTTCAAAATCAGCTGAAGTTGGCTAACACTAATTCAAATGCAAGCACAATATAATGCCTGAAGGAGAATTCACCCACTGCTTTGATTTTGCCATATATAAAGTACATCCACCAAATTGGTTGCTGAACAATTTTGGTAGATATTCATGTGTGTGTATACACATGCACAAGTGTGGCAAAAAGCAAATAAGTTTGTGAATTCTCCTCCAGGCTTAAAAGACCTTGCCCTGTAATCCCAAATAATTCAAAAAAGGAGGCTGGTCTCCTATCCATTCCTTGGCCGCCTCCCCTGCTGGCAAGCACCCACAGGTCATAGGATCAGGAGTTATTCTGAAGGAAATACTGTTTGTTTTAAATTCTTTTTTAATGGCCTATTTTAAGGAGCCTGAAGCTGCTGTTGTAATTTTTTTTAATTTAATTTTTTTTATTTATATTTATATGCCGCCCTTCTCCGGAGACTCAGGGCGGCTTACAATGCGTTAAGCAATAGCCTTCATACTTTTGTATATTTATACAAAGTCAGCTTATTGCCCCCACAAACCGGGTCCTCATTTTACCCACCTTAGAAAGGATGGAAGGCTGAGTCAACCTTGAGCCTGGTGAGATTAGAACTCGCAGTAATTGCAGGCAGCTGGATGTTAAATGCTGCCTTAATAGGAGGCATTAGCCTGCTACGCCACTCAGGTAATGAAGTTATGCAAGTGACAAGAAAGTTTGCACTCTTTTTCCCTGGGGGGGGGGGGGTCTTAAGTAAATAGATTCCTTGGGTTGAGCAAGTACAGCAAGGCAAAGGCAAAATGGACTGCTAAATTGGCCACACCCACCCAGTCATATGACCAGCTAGCCAGTCCAGCTCCCCAACAATCTGAGGGACTGAGGAATCAGCCCCCTGTTCAAAAAGTTTGAGGAACCCTGCTTTAGAATATTATCCCATGAACAATTAAATTGGCCAAAATCTTAGTCCTTTGTGCCAAAGAGATTCAGATGGTTTCTTTCCATCCCCTTTTTATACTTTCTAAAAAGTTTTATGGATCCTTGTCAGCACTGCTTACCTGTCATGGTTGCAGCATTGGAACCCCAAACCTCTCTGTGACCCACTTCCTTCTCCTCCTCGATCTGGAGGAATAGGCAGCATTCAAGGCCTGGGCCAGAGTCTTCATGACACTGTAATCATGGTGTTTATTTGTGATCCGAACCCTGTTGCTTTTCTCTTGGGTCTCCAGTAGGGCTTTCTGGGTGCATCTTCTGCGGCCCTTGACAGAAAAGATGTGCTTTGAAAGAGAACAGTGGAAATACTGACTGTGAAACTGGGGTTCCACAAAGAAATGGGGTTCAAAGGCATCGTCTTTTGGCCTTTCTTTTTCCTGAATATTAAAAAACCAAATACTATGGATATGTTTGTCAAAATTGTGCCTTGCTATTGTAAGTATCTCAATAAATGACATGATCCAAACTTTCCCTTTGATGGGTCCTGGCAAATATCCAAGTGTTAAATGGAAAGGAAGAACTCTGTCCCAAATGGAATCATATTCCATGAAGTGAACAAAGACATTGACTTGTCTCCACTTAGAGAGGGCATCTTTGAAGTGTGCTGTATATTCAGTTCTTGAGAATTGTTGTGATATAACAACACAAATTCTATTCCTGACAAGCACAGGAGTAAAAGTCCTCATGAAATTCTCTCCATTTTCTGTGTTTGAAGCAAAGAGACCAATCAGGGTCCATCTGAAATGAAGCAGAAGTTGGACAATTGCTGGGTTCTGGATCCCTTCTTTCGGGAGCATATGGTGGGAAAAGGGGAATTTCCTTTTATCACTCAGAGCCTCTGAAGCAATTTTAGCACTGATCTGAAAGAGCAAGAAAGAATGCTGTATTATGTTTGATCTCAAGTCCAAAATATTCAGTTTTAATTAATCCAACTTGGTTCTCATAAATTTATTAGAGTAATTTATTGTTGATTAGCCATTAAACCATATCAAGAAGCATAATATAGAACATTAATAAGTCTGTGTATAAGACCAGAATGCATGAAAAAATTACATAAAAAAGAATAAGAATAAAGAATGTAATTCATTTCTGTATCACCTCTACAATGTATCACAATCAGACACACGTATCCAGAACTCAATGCCAGTTTTTAATTTTGATTGCACAGGAAATATGTTATTTAATATATGGATCCCAGTAGATCATTTTTCTAATAGGCAATCTAAGATCTCCTCAAATTAAAATACATTCAATACAAGGGATTTGTTAGACCATCAGCTGCTGAAATCTTCCTCAAGTGAATATTGCTCTAAGATGTTCTGGCATTTCTGCATTTCAATACTTGGCCATTTGAAAGGTCTGTTTGTAGCAGTTCATCCATTTCTAACCTTACTGAGGATGGCATTATCTTTCTCTGCTTTGATATCCTGGATTAGTTTTGAAGCAAACTTTTGAGATTGTTCTCCAGTTATACAAGAGAAAGGGAGAACATAGTTGCTGGTATAATTTGTCCATGTATAATCCAAGAAACCTTTGACAGAATTTTTGTCAGTTTTAAGGCATAGAATTTGAGAGTCTGTCACATTCCATAGCTTTAATTTTATAGCAATAGTTATATACCCTCATTTTAGACAATGGACAAATTGTATAAATTCCCAATTCAATTCTGAGGGCAGCAGCTGAAGTTCTTTTATCCACTCTCAAGATATTCCTCATATTCCGTGATTGCATTTGTTCTATTAGTGATATATATTAAACTCCACATTTCAGTTTGATATAAGGGCTTGGGGGTAACTTTGGCATTATATATTTTAATTAATGGGAAGAAACCTGGATAGTTATGATTTAAAAAAAAAACTTAAGGAGTAAATATGCTCATGCATATCCTCTAAGTGATCTCCTTTGATGATAAGGGAACCAATCTCCAGTTTACGAGAAAACTCTTCCAGGTAAGGAAAGATGATCTATTGATCTATTGGCTGCCCATCAAATAGGCATCTATAGCTATGATATCAGATTGTAACTTTTTACTCTGATTTATTAATAATTGGAGAATTATTTTTGAAAGTAGGAGCCACATTTTCTAAACAGCCTACTCAATTCAATTTATCAGTATGATAATAATATTGTATTATCAGCATCAATCAATGTGTTCTACCACATGTTTAACATGACAGACATGTATATTTCAGGATCCTTCATCAGCCCTAGTAAGTCATTAATATCTAGGGTTCAAATACATACCCTTTCCTTCCCCCTTGATAAGTATTGCTCCTTCTTCTCACGGCTCCATTGAGCCCAAACCTCCCTTTCAAACAAGGCCTTGGAGAAAGGCCTTGGATCAGAGCCAACAGTCTGAGCTCCATTTTAAGGGCAATCAGTTTCCTCCATAATATTTCTCCATTTACCCCATTGCAAATTTCTACAAAAAAAATGGAAAGAAAGACACGCAACTAAGGCAGAATATCAGTAGATAGCCAGAATCTGCAAAGACGAAGTCAGGAATGCAAAGGCTCAGAATTAGGAGTGAAATGTAAAATCTGTTACTACCGGTTCTGTGGGCATGGCTTGGTGGTGGTGGGGGTGGGGGTGTAATGTGACTGGGTGGGCGTGTCCAACTTTTTTTAAAAAAACTTTTCAAAGCATTTTTTCTAATGCTTTGAAAAGCCTCTCTGCCAATCAGGAACTCAGCTGGGATCGTCAGAGAGGCTCTTTAGAAAATGCCTCTCTGCTGATCAGGGAACTCAGCTGGGATTGCCAGAGAGGCTTTTTAAAAAATGCCTCTCTGCTGATCAGGGAACTCAGCTGGGATTGTCAGAGACTTTTCAAAGCATTTTTTTACCACCTCTTCAGCCAAGAGGTTGCAGAAAAAAATGCTTTGAAAAGCCTCTGATGATCCCAGCTGAACCGCGTGATCATCAGAGCCTTTTTTTTACTTTTAAAAGCATTTTTTCAATGGAAGAGGTTGTAGAAAAAAATGCTTTTAAAACTAAAAAAGAAAGCCTCTGAGGTTCATGCAGCTCAGCTGGGCATGGTGGGGGGGCAGAGATTTTTGCTACCAGTTCTCCGAACCCCCCGCCACCATTGCTACTGGATCGGGTGATCCGGTCCGAACTGGGAGCATTTCACCCCTGCTCAGAATGAACAAAGACTTGCAACAAAAGTCAAAGATAATTTTTTAAAAATTTCCAACATATAAATAACAAGAAAAAAATTCAAGGAAACAGTCAGTCCACTAAAGAGAGAAGACAGCAAGGATGTAATAGGCAACAGAGAGAAAGCAGAGCTGCTCAACTCATTCTTTGCATCGGTTAGCCCGAGGGTCGGCAACGTGCAGCTCTAGAGCTGCATGCAGCTATTTGGGCCCTCTCCTGCAGCTCCCTGTCAGATGATCCCACCACTGGGTGGCCCCTCCCCTCCCCTTTACTCCTCCCCTGCCCTGAGAAGAGAAGGGTGACTGCAGCGAATGGAGACTTACTCCGTATTCCAGAGCAGGAGCAAAGCACCCCTCTACTTGCCTCTTTTTCCGGCCTTTGTTGGTGTTGTGTGCACCTCGGCCACTGGGGGAGACATGCGACTTCCTCCACCCCAAGACACCAGCTGGGCCATCCCAGCCTATGCTCTGTGTCATAATGGTCTCCAGTTGGAGGAGGAGGGGACGCCATCTCACCCATTGTGCAGCACACTAAGTTTAAGTGCAAGAGCAGCAAGCAGCCATGGAGGCAGCAAAAGGAATATGGGGAGACGCACCCTAGCCGGTGTCTCGGGGCAGAGAAAATTGCGCATCTCCCCATATTCCTTTTGCTGCCTCCATGACTGCTTGCTGCTCTTGCATTTAAACTTAGCATGCTGCACAATGGGGGAGACGGCATCCCCTCCTCCTCTAACTGGAGCCCATTATGACACAGAGCATTGGCTGGGATGGCCCAGCTGGTGTCTCGGGGTGGAGAAAGTTGTGTGCTTCCCAACAAGGGCCAGAAAAAGAGGCAAGTAGAGGGACACTTCACTTCTGCTCTGAAATACAGAGCGAGTCTCCATTCACCTCCGCCGTCCTTCTCTTTTCAGGGCAGGTGAGGAGTGAGGGGGAGGGGAGGGGGAGGGGGAGTGGTGGGGGGCCAGCCAGCTGACAGAGAGCCACAGCAGGGGGATGAAAGAGCTTCATTTATCTGAGAACCTGAAATGCCTCTTGATTTAAAATTAAATCATATGGTAAAAAGTACCCAAAGAAGAAGAAAGAACAACATCAGAAAAAAAAACCCAACCCTTGCTTCTTTTTGGAAATGGTTCAAGAGGGAACCCCCCTCCCTCCCCCGCACACACACACACACACATGAGAGAGAGGAAGGGAGAAAGAGAGTGGTAGAGAGAAGAGAGACAGAGAGAGAGGAAAGAGAGAGGGGAAAAAGAAAAACATGAGAGGGAGGGAGGGAGGGAGGGAGATGAGAAAGAGAGGGAGAGAGAGAGGGAGAGGGAGAAAGAGAAAGGGAGAAAGAGATGAGAGAGGGAGGGAGAGAGAGAGAGAGAGGGAGAAAGAGATGAGAGAGAGGGGAGGGAGAGAGAGGGAGAGAAAGAGAGAGAGGGAGATGTCAACTTGCAAAGCTTTCAAGTTGCTATGAGCAGGAGGGAGGGAGAACTGATGGAGCTGATTGATTTCCCTAACTGAAATTACATTCCACAGATGCTTTTCTACTGCAATCAGTAGGAGAGTTTTGGGTTCACAGCCAGCCAAAGTTGGAGAGTGTGATTTATGACATGGCCAGGGAGGAGGGGAGAGACAGGGTCATGGGAACATAAATCTACATAGGATTAGTTCTAACTGCATCTGATTATTGTCGAAATGGTGCTCCTAATAAATGACTATTTCTTTTGAAGTTTGGCTCGTGGCTCATGAATTAATTAGGGCATTTTCAGAAACTTCACAGATGGTTAGTACTGCTTTTAGAATCTATCAAGATCACCAGGTTTCCTGAATCCTGGACTCTCCAATCACTCCCTGATATCTGGGGTGTCGGGAGGGAAAATCAGGCAACCATGGCTGAAGGCAGGCTATCTGAAGAGCAGCCTCCCTCAGACATCAAAACTGAGATGCCTGCTCCAGCGGCAGAAGCAAGAAGAGATGAGTATTGGTGGGAGTTAATCCCTAAAGCAGCTGAGGTTGAGTTCCTCCACCCCAATTGATCAGAGCAAAAAGACTGACCCACCCAATCCAGTTTGAACAGGTTGATGGGTCCCTAATGTGGGGAGCCTATGCCACTCACCTGACCAAACCAGTGAGGCTAGAGCTAGAGGATCATTGGGAAGTAATTCGATTCGTAATAGCCCCCAAAATGACAGATCCAGTCATACTGGGACTCTCCTGGCTAGACAAGTGGGAACCAACCATCTGGTGGCAAGGGGGTATCTGCAGACTGAGATTAGTAAGAGGCCTCAACCCCTCCCACACCAGTGAGAAGAAACACCGCCCTTGCAGGGAACCCTCCAAAAGAGCACACCAGAACAAGTGGCAGCCACATCCAACAAAACCCCAGAGACCAAGCAGATTCCGAAGGAATATCAGGACCTTGCAGAAGTATTCAGCGAGGCCGAGTGCAACGTTCTGCTCCCCACTGCAAGGAAGATTGCACCATCGAAATCATCCCCGGGGCAAAACTACCCAAGGCCAAACTGTATGCCATGACACCCTGGGAAATGCAAAAAATGCACAATTACATAGACAAAAACCTAGAAAGAGGGTTCATTGAGCCAGCCAAACCATGGGTCCAGCACCAGTCCCCTTCAATGAAAAAAAAGATGGAATTGTGAGATTATGTGTGGACTTTTGAGGAATCAATGCTGTGTGTGTACCTAACCTATACTCCTTCCCCCTCATGAAGGATATGCTATCTCACCTGGCCAAAGGGAAAGTCTTCACCAAACTAGACCTCAGAGAAGCATACTACCGGGTACGCATCAGGGAGGGAGACAAATGGAAAACAGCATTCAATTGCCCCTAGGGAGCTTCCAATTCAAAGTGATGCCTATCAGACTGCAGGGAGCCCCAGCGGTGTTCATGCAATTAATAAATGAGGTGCTGCATGAGCACCTCTACAAGGCGGTTCTCATCTACCTAGACAATATCCTCATTTACACTGAGACCATGGACAACCACATGCCCCTTGTCCGCCAGGTACTGGAAAAACATCTGGCAGCCAACCTTATATGTCAAGCTATCAAAATGCAAATTCAACCATGGGCAGCATGGGAAAAGGAGGTGTTCACAGTGAGATGGGCACTGCTAACCTGGCGACACCTGCTGGAAGGGGGCCAGAAATTGTTCAAAATCTGGACTGACCACAAAAACCTGGAGGCTCTCAGGAGCCCATGAAAACTATCACCCAAATAAGTCAGTTGGGCTCAATACTTCAATTGTTTCAACTTCATGCTAAAGCACATTCCAGGTGGGAGGAACTTTCTAGCCGACGCCCTCTCCCGCATGCCCCAGTACAAGTGGAAGTGGGAGCAGGTAGTGGATGCCATTGTTCCTCCTACCCAAATAGTGGCCCACGTAACCATCAGATGACAACACTGCAGCATGACCAACCAACAAGCGATCTACCAGCAAAGCTCAAAACTGAACTGCTGGCAGACCCCTGGTTCCGAGACAATCAACACATCCTGACAAAAAGGGATGACCTCGCATGGAAGGGGATGAAGCTCTATGTCCTGGAATCCCTATGCACCCTGATACTCCAGAGGAGCCACGGTATTAAACTGGCAGGCCACTAAAGACTTTACACTTAGCACGGAGGCAGTTCTGGTGGCCCAGCATAAAGAAAGACATGGAAGTTATGTGAAAAGTTGCACAATCTGTGCCACAATGAAGAAACGACCAGGAAACACACACACACACACACACACACACACACACACACACACACACGGACTGCTACAATCAGTAGCAGAGCCAACAGGATCATGGGAAGACCTCCGGTTTGGCATCACGGCAAGGTAGTCAGGGAATTAGTGGGCGCCAATGAGCTGCGCGAAAACCCTGGCTGACGAACTGCATCCAATGGGTCTACGGACCAGAACTGTGCTGTAGGGACGGGAAAGAGAGGCACCTCGGATGACCAAGAGGAACAGGTAAGTTCCTCAAAGGTTGGAGGAAACTCTCTGTGACTCGGCAGTGGGGGATGGCAGCCATGGTGGCTGCCACGAAGCTGGGACAACTGGATTAAGTATAGAGCTGTAGAGAGGAGAGAAACGGAACAGAGTTTTTTGAAGCCGGGTGAGTGACAGCCAATCCAGGCTTGAAATAACAAGAGAAACATCTTTTAATTATAAGACCCTAATGATGAAATAGCAGCTAAAGATTATGGGGGCAAAGAAGAGTTTGAAACGTAACTTTAAAGAGATAAAAACCCGATAGAAAATTGATTTCTGAACAAACTATTTGGAAACTTTAAACAACTAGATATGGTCAAAGGAGTGGGAAGAAATAAAGAGATCCTTTCCCCCCCTTTTTTAAATTTCAAGAAAAACAAAGAGAATGGATAATAAGCTTTAAAAAAGAAGTGGTGTACAAATAAAAGGAAAAAAGAAGTGAGAAGAGCTATTTAAATTTGGACTGGACTTTAAATATGATTTGATACTTTTAAAACTAAAAAGAAAAAGAGAAGCTAAGTAAGATGGTTATGTAATTGAAACAAAATGGATACTTGTTAAACAATTGGAAATTGTGGATTGCAGAGAGACATCTTCTGGAGTAAAAAGGAATATTGCAACTTGGTTTTTGTTTTCGAAAATTGTGAACTTCACAGATAACAACCGTGAGAACTTGTGGGGGATGATTTTCTTGTCTGCAAGTGGTTTGAGTTTTGGAGAAAAAAAATTAAAAGGAAGGGAACACAACGGAACACAACGGAACTCTTATAATTGGAATAATATTAAATTAAAAAGAAGAATGGCGCAGGAATTAGAGAAAGAACAAATTGATTTATTTGACTTGGAAAATGGAAATAATTATAATGTTGCACAGAGGACAAAAATTTGAGGATATCGAAGTTGGAATGGAGTATTCACAAGTGGACAAAAAAATGAAGATGGAGAAATAAGACATAGAGATGGAAAATAAAGAAGATGAAGACAATGTGATTAAATATGAATAAGTGAATATGTGAATATGTGAATAGTAATAATAAAAAGGAAGTTTTTAGAGATTATATTGAGATTAACAATAACATAATGATGATTACACTGGGATTAACAGTGAATGATAAAAGAATAAAGATTGGAAAATATTAAGGAAAATAAAGAAGTCCAGGACTTGGATTTATAAAATGACTATATTGAGATTAACAATGGTAATAGAAATGTGAGAAGAAATATGTTACAGATACTTAGAAATGAAATATGGATTGAAGCTAAAACATATGAGAAATAGACTATGTTAAAAGAAAATGTATCAATGGACATAATGAATCAATTTTTATTAAGATGTTAGATGGCATTATTTGAGAAAATTGATGGCTATAATAATTGGGATATTGTTTAAATACTTATAACAATTGTAATAATTTGAACATTTTCTACCCAAGCAAAAAAGAAAAGAAAATTGAAACAATATATGATTATGATTTACAAACAAGAATTACTTAATTGGTGTTTATATAAATGGTATGGTTAAATAGATAGAATTTAGGGAAATAATTGGGAAATTGTATTAGGTAGCATTATTTGAATTAAGAACTATGTTTAAATGTTAAATTGCTACATTTTTAAGATTAGAGACAAGATTTAAATTTGATAAAGTAATAATGGAATAAAGATTTAATGAGCATTACATGAAGTAATAAATAAATATAAGGAAGTTTTAGAAATGGAAATAATTTTGAAATATAAACATGTTTGACCTGTATTGTTAATAGTGAGGATTTAGGGTAAGAATTGTGAAATGTATTATGTGGTATTAATTTAATTAAGATTTAAGGTGGGTTAATAGAAGGGTAATTGTTTTGATTTAGTAAATATGAGTAAACTTTTTCTAAGATGGTATTAGTTGAGATATGTGATTTAAGATTAAGAAATAAGTGTTATGGCAAAATAGAATATATAAAATTTTGTTAAAGATGACAAAAAATTGAACAAATTGATGACCGGATGAAAGCTCTGTTCCGAAAAGATGTAATTTGTGTGTTTAAAAAAAATTTTAAAAAACTTTTTGCAAAAAAAAAAAAAAGACCATGGGAGGAGATCGCAATGGACTTTATAGTGGAGTTGCCAAAAAGTGGGGGAAACATGGTAATCTGGACTGTAATAGATCTATTTTCCAAACAGGCACACTTCATACCCTGCAGCGAACTACCCTCAGTCCACCAGTTGGCCAAACTGTTCCTGAAACACATCTACCACCTGCATGGAGTACAAAGAATTATCTCAGACAGAGGGGTCCAGTTCATGGCTAAGTTCTGGACGGAGTTCCTACGGTCCATTGGGTCATCTCAGGGCCTTAGCTTGGCCTTTCATCTGAGCATGAATGCAGTGGGGAGGGGGGCAAAGAGGCTGAATGCCATGGTAGAGCAGTACCTGAGGTGCTACATGAACTATCAGCAGTCCAATTGGGCGGACCTCCTGTCTCGCTGAGGTTGCATATAATAATGTTGTTCACAGTAGCACAGGGCTAACCCCGATCAAGGTAGTGAATGGCATGGACTTTGTCCCAATGCCTGAGTACCCAAGGGAGCCCCCTTCCTCAGTCAGCTTGACTGATTGGATAACGACACTGAAAGCAACCTTGGAGAAAGCACCAGCTAAAGCGGCACAAACCTATAACAAACAGGCAGACAAACAAACACCAAGCTCCCCAATGGCCATTTCAATTGGGGGAGAAACTCTACCTCTCCACAAAATATTTGAGGTTAAAATTCCCTAAAAAGAAACTGGGGCCAAAGTTTATAGGACCATTCCCCATAGTAAAGATAATCAACCCGGTCATGGTGCAATTGAAATTGTCCCGACTGCTAGGGAAAATACACTTGGTATTCCATAGTAGCCTCTTAAAATCCACGGTAGGATCAACCCTAAGGCCACTACCCCATGACCCCCAGGACCCTGTGGTCATAGGGGGCCAGACCCATTATGAGGTGCAGTGAATCCTCAATTCGAGGTGGCAGAGGAGACACCTCTTTTATTATTATTATTATTAATCATATTTCTATGCCGCCGACTCTCCGAGGACTCTGGGTGGCTTACAACAATCAACAGTATACTAAATAGCATATTGCCCCCAACAATCTGGGTCCTCATTTTACCCACCTCGAAAGGATGGAAGGCTGAGTCAATCTTGAGCCGGTGAGATTTGATCCGCTGATCTGCTGAACTAGCAGTCAGCTGAAGTAGCTGCAGTACAGCACTCTAACCACTGCGCCACCTCGGCTCTTCAGTCAAGTGGAAGGGTTACCCCTTATCAGAGGCATCTTGGGTAAAGAGTCGAAACATCCAGGCTGATCGCCTTATAGCCAAATTTCACGAAAATCCAAACAAGCTGGGTGGGGGATCACGCCCCTAAACTCTACATCTGTACTCAAATTGTTTTGCTTTGCGCAGGCCACCTCGGGAAGTGAGGGGAGCCAAATGTCAATTTGCAAAGCTTTCAAGTTGCCATGAGCAGGAGGGAGGGAGAACTGATGAAGCTGATTGATTTTCCTAACTGAAATTACATTCCACAGATGTTTTCCTACCACAATCAGTAGGAGAGTTTTGGGTTTCACAGCCAGCCAAAGTGGTTAATTGGAGAGTGTGATTTATGACATGGCCAGGGAGGAGGGGAGAGACAGGGTCATACGGGAACATAAATCTACATAGGATTAATTAATTCTAACTGCATCCGAATATCGTTGAAATGGTGCTCCTAATAAATGACTGTATTTCTGTTGAAGTTTGGCTCGTGGCTCATGAATTAATTAGGGCATCTTTCGGAAACTTCACAGGAAAAAGAATAGAGGGGGGGGGAGGGAGAGAGACCTGTTTAAAAGAAAATACCAAAACCTGGGAAGGCGTGGCTGTGGGTGTCTAACTCTAACCCTAACCCAAACAACCAATACTAGGCATGCACACCCCTAACTTCCTCAATATCCATCACTACAGACCTTAAATGCAAGCTACTTAACACAAGAAGCCTCATAAACAAAATGCCTGAATTCCTCCTCTTACTAAATATGGCTATATTTGAGGTATTGCATTTGTCTGCGAGACATGGCTGAATGAATCCCTCCCAGACTCCATTACCACAGTAAGTGACTATCATGTTTACCAGTCCAACCGTGAAATCCATAGAGGGGGTGGTGTTGCTATCTTCTATAAAAAATCCCTA
The DNA here is from genome assembly GCA_012654045.1 of Ptyas mucosa. NCBI lineage: Eukaryota > Metazoa > Chordata > Lepidosauria > Squamata > Colubridae > Ptyas > Ptyas mucosa. The sequence goes on from WNWU01000144.1 coordinate 223,033, forward strand.
AATCTAAAAAATACTCAAGTTACACAGGAGTTTGCTCTTCCTGAGACCATCATCTGCAAGCTGTCCTTAAATATCACACTTTGCTTCTTACTATGTTACAGAGCCCCTGATTACGATTACATGTGAACAAGCTAACTTCATTACTAATGTGGGCAGCCGCCTGCCCAGTGTGGGCAGGATAAGAGGGTGTTTCTTATTTTTTGGGGTGACTTCAATCTACCTCTTTTTAATTGGACCCAAATGAATTTACAACTGAACCCATACATGCAACCCTGTACAGTGCCATTACTACTCTGGGACTGGATCAACTAGTAACAAACAACACTCGACTCAACAACTGCCTTGATCTCATCTTCTGCAACAGTTTAAACTCAATTTATGGACTACAAATAGAAGAACCCTTTTCCAACAGTGACCACAGCATAATTGACTTTTGTCTCAATTTACATCCTTACAATGATAATCATAATGAAGGAATCCCAAATTATAACTTTAAAAAAGCCAACTATGATCTCATAGCTGCCGACTTCTCATCTCTTGATCGGCAAATTCTGTTCACTGACTGTATTACTGCCAAAACAGTAATTATATTATATTATAACACTTTTTTGCTCAAAGTCAAAAAAGTCATCAAACTATACGTACCACTAATAACCCCCAAAACCAGAAAAAACTAATTTTCCATAACAATAGGGAAGCTTCAATCCCAAAAAAAATCTCTTTGGCAAAAAAACAAAACTGGATACATTGCTACCTTTAAAAGCCGCCACAAAACCTTATGCCACCAGATAAAAGCAGAATGCATCAATTACCACAGCAAACAAGAGGAAAACTTTTATACACGAAATCCACCTGTGCCTTCTATAACTTTGTAAACAACAAACTTAAAGACTCGAGATCCATCCCACCCCTAAAAGGGCTTGACGGGAAAGACTGCAATGATGAAACCGTTAAGGTCAACCTCTTCAACGCATTCTTTGACTCAGTCTTTGTAAACAGCAATGGCTCATGCCCCACATTTCCTAATCATACCACAACTAATTGCAATAATCTACTACATATCAATTTTACAGAAGATAACGTTGAAAAGGCACTACTCAGCCTAAAACCATCTCTATCTATTTGCCCTGATAAATTATGTGCCTACTTCTTAAAAAAGCTTTCCACTGCCATAGTAGAACCTCTAAGCATAAAATATCTTTCAGAACCAGCTCCTTGCCCAACCTTTGGGCACTAGCCGCAGTCATCCCTATCTTCAAAAAGGGAGACCCCAGCCTAGTTGAAAATTACAGACCAATCTCATTGTGTTGCATCACCTGCAAAGTCATGGAATCCATCATAAACCAATCCCTTACCCTCCACTTAGAGACAAACAACCTACTCTCTAACAAGCAGTTTGGTTTCAGGAAAAACTTGTCCTGTAATCTGCAACTCTTACACTGCAAAAACATATGGACTACACAAATTGACCAGGGTAAAGCAATAGATGCAATCTACATAGACTTTTGCAAAGCCTTTGATTCAGTGGTACAGGACAAACTACTTTTAAAACTCAAATCTTATGGCATTTCTGGATCCCTGCATAAATAGATAACTGTGTTCCTATCAAACAGGTAACAAGTAGTCAAAATAGGGAGCGCCCTATCAAACCCTGCACCTGTTAACAGTGGTGTCCCCCAAGGCAGCGTTTTAGGACCCATACTCTATACATAAATGACCTTTGCAATCAGATTATAAGCAACTGTGTTCTGTTTGTTGATGATGTTTTACACTATTCAACACCACCAACAATGCTGCTACCCTGCAAAGAGACTTTGACTATGTGTCAGAATGGTCAAACAATTGGCAACTCCAAATCTCAACTAACAAATGCTCTGTCTTACATATTGGCAAAAAACTAAATCAGAACACAAAATACAAGCTGGGCAGATACGACCTTGTAGACAACCCTCACTCTGTCAAGGACCTTGGAGTACTCATCTCTAATGATCTAAGTGCCAGAGCTCACTGTAACAGCATTGCCAAAAAGGCATTAAGAGTTGTTAACCTAATCTTGTGAAGCTTCTTCTCTAGTAATATTGTACTGCAAACTAGGGCATACAAAACCTTTGCTAGACCAATTCTCAAATACAGCTCATCTGCCTGGAACCCGCATTGTATATTGGACATAAATATAATTGAGCAAGTCCAGAGGTATTTCACGAGAAGAGTCCTCCACTCCTCTGCTCACAACAGAATACCTTATGCCACCAGGCTTGACATTTTGGGATTAGACAATTTAGAACTATGCCGCCTTCAGTCTGACCTATGTGTAGTACACAAAATTATCTCCTACAATGTCCTACCTGTCAATGACTACTTCAGCTTCAACCGCAATAATACACGAGCACACAATAGATACAAACTTAAGGTAAGCCGTTCCAAACTCAATTGCAGAAAATACGATTTCAGCAACAGAGTGGTCAATGCCTGGAATGCACTACCTAACTCTGTGGTTTCTTTCCAAAACTCCCATAACTTTAACCTTTGACTGTCTATTGTTGACCTCACCTCATTCCTAAGAGGTTCCTAAAGGGGGCATGCGTAAGCACACCAACATGCCTACTGTCCCTGTCCTACTGTCCCCATTTATTCGTATCTTTATCCTGTATTCATAATCATGTTTTACTTATATCTGTAATCTTATACCTGTTTGACAAATAAATAAATAAAGCTACCAAAAACATAACTGTAAAAGACAGACTAGAAATAAAAGTTAAAATAAGCCAAAAAATGGTAAGAGAACACCTGTCTGATCTTGATGAATACAAATCACTGGGACTGATGGACTACTGAAGGAGCTGGCAGATGTTATCTCAGAACCACTGCACCATGCCTTTCAAAAATCCTGGAGGGAATTACCAGAGGACTGGAAAAGAACTGATGTGGTTCCCATCTTCAAAAAAGTGGGGAAAAACAGACCCAGGAAAGTACAGACCAATCAGCCTAATGTCAATACCCAGGAAGATACTGGAAAAGATAATTAAAGAACAGAGCAGCCAACATCTAGAAATGAGTAAAGTAATAACTTAGCAGTCAGCATGGGTTTGTTAAAAACAGATCATGCCAAACCAATCTTATTTCATTCTTCAACATAGTGATTAAATTAGCAGACCAGTGAAATACTGTGGACCTAATATACTTATACTTCAGCAAGGCATTCAACAAAGTAGATCACAACCAACTTCTTGGAAAGCTAGAAAAAACTGGGATAGATAGCATCACCACCAGATGGATTCGAAACTGGCTGACAAACTGTACTCGATGAGTAGTCTTTAATGGGTCTACATCTACATGGATGGAAATAAGCAGTGGGGTACCAAGTTCCATCAGAGGACCAGTACTCTTCAATGTCTTCATAAACGATTTAGATGAGGGAATAGAAGGAGAACTCACCAAATTTTCACATGATACTAAGCTGGCAGGAATAGCTAACACCCTAGATAACATAGGCTCAAGATCCAGATGGATCTCGACAGACTTGAACCCTGAGCCCTATCTAACAAAATGAAATTCAACGTAGAGAAAAGTATAGTCTTACACTTAGGCAAGAAAAACCAAAAGTACACATATAGACTGGGTGATACCAGGCTTACTAGCAGTAACTCTGAGAGGGATCTTAGAGTCTTAACTGGACAACCAGTTAAATATGAGCCAGCAGTGTGCAGCAGAGGCCAAAAAACACAATGCAATCCTAAATCGCATTAACACAATCAAGATCAAGGGAGGTACTAGTACCACTCTATAAAGCCTTAGTAAGACCACACCTAGAATACTACATACAGTTTTGGCCACCACATTATAAAAAAGACTCTAGAGAAGAAGTGTAACCAGGATGACTGGAGACTAAAATATATGAAGAATGGTTGCAGGAACTGAGCCTGCCTAGTCTGGTCTAGGACCAGGGGAGACATGATAGCACTGTTCCAATATTTGAGGGGCTGCCACAGAGAGGAGGGGGTCCAGCTATTTTCCAAGACACCCAAAGGCCAGAGAAGGAATAATGGATGGAAACTGATCAAGCAGAGATTCAACCTAGAAATACAGAGAAATTTTCTGACAGTGAGAACAATCAACCAATGGAGCAGTTTGCCTTCAGAAGCTGTGGGAACTTCATTGCTGGAGGCTTTCAAGGGGTGATTGGACTGCCATTTATCGGGGATCTCCTGTTTGGGCAGGGGGTTGGACTAGATGACCTACAAGGTCCCTTACAATTCTGTTCATGTCAGGTTTTGACGTAATCTCAAATAAATTTCATTCTCAAACACAAAGTCTTTGATGAACCTCTCATTTATTGAAGAATTTACGATCTGACTTGAACTCATTTGCAGCCAAAACTGATTCTCTGAAACCAATCTCTCCCTTTCCGCTTCTCAAAACCTCAATGCCCATTGGCCATCTTCCAAGTCAGTCTCTTCTGCCAACTACTTCAGATCACAGGAATATCCCCCTCCCTCCATCACCTGGGTTATGTTATCTACTAAGGGAGAGAAGAACACTAGATCAAATGTCAGGCTACTAAAACTTCAAACTGCTTCTGCTAGCTATTTTTTTTCCCTTTTCTCTTGGATCTTCATGGCAGGATGAAAATAGAACAAATTAGATCGCTGACAGTTCATCTATGTAAATTTCTTGTGTCAAATGCTGCACTATGAGCAACACAGCCAGCAAACCATGGTTTATCCAACTGACATATTTTGTGATATGATATTTCAGGACAAATCTGTTGTTAATATTAGATTTTTTAAAATGTATTTATTTATATTTATATGCCGCCCTTCTCCGGAGACTCAGGGCGGCTTACAATGCGTTAAGCAATAGCCTTCATACTTTTGTATATTTTATACAAAGTCAGCTTATTGCCCCCACAACCGGGTCCTCATTTTTAATTTATTAATTTATGTATTATATTATATAAATATAAATAACTTCTATCTCTACCAAAATGTTCTTGTTCTTCTGCAAGGAATGCACTTTTTTTCTAACCCATCTGAAGTTTACTTAAGAGGAACATGGCCTATGTTTTAGCCCCAATATCTATTAAACTAGCCTGTAATTGCTAGAGTCCTTTTTATTCCATATATATCAGGCCTTTTTAATTAATTTGAACACTAACATAATAGGGTAAAACATAGTTGACATGTTCGCTAAAAGCACCTCTTGAATTCCATGGAGAAGATACGGTTTTATCTATCACTCACCCACCACTCATTTTACCAGACAGAGAAAAACACACACAAACCTGTGGAATTTTATAGGTGTCTGCTAATGTTGATATCTGGATGGAGATGTCCCTTCTAGCTACATCAAAAAGAACCAGAAGGTTGTCCTTCCTTCCACAGCCGTAGTTGGGGACATTGGCTTCTCCAGTAGAGAGCATGTCCAGCAAGGCATCTGAAGTACATAAAGGGTTCAAATAGTTGTCATGGATGTTGTAGCCCAGTGTCAGATTGTTCAGGAGCTGGTGATTTGTGTTGACTATTTGAATGGTGAAAATTAATCGTAGGGCGTCTGTAAAACCGTAAGACTCCCTATTGTAAAAATGTTCATGTTATTATAATCAACAGCAACAACAAATATTGGTTTTTTAAAAATGTAATCCTCTTTATCCCCGCAAACCTATTGAACCATAAGTAGACTCTTAGTGTTCCAAAACCAAGCATCAGTTTCACAAATAAAGAAATGGGCTGGGCTGAGACAATGGTAACTGTTTTAATCACTACTTTAAACAAAAGTTAGTATTCAAGTGATGGACTCAGAATTGAACCGGGAGAGGAAATTATCTTTAAGATTTTTTTCAGCCCCATCTTTGGATCTGAGTCCCTTCCACAAAATAAGACAGAAGAGGTAAGTCATGGAAACAAAAATCATTCAGGAAATTAGACAAGTTCTGCAATAGAGAAGGAAGTGAAATACAAAGAAAAGAGGGAGAGAGTTAGAAGTGCAAATGGAGGGAATGCAACTCCATCACCCTGAATGACTTACCAGGTAAAGTAACTATAAGGAGCTGTGTTGAAAGTCAACACAGTACGCAATACCTCTGTTGCACTCATGACTATACTAATGAGATGGTCTCCCAGCCTGTAACAGCTCCATGGATTGTATCCATCCTGGTGCTCCAAACTCAGCAGGCATTTCATTCTAAGCTTCCCAGAGACCGGCTGGGACATCAGCAGCATCAGAAGCAGAAGCAGGAGGTCCATAATTCATGGAGCTTTATTAATCTTCTTCCCGTTTCTAATACCAACAGCAGAATTCAAAACACTTTCACAAGATGGAGATGCCAGTAACTTCCCTGATATAAACAGAGAAACTCTCAGCTTCATCTAGAAAGGACCTGCCTGTCCCAAAACTTGTTCCCATAGAGCTTGACCTGAGAAATTTATCCTTTTCTGATACAAGATCCTTTGCATATGACTTCAATCTGATGTTTCCATAAAAAACATAGAGAATTCAGATGGTCCTAATGACAGTGAGAAGCAACTTCTCCTCTTGGGATCCTGAACTACTTTAGGGTTCCATGTGCAGACAAGATGCTGGAGAAAAGCAAGTTAGTGAAAATTCAGAGATACACAGCCTGCGGATATTTATCTGTAGTGGTTGTGATCTTTCCTGTCAGGACATGTTTAGAAAAGGATGCAGGAATAAGAAAGTTCAATAACAAGTTAATTGACTTCTGCTCTCTTTCAATATGGCCTCTTGTCTCCAGAGACTGATGGGGAAAGTCACCCAGAGCTATGGAGAAACTAAATTGATGTCCCTTAACTCTACGGCTGCCTCTCTTCTAACACCAAGGAAACAATCGGTGCCTTTGAACACTGCCTAATGTTAAGAGTAGGGCCTGTTTTCGATTTTCTTTTATATCAGAACTCAATACATGAATCCTAAATTGGAGCTGCTTTGAAAATAGGTAGTCCCTGAAGTGAAATTTCATTTCCCATCTCTTTTAGAAATATATAATACTATAAAATGAATATTTTGCCAAGATTATTATTTATGTTTCAAACAATTCTGATAAAGATGGAAAAAATACTTTGAGGAGTTCAATAAAATAATGTTAAAATATATTTGGAAGGGAAAAAAGCAACAATAAGTTTGAAAATGTTATAAGGTTCTAAAAACTACGGTTTACGATTAAGGGTTTAGGGTAAAGGGTTGGGGTTGGGGTTGGGGTTGGGGTTGGGGTTAGGGGTTAGGGGTTAGGGTTAGGGTTAGGGTTAGGGTTAGGGTGGTTAGGGTTAGGGTTAGGGTTAGGGTTAGGGTTAGGGTTAGGGTTAGGGTTAGAGTTAGGGTTAGGGTTAGGGTTAGCTAATTTAGGAATTTACACAATTTCTGCTTTGTCTAAATTCAGAAAACATGGATATTATTGGCATAAAATGTAATCTATGGAAACTGACAGACTCTGAAAATTGTGGCTATTGGAACAGACAAAACTTCAATTAAAGACTAAACTTGGATTATGCAACTGACAAATCTTATTAGGCTTTGAGGTCTGCCTGTTTCTTGTATAACTGGAGAAAGAAGTTAAAAACTTTCCTCCAGAAAGAATATGGAATATAGAAGCAAAAAAAGATGCAGAAATCCTCATTAATTATAATAGGCCCTTTATAGGAATAGAATACTCCAGTTGGCATTTGCATGTGTTAATCTGATTGTGATAAATTGTACGGGTGATACAGTAATATGATTTACATTTTTATTGTTTTTTTAATTTGCTTATTGTTTTCCAATATTATGATACAATCTTGCTAATATTCTGTTTTTTAATATTTTAAATAATGTTTAATTAACAAACTATTCTAATACGTTCATGAGAACCAGGTTGGATTTATTAAAATCTAATATTTTGGACTTGATCCCAAATATAACACAGCTTTCTTCATTGCTTTTTCAGATCAATTTTGAACCTGCTTCAGAGGATCTGAGTGATAAAAGGAAATTCCCCTTTTTCCACCAGATGGAGCCCAAAGAAGGATATAACTACCCAGCAATTGTCCACCTGCTCCTCCATTTCAGATGGACCCTGATTGGCCTCTTTGCTTCAGACACAGAGAAGGGAGAGAATTTCATGAGGATTTTTCTTCCTATGCTTGTCAGGAGTGGAATTTGTGTGGTTCTATCACAACTGTTCTCAACAACTAGATACACAACAGCCCCCAGGGATTCCCTCTCTAAGTGGAGACAAGTCAACGTCTTTGTTCACTTCGTGGAACTTGATTCCATTTGGGGCAGAATTCTTCCTTTCCATTTAGCATTTATGCGTCTGCCAGGACCCATTGAAGGGAAAGTCTGGATCCTCACAAATTTTATGGGGTATAGACTACAAAAGCGCAGACTTCTCAAATACATCCATAGTATTTCAAACTTTGGTTATATGTATAAAAAAAGGCCAAGAGATTCTGCCTTTGAACCCTATTTCTCTCTGGAAGGAAAGTTTCAAGATTTTTATTTCCGCTGTTCTCTTTCAAAGAACGTCTTTTCTGTCAAAGGCCGCAGAAGATGCACCCAGAAAGCCCCCCTGGAGACCCAGAAGAAAAGGAACAGAAAATGGATCCCAAATGACTCTCACATTTACACTATCATTCAGACTGTGACCCAGGCCTTGAATGCCGCTTATTCCTCCAGATGGAGGAGGGGAAGGAAGGAGGGAGAAAAGACTTTGGGGTCTCCAAGGCTGCAGCCATGGCAGGTATGGGGGTCCCGATATGGATCCATTATTTATTTATTTAATAAAATTTATATGCCGCCCTATCTCCAAGGTCTCAGGGCGGCTCAGAACAATAAAACAACCAATTAGAAATATTGAAACACATAAGTATACATAAATAATTTATATTAAAAAACCCCCAAAATCTAAAAACCCTCTCAGTCCAGGCTGGGCGATGTGAACAGCCATGTTTTCAATTCGCAGTGGAAGGTGCAAAGGTCAGGAGCCAACCAAAGTCCCAGGGGGAGTTGGTTCCAAAGGGTCGGCATGCTCACAGAGAAAGCTCTACCCCTGGGGGTCGCCAGCTGACACTCTCTAGCTGACGGCAGCCGGAGCAGGCCCTCCTTGTGAGAACGTACCAGGCGATGGGCAGCTGTTGCTGGCAGCAGATGCTCCACCAAATATCCTGGGCCTCAGCCATGTAGGGCTTTATAGGTCATCACCAGCACCTTGAATCTCACCCGGAGGGCAACCGGCAACCAATGCAAGTCGCGCAGGAGGGGTGTAACATGGGAATATCGGGACTCTCCCATCACCACCCACGCGGCCACATTCTGTCCCAGTTGAAGCCTCCGAGTGGTCTTCAAGGGAAGCCTCATGTAGAGAGCATTACAATAGTCAATGCAGGAGGTAACTAACGCATGAGTAACTGTGCATAGGGTATCTCGGACCAAATAGGGGCGCAACTGGTGGACCACACAAATCTGTGCATATTCCCCCCTGGTCATGGTTGTTATATGATCTTCTAAGCTCAACCGTGAATCCAGGAGGACACCCAAGTTGCACGCCCTGTCTACAGGGGGCAACATTAATCTTAGATCCTTTGGAGGAGGAATCCAGAGGAGAAAGAGGGGAACCATCTCAACAGATCTGGCCAATTCAATTACTCAGGGAATAATGGTTCCAAAGAGTAGATACCATGGCATTTTAATATTTAACTCTGCTCATTTGAAAATGTTGTATTCTTTTTTAAATAAAATTCCCGTATTTGTGGGTTTGTGATGAGCATGGTGGAATTTCCCCTTTGTTCCGACCCCGCTGCAGGTGGGTCTGTGGGCAGCTCAACAGGCAGCTAAACCCCCCTATTCTCCTCCAGTGAAAGGGAGCCTGGGGTGGATCTGGGTGTTTCATTGGGGGAAAAGGGCACGGAGAAACTGAGGAAATGCAAAGAGTGAAAATATAAATATAAATAGGAGATAGGCAGCATTAACTAACAGCCAACAAAGAAGCAGCTGGAACCTCTCCAGTGTTGCTCCGTGTGAGGGACGGAGGCCTCTGGATGACCATGTGTCTTGGTCAAACCGGCTACTTCCGTCTCCTCCAAAGGCTGAGAGAAAAGGGAGTCTGGCTTCAGACCTTACAGTTAGGCTTATCTGCCCCTGGCCACTAGGTGGGGCTAGAGCAACAACAGCACAATAGATACATGTTGTGGCATGACAACCTTTATAAATTTGGAGGAGACCCTGAGACCATCTAGCCCAACCCCTCTTCTCTGCAGGAATCCCAGTTAAAGCTTCTCTGACTGATGGCTGCTCAGTCTTTACACTCAGATAATCCATGAAAAGGAGACTGAACCTCTCTGCTTCACTGGCTCAGCTCTAAAACAGCTCATCCTTTTATCATATTTTTTCTCTCCTTCAGCTAAAATCTCCTCTCATTTAACTGAATTCATTTTTCCATGTTTGACACTCTGGAATAATAGTGAGCAGATCTTACACTCGTGTGTAACATGTGTCAGTGATTGGAAGAGGGCTGCATCCTCCCTTCTTCAACCGAGAGATTGTGTCAGTTGGAAAAGGGGCTCCCAGACTCCTCCTGATCTTCAGCTCTTCTCCTTGTTCTCTTTCCTCAAGGCTAAGAGCAGCTCCTTTGATCTCTTCCTTGACTTATTTCTACTTCCCTGAAGTTCACGTAGATTTTGTGCAAATTCTCCTCCAAGCGTGGTGCCTGCAAGGGGACCTGGTCCTTGAGTTGGGGTCTCCCCAAACTAGAACGTTCACTTCCTGAGATTCTTATGGCTGCATTTGCCTTCTTTCCATGAACATCTCCCTGCTGACTCAGATTCTGTTTCCAGTTAACTATGGTTTTGAGATCATTTCCACAAACATGCATGTCAAGTTTGGTATCCCTCATCTTTCTTCCAGTCCGTCATTGATGTTCTTATACAAGACTCTGTTTTTAGTCAAGTCCTAGTTGCTAAAAATCAGATATTTTTCTATTGCTTTTTACTCATTTATTATTTATTTATTTATTAGTTCAATTTATATTCCACCCTTCTCCGGAGACTCAGATAGGCTTACAATGCATTAAGCAATAGCCTTCATACTTTTTGTATATACCTGCTTAGTAGGGCTTTCGACCCCCCCCAAGCGGTGTTCTTTTTTTATTCAAAGTCAGCTTATTGCCCCCACAATCCTGGTCCTTATTTTACCTACCTCGGAAGGATGGAAGGCTGAGTCAACCTTGAGCCTGGTGAGATTTGAACTCGCAGTAATTGCAGACAGCTGGCAGCTAAGTGCTACTTTTTTTTTTATTAAAAAGTTTTATAAGAATACATTCCCCCCCCCCCCATTTTCTTATTGAACATAATACATTACAACTACAATCATTTGTTTCTTCATTTTCTTACAGTTTGGTAACATTTCACATTTCCCCCCCCCTTTGCCCCCCCTCTCCTTTTTCCTTTAACACACTTTTATATCCAAGTTTTTATCCCCAACCCATCCAACCCTCCCTCCGCCCCCCTCCCTCCCCCCCCACCATAGACCTCCCGAAGCAGAAACAGGGTATTGCATTGGCAAACATATGCTAAAATATACTAACATACCATAAGATTCAAAATTTCCCATACCCTCTTTAACTCCCCTTATTCAAATTCATCAACCTCCCTTTTACAAATTCTAAATCCATTAAATTAAATTCTTATTTTCCCAAATATGAAAATCAATTCATTAACTTAAAAATATTACAACATTAAAAAGAGGAAAAAAAAACCTAGACAGATATCCTTCCCACCATCTCAAACACTATTCATTTTCAACATTTCTATAATAAACTTAAATTATTATCCATCCTTTTTATTAAAGTTAAACATTTTAAAGACCTTAAACTTTTTACCTCGTATACCTTTTAAAATCATCAGTAAAACTTCTTAAATCATTTCTACAGATATAAATTCAAAACTTTCCGGAGGGTATCCTTCAAGTTTTTATTTAATCATTATAGTACCTTCATAACATTTAAAAAGTTATCATTTTTGTATGTAAAATATCCTTGCTTTAAAGTAACCTTTAAAAACTGCCAGTTTAATTAAACTTTTTTTTCCTTTTTCTTATATTTTTTCCAATCTTTCTTTTTCCATAATTCTTTCAACTTTCCTCCTGCCCCTCCTTTTATTTTTAAAAATTTCTTAGCCTTGATTTGAGGTTGATGTATCATAAAAACTCATTTTCTTTTTGTAATCTTTTTCTTTGGTTTGGGCTTAAAACCCCCATTTCGTCCTTTCTTGCTTGTATAATCCAGTAGTTTACTCCTTTGTTTATAAAACCACAAATTATTACCAAATAGTTTATCCACTTGTAATGATAAATCCAGTTCTAACTCTTCTGTAGGCTGAGTGGAAATGTCTGCCAAAACCTCTGTTTCCATTGTTCCTTCCTGCAGTTCAGTCCCGACAACCTGGATTTCTCTCTCCAAATTCTTCTGTTTAATTTCATCTTGTTTTTTTCTCCAACAAATTATTCCAATTATTTTTTTGAAAAGTTCTTTCCATTAAAGCCGAAATGTTAGAAGTAAGAGAATCTAAAAGTTCTTGAAAAACTTTTGCAATCACAACTTTGTAATTTGCTGATTCACCAGGCAATAATCCTGTGGGTCTAATGTCAGCCATATTTCAACTCGTACTTATTCAACTGTTAGGCAAAATCCATATATTAACCAACAATCTAGGTATCTAAATTATTTAAAGTCAATATCCAGTTCTTTTCCATTCCGCTTCCACTTTACGGTGTAATCAGGTAGCTCTGTCTCTGTTACAAATGTTAACAAGCGCTAACAATCACTTTCACTAATAGATTTCATCACGCCCTCAGGTGCCATTTTTTCCCTGTTTCAAACGGAGTTAAAGATTTTTCTGCCTTCATTACTGTTCTCCTGATCTGCTCAGCCAGCACCTGAGATTCACGATACAAATAATTCTTAAAATTGTATTACCCATAAATGATTTGAAATTGAGTTGCTGGGGTGGTCGCAGCTTCTTGCTCTGCTTCAGCAGAGTTGTTCCGGGTCTGGAGCTGCTTGGCTGGTTTCTGGGGAGTTCCCACACTTCGCACCCCAGAGTTTTCTCTGGGGCGCTTGGGGAACTCTACCCCCACCTGCCTGCTCTTCACTCTCCCCTTTGCCCGGGGAGAGACTTTCAAGCCTCCCGACAGTGTTGGCCAGCTGTTCGGGGGCTTTTACAAAACCACGGAGTGGGCGCTCATGTCGGAGCGTCCTCGAAGCTTCGCGGCACCACAGGATGTCCAGCTAAGTGCTACTTTAACAGCACTTTAGTCTGCTGCGCCACCAAGGCTCTTGGTACATTGATATTCCTCTTATTAAATTTTATTTTATTCAAAAAGGTAAAATACAAGTTTTGGAAAATAAAACTATTACAAAGAAAAAAGAATGCCATCAATCAAACAATGTCGACTGGCGACTCCCAGGGGGAGAGCCTTCTCTGTGGGGGCACCTGCCCTCTGGAACGAACTGCTCCCCGGGGTATGGAGGATTCCCGACTTGCGCACTTTTCACCGTGAGCTCAAAACGTTTTTATTCCAACAAGCCGGGCTGGCCTACTTTTTTAACTTTTCTAATTTTTTAAAATTTTAAAACGGGTATTTCATTTGAATAGATGGGCCAAATTATTTAATATGCTTTTAAATTTATTTATTTATTTATTTATTTATTTATTTATTTATTTATTTATTAAATTTGTATACCGCCCTTCTCCTGCTGGACTCAGGGCGGTGCACAGCCAAGTAAAAACATACAATACAAAATTTAAAAGAAATGTAAAAGAATTATATATTATGGCCAAAAATTTTAAAATCTACCAATTAAAACCCGTTTTACAATTAAAAACCTAATATCTCAGAAAAGGGGGGAGGGGTTACGCCAGCCCTGCTTGCTGAAAAAGAAGAGTTTTTAGGACACAGTGAAAAACCTGGAGATCTGATATCCTCCGAATCTCCGGGGGCAAATTGTTCCAGAGGGTAGGCGCCACCACAGAGAAGGCTCTTCCCCTGGGGGTCGCCAGCCAACATTGCCTGGCTGACGGCACCCTGAGGAGTCCCTCTCTGTGGCAGCGTACTGGCCGGTTGGAGGCTATTGGTGGCAGAAGGCGGTCCCGCAAATACCCAGGTCGGATGCCATGGAGCACTTTAAAGGTGGTAACCAAGACCTTGAAGCGCACCTGGAAGTCCACCGGGAGCCAATGCAGCTCACGTAGGAGAGGTGTCACATGGGAGCGCCCCGTCGCTCCCAAAATCCCCCACGCAGCCACATTCTGCATCAGTTGGAGCTTCCAGGTGCACCTCAAGGAGAGTCCCATGTAGACAGTGTTACAGTAGTCCAGGCGGGAAGTGACGAGTGCCTGAGTGACCGTGTGTAAGGAGTCCCGATCCAGAAAGGGATGCAACTGGCAAATCAGGCGGACCTGATAAAAAGCCCCCCTGGCCACGGCCATCATATGCTCTTCTAAAGACAGCTGTGCATCCAGGAGGACGCCCAAGTTGCGAGCCCTCTCCGTGGGGGCCAATAACTCGCCCCCAATGGCCAGCGATGGCATATTGGGATGCTGGAAACCACAGCCACTCAATCTTGGAAGGGTTGAGTCAGAGCCTGTTATTCCCCATCCAGATCCGCATGGCCTCCAAGCACCGGGATATCACTTCAAGGGCCTCATTGGGATGGCCTGGGGTGGAAATGTACAGCTGAGTATCATCAGCGTACTGATGGAATTCCACCCCAAAGCCATGGATGACCTCGCCCAGAGGCTTCACATAAATGTTGAACAGAAGGGGCGAGAGGACCAATCCCTGCGGCACCCCACATACAAGGCGCTTAGGGGTCGACCTCTGCCCCTCTGCCAACACCGATTGTGTCTGGTTGGAGAGCTAGGAGGAGAACCACTGAAGCACGGTGCCCCCTATCCCCAACCCCTCCAATCGGCGCAGCATGATACCATGGTCGATGGTATCAAAAGCCGCTGAGAGATCTAATAGGACCAGGATAGAGGAACAACCCCTATCCCGAGCCCTCCAGAGATCATCCACCAACGCGAACAATGCCATTTCCGGACTGTGCCCAGGCCGTAAGCCGGACTGGCGCAGATCCAGATAGACAGCTTCATCCAGGTACCTGGGAAGCTGTCGTGCCACCACACTCTCAACAACCTTCGCCAAGAAGGGAAGGTTGGAGACCGGACGATTGTTAGTCAAAACAGCCAGATCCAGAGCAGGAGCCTCACCACCGCCTCTTTTAAATCATTTTTAAATTTTATATTTGTGTGCTTTTACTTTTGGCTGTATACCGCCCTGAATCCTTCGGGAGAAGGGCAGTATATAAATTGGAATAATGAATTAATGAATGAATGAATGAATAGAAAAATAATATCCAACAATAAAGTTAAATTTCAAAACTTCAAAATTTTCTGTTATCTGCTATTGTATATAACTCACAGAAAATTTACAGGAGCTTCTTATCTACCACAGACTACCACAATCATCATCTCTGATCCATCCAGAATCTGTCCAGGGTTAGACATCATTGTTTGATTCTTAATAATAATTCATTTCCTTAAAACTTTAATTAGGATCTTTCCCAACAACTGCTTTCCATTCCCCAAAGTCACAGGACCTCCTGTAAATTGAAACACGACAATTCTTAAGACTTGTTTTCCAGTTAAATATGACAAGTCCATTCCCTCAATCTCCCTCAATCTTCTTGAAAGAATCCATTTCATCAGCCATCCGTTCTGTCCACTTTGAGTCTTCAGGGTCCATGGCCTCTCCAGCCATCTCCAAGCAGCCTGCCTTCAAACCAGACTCCTTCTTCAGGGATGCCAGCAGCAAATTAGGTTCCAGTCCATCCATCCATTCAATCCATCTGATTCAACAATTGTAGCTTGCTTCTGATTATCGCCTTTGATAAACTTTTATCAAACTTTTTAAATGAAGTTTCAAATAAGGCTTGTAAATTGAAAGACTTTATATTCTTTCAATCACATCAAATTAGCTTACTCTAAGATCGTTTTAATTACTGTATTAATGACAACATAGAAAAATGGATGACCAATGGCAAATTGTTATTCATCACCTTCAAATTTCATAGGAAAGATTTAAAAGGGTTAAAAACTATTTGAGTATCACTTTGAAGACAGTTTTTATCCACTTAGTTATCATACCATCCACTCCTCAGTTTTCTAATCACATCACACAATTGTTTGTGAGTCCTTTACTGAAATCCAGTGATGTCACCAGAGTTCCCATAATCTATTTAGAAAGTGTAATGATGTGTGAGAATGACTTTTGGGATGAGGGGAAGAGAGGCTGCCTAGGGAAGGATCAGAGAAGAGGGGAGAATCCTGCAGCTGCATAATGGGAGAGAAAGAAACTCAGAAAGGATCCTGCCTAATTTTTCAGTCTGAGAAAAGAGTTGGTGGAAGATTTGTTCTTTCAGATTTGCAAAATTTTGTTAATGTTGTGTTATAACCAAATAGAATTAGCACATCAGGATGTGTTTTCCATCAGGATGACCAGGGAGAAGATTAGCCTGACAACTTTCTTCTGGATAATCCCATGCTTTCTGGAAATCAACCTATTCTTTTCAAAGAGTTTGTGAATCATCTTTTTTTCTCTGTTCATTTTATTTGTCATCTGCTCTAGAATGTTCCCTATAATTGACCAATTGTGTCAATTATCTCTATATTTTGTCAGTATATGATTGACAAATTTTTCTCAAACTTTTTCATTCACTTCTGAAGATAATGACAGTATTTGTATCCTATTTAAGCATATTTGGAGATTAGACAATTGTGGATGAAAGATTTAATGTGGCATAAGAAAAAAGATTTCTGTTTTTCAAATTCTTGAATGTTCCCATTCTAGTTTCATCCCTTTCTGGAGAAGAATGAATTTTGGAATATTTCCCGCGTTAAAATGTACTTGGACCAAAATGGAGAGATAACAGGAGATCTGAGAATTGACAGCTACTTGGTTCTCCCCAAGAAGTCTCCCAGACAAGAGACTCTGGCGTATTTTGAAAGACAGAGACTTTCTATCGACCAAGATACTTTTTCACTGCTAAAGTTGCTCAATAAGGTGGGAGAAATGTTGGTGTCTTTTCTCTGTTTTCCAAAGCCTGAGGTCCCATTTCAAGTGGGCAAAGCCTAGAGTCTCCAGAGTGGTTGGTCTCCCATGCCAGGTGGTGTCATCTCATGGAAGCTCTTCAACAGACGGGACCTAAGTGGAGTGGCTTTGCCATGTTTTATAGAAACCTTTCAAGATCTTACTGGTCAAAGGTTTCTTTCTCCCTCATAGTTTTATTCTACATTAAAAAAAATCTAATGGAATAAAAGCTTCCTAAATTTTTTACAGTAAACATTGTTCTTAGTTTTAATAAGAATATATCATCATACTTAAAAAAATCAATTCCATCTCTCTATACTTTATTAAGTAGAACAGTACTTTATTGTAATGTTAAATTCTGAAAGCAAAAGGGAGGAACTAAAGGAAGAATCTGCAAATTGTACCTCCTTCATCTGTTTAGAAGTAGTCAGAGATTTCCTATTTACCCCAATGAAGACCAGAGGCTACTTGTCTCCATCCATTTCTCCCTCCATTTTCCATGGACGGAGAGTCCTAACATCTTTTCTTTGGCATTCCTTGTTTTTCTGCTCAGTCGCTGCCTCAGTCCAAATGTGTGGAAAGTTGTCATCCTGGATTTGTCAAGAGGGCTCGAGAAGGAGAGCCAGTTTGCTGCTATGACTGCGTTCCTTGTCCGGAGCGGACCTTCTCCACTCAGGAAGGTGGGTCACACTGAGGAAAATGGGAGGCTTTGTGGAACTGGATCCATCCAGAGGATTTTCATGAAAGTGCAAATTAAAAAACAGATTGAAGCTCACCTGGGTTTTTCATTTTTTACCTGCACAATTTCTTTTCTAAAAGGAAGTAAATCAAAAAGACTTGGAAGGAGGGGCTAGGAAGAGATGGGAGGAGGGGGTGGCAGACTGGGCAAGCTTTACTAACAGTAGAGGAAATATCTCTTCTGGTTTTTAGTTTGGATATGTGCTGCTAAGTTCACCTTTCTAGGAACATCTGAGTCAGGTGTGAAATGCAAAATTTTTCCCTACCAGTTCTGTGGGCGTGGCTTGGTGGGCATGGCAGGGGAAGGATATTGCAAAATCTCCATTCCCAACCCTCTCTCAGACCAGCAAAAGGTGGTATTTGCTGGTCCTTCGAACTACTCAAAACTTCCGCTACTGGTTCTCCAGAACCTGCTGGATTTCACCCCTGATCTTAGTTCTTTGAAACTTGATAAATTGTTCTAGGTTCACCTTCTGAAAGACCTTTCAATCCACTGTATATTGGATCCTCCCCTTGAAGATCAATCAATAGAATAGAGCTGGAAGGGACCTTGGAGGTCTTCAAGTCCTACCCCCTGTTCAAGCAGGAGACCCTATACCATTTAAGACAAGTGACTGTCCAGTCTCTTCTTAAAAACCTTCAGTGTTGAAGAACCCAAAACTTCTGGAGGCCAGCTCTTTCCACTGGTTAATTGCTCTCACTGATAGGAAGTTTCTCCTTAATTCCAGGTTGCTTCCAGATGTTACAGGATACTGTAGGTATCCTCCAAGTTCAGGATATTAACTGCCATGTGGCAGGACTCAGGATGTTTGCCTAAAATGATTATATGATTCATTATTAATCTCTAATAGTATAGGTTCCTATGAAG
>WNWU01000145.1:0-19337 GCA_012654045.1 Ptyas mucosa
ACCAAAGACCTACATACAAACACCCGCGAAAACCTCAGAAAATATATCTATCTATCTATCTATCTATCTATCTATCTATCTATCTATCTACCTATCTATCTATCTATCTAATTTATATTTATATGCCGCCCTTCTCCGGAGACTCAGGGCGGCTTACAATGCGTTAAGCAATAGCCTTCATACTTTTGTATATTTTATACAAAGTCAGCTTATTGCCCCCACAATCTGGGTCCTCATTTTACCCACCTTAGAAAGGATGGAAGGCTGAGTCAACCTTGAGCCTGGTGAGATTAGAACTCGCAGTAATCGCAGGCAGCTGGATGTTAAATGCTGCCTTAATAGGAGGCATTAGCCTGCTATGCCACTCAGGCTACTATAATAATTAAATATTATGGCCCCAAAAAACAAATTAAGACCAATTTTAAAACCCAATTTAAAATTTAAAACAATTTAAAAGAGGTTAGGCCAGGCCAGCCTGCTGGAAAAAGAACGTTTTAAGGGCACGGCGGAACGCACGCAGATCTGGGATGTTCCGTATCTCCGGGGGGAGCTCGTTCCAAATGGTAGGTGCCCCCCCCCAGAGAAGGGTCTCCCCCTGGGGGCCGCAAGCCGACATTGTTTGGCTGACAGCACCCTGAGAAGTCCCTCTCTATGGGAGCATACTGGTCTGTGAGAGGCTACTGGTGGCAGAAGGCAGTCTCGTAGATACCCTGGCCCTAAGCTATGAACATTTCTTGTTCTTCAAAAACCCAGTTCTATTTTGAGCTTCCAACTTGGTTAGGAATTTATGAATAAGAGTGGAATAATAACTGCTGCAATTAACCTTATATTTAAAAATGAAGATTAGAACAATGTTTGTAAAGAACAGGGATTTTGACGTCTGATCATTTTGCTGCTCACATCTCTTTATCACAGCAGTATTGATAAATAATTTCTTTTAAGGAAACTGTCAGAATATTCATGATTGGGAAGACATAGTAACAAAGTCAGCCAATTGAGAGCTGAGACAGACTGGAGCCAGGGCATGTCGTAGTCTGGAGCTTCTGAGTCTGTGCAGAGCTAAGGTGAAAATAGCTTCCTCTACTGTACTCTGTGTGTGTGAACATGTCTGCTGATCTGAGCTGAAGGATCAACTGTTGGTATTGTAAATAAACTTTATGTGTTACTATGAATATAAAGAAGTTAATGAATCCAGCTGATTCAGTTATCTGTGTGTGCTTCTGGATTTGATTTTAGCAAGAAACTCTGACAGAAACAACCACTTATTTTTCCTTAATATTTTATTAAACCACTTACAAAACTAAATGCCCATATTCAAGGAAAGATGTCTAATAGAAAAGAAATACCTGCCAAGCTTTCAGCCTCGGAGCTTCAAACTTGACACCTCTGTTCCTCATGGATCTCTTAGATGTGGAGATATAAGCTGAATTTAAGGCCTTTCCCAAAGCCCAGATGGTATCATAAACAAGATAGCTGTCCAGAGCCAGGATTTGATCGATCTCCTCTTTCCTCAGAGCCTCCACTTCTTCGGTCTGTCTGCACCGTCTCCAGACCTTCACAGAAAAGGCATCCTTAGTGGATGAACATCTAAAAGTTTTCTTTAAAAACTTAGACATGATTTCATTCAAGGTAACAAAGGCATCATAGTTTCCCCATTTCTTTTTCTGTATCAGAAAAGAAAAAATGCCACCAATCTGTTTCAGGTACATCGTAATAAACTCCAAATCGAGACTGAGATCCCATTGAGCTGTGGCGATCCACACTTTAGCTGTAAAATCTAGAAAGTATTTAAGTACCGTGTGTATAATTTTCATTCCAACTGAGAACGAACTAATCTCTGAGCCATAAACAAAGACATTGACTTTTGTGAATTTGTAATAGTGTCTTAGACTGACCATCGTTTTAACAACATTTAGTGGAAATCTTTGATGTGCAATTGCACAAATGCCATTCCTTAACATCAAAGAAGACATTGTCCTGATGAACCTCTCTCCCTGGTCAGTTTCTGGAGCAACAAGAGCAACCAAGGTCCACCTGAAATGGAGGAGAAGCTTGACCATCCCCGGGTATTGGACACCTTCAGCAGGGAGCATCGGGTAGAAGAAAGGAAAATGAGTTTTATCCCCCAGAATCTTGGAAACAAAACTATAACTGATCTGAAAGGAATGGAAGATGTTTTTTTTAAAATGTAACAAGCAAAATGCAAATGCTATCATTTACATTACAAAGCTTTGCTTTTCACTTGCATAGGACCTCTGATTCAAAGTTCAGTGAGTGAAAACTGTCTCCACAAGAAAGACACACCTGAGGGACTTTGTAGGTGCCCAACATGGTCGAAATCTGAATGGAGCTGCCAGTCTCGGCCCCTTCCAGAACAGCCACCGTGTTTCTCTGCCTTCCGCACCTGTAGTTGGGCACATTGGCCTCCCCGTCTGAAAGCAGGTCCAGCAAAGGATCTGTAGTCCTCCCTACTAGGAAGAAGTTCTCATAGATATTATAACCCAGGGTGATATTGGATAAGAGATGGTCATTCCAGTTGATGTCCTCAATAGCAAAAAGGAAGGGTATAAATTTCCAAAAAAAATTGGATGATTTTCTGCAGGTATGAAGATATAAATAAAAAATTACATTTAACTTCTCTTTCACAATACTATTTTTAATCCTCATAGTAATAATTATTCTTTGAAGCACTTTGTAACATTTCCAATTACTACCATAGAAAAAGAATGACAGCAATAGAAAATTCTTAAATCATTATGTGCTTCCAAGGCATTCTCCCAGTTGGTTACAGTAATACAACTTCAATTTCCTGTGTTGATCTTCAAATAACTTATTTGAGGGGCTGCCACAGAGATGAGGGGGTCAAGTTATTTTCCAAAGCACCTGAAGGCTGGAAAAGGAATAATGGATGGAAATTGAACAAGGAGAGATTCAACCTAGAACTAAGGAGAAATTTTCTGACAGTGAGAACAATTAACCAAAGGAACAGAGGTTGCCTTCAGAAGTTGTGAGAGCTTCATCACTGAAAGCTTTTCAGGAAAGACTGGACTGCCATTTGTCAGAAATAGTGTAGGGTCTCCTGCTTAAGTGGGGGTTGGACTACATGACCTATAAGGTCCCTCCCAACTCTGTTAATTTGTTAAATCTGTTAAATCCCATATTTGATTGTTTGTTTCCTCTCTCTTAATAATACCCAGATGGCTAAAAAAACCCCTATTTATTATTACTTCTTTTATATTCTACATATATTTGGAGTAGGAGTTCAGAATGACTGAAAATAGTTCCCACTGAGATGACATTGAAAAAAAGTTAAAGACGTTTGAGTGAAGGTTCAACCACTATTGGATGGACCATTGCTGGATTTTTTGTTTGTTTCTTGTTTCTTTTCCTGTTTTCTTTTTTCCTTTAACTTGTAATTGGAAGCCACCCAGTATCAAAAAGCCAATGAATTACCCAAATAAATAAACAAATAAGCAATCAACTGCTACAGTAAAAACAATATTTTATTTAAAAATTTCTGTTAAAAATGTCCGTTAATGTCCTGGCATGGATTTGTGAATAAGAATTAGAGAAAATTTCAAACTTCAGAATGTTTTGGTCTTAACTGTGGCTTTCTCATCCCATCAGTAAATATGGTGCGTGGGGGAGAAAATGGTAGAATTATCTCATCTCCAATGCAGAGTGAAAATAGCAGAAAATAACAGAATAACATAGTTAGAAAGGATCTGATAGGTCATCTAGTCCAACCCTTTACTCAAGCAGGAGATCCTATACCATTTCAGACAAATGGTTGCCCAATCTCTTCCTAAAATCTTTCAGTGATGGAACATCATAACTTCTGAAGGCTAGTCACTCCACTGATTAATTGTTCTAACTGTCAGGAAATTTCTCCTTAGTTCTAGCTTGGATCTCTCCTTGATTAGTTTCCGTCCATTGCTTTCTGTTCTACATTTAGAGGCTTTGGAGAACAAGTTGACTCCCTCCTCTTTGTGGCAGCCCCTTAAATATGTGACCATTGTATCATGTCACCCATAGTCCTTCTTTTCACTAGATTAGACATCACAATTCCTGCAACTATTCCTCATGTTTTAGCCTCCAGTCCTCTAATCACCTTTGTTGCTCTTCTCTACACTCTTGCACCATCCCTCTTTGCATGGATCAGGAGTCCCCCAGAATCCAGATCAGCTCAGGGATGAGGTGGACAGAAGAGATCATTCTGTTCTTCTGTGTCTGCATTCTAGCTCTGCTCATAGGATGGGAAGGAAAGCAGTTGGGGAAACTATTTGATTTGATTTTTATACTTTTGAGCTCAAATGAGCTTTGTTACCTGCAGGGTCCGAGAGACTGCAAAACCAAATCAGGTAATAAATTGGGAAAAGGAGCAGATCAAGAGGAGAGCACCTTATATTCTCGGAGGGCTGGAATAGTAAACATACATTGGAAATGCAGTGGCAGAAATGAACAGATTAACGCTAAGAATAAAAGATAAGGATGTATTTCAAGAGATGGGAAAGATTCTATGTATGGATAGAAAAGAAATATGAATAAAAGTTGATAGATAAATGATATAGATAATAGAAAGTTAAATGAGGGATAAGACAAAAAAGAAATAGAAACTCAAGCCTTGGTAGTACAGTGGTTTAAAGCACCCTGTTATTAATACCAGCTGCCTGCAATTATTGCAGGTTCGAATCTCACCAAGGCTCAAGGTTGACTCAGCCTTCCATACTTTCTAAGGTAGGTAAATTGAGGACCCAGTTTGTGGGGGCAATAAGCTGACTTTGTATAAATATACAAAAGTATGAAGGCTGTTGTTTAGCGCATTGTAAGCCACCTTGAGTCTCCGGAGAAGGGCGGCATATAAATCAAATAAAAAAAAATGAAACCAGAGTAAATGGAAAAGGGGGATGGGGTGGGTGGGAAAAGAAAGAAGATTATAAATATAAATGTACAATTATGAAATGATGGATTGGGTAAAATGGGGAAAAAACTGAAAAGAAAATATATATTATTAGAAAATTGGAGCTGCTCGGATACCAAATAAGGGAAGTATTACACAACAAAGGAGAGGAGTAGAGGGATAGAAGAGGAGAGGGAGAGAGGAATGGAAGAAAGGGGAAGTAGAGGAAGAAAGGATAGGGGACAAGAGCAGGAGAGATGAGAAAGGGGGAAAAAAGGGAAGGAGTGGGGGAGAGGAAGGGGAAGTAGGGAAGAGGAGAGGAGAGGAGGAGGAAGAAAGTAGAAGAAGAGAGGAGGGAGGGAGGGAGGGGAAAGAAAGAAGGAGAAGAAGGTTTGTTGTGAAAAGAGGGAAAAGAGAGGGTAGAAGAGCAACCCCAAATATAATTAAAATGTCTTATTTTTCTGCTTTCGTTAGAAAAAATATGTATATATATATATATATATATGATCAATTATGGAGAAGAGAATGAACATTTACAATCTGTGTATAAGAAATAAAACTAAAAAACTTTTTTTTAAAAAAAAAAGGAAATGCAGTGGCTCTAATAAAGTGCAGGATGACTGACGTACGTGGAGAAATTTGCCGAAGGACTTCGGTTGAAAGTTAACAATTGAAACCAAGCAATCCTTGCAGAGACGATGCCACTAACGAAATAATCCCCTGATTTGTAATGATGATCTGGGTCCACTTCACCCTGCTCCAGAGTCAGAAGACATTTGGCTTTGCATATCCCGCAAGCTCCTGGTGGCCACGTAAGCAGCACTAGAAGCATCAGCAACATGGTCTGAGTTGCTGATTGAGCTTTCTCTGTGGCACCTTCATTTTAATGAAGAATGAGATGAAGAGGTGGATAAAAACCAAATTCTTTTCCAGAACAGAGGCTACAGATCCAGTCTGAGTCCACCCAAGGGAGAGAAACACAGTCCCTGCTTTTCATGAAACCTCCCCCAAATCCTCTTTCAATCTCCAGAGCCATCGATGCACTCAGCGTTTCTGAGATAGACTCCACCCTATTGTGCTTTTGAGTTTGATATTCACCTCAAAGCACCCTCTGACATGCTCTCATCTTCAGAAAGGTTGCAAAAAGCTCTCTGGGTACCGTTCATAATGTCAGGAAATAAATGAGTATGATTTCGATAATTGGAAGGATGAAAACTACGTAACCTCTTAACGTATCTACAGGCTGGTGTCCAAAGGGAGAACTCACAGATGTGGCTTCAAGCTTTGACGATGGGGCAGTGATGCAAGCTAGAGAATTTGGCACCCTAACTCTAACCAATAAAACACTTTTAGAGAACCATACCCTCTTTGATTTCTGATGGGGTAATATTGCCCCTGAGAAATCCGATACATATAATCTGAAGTTCTTGCTGGAGTCATGTTTCCTAGGAAGGTCTTTGCTCAATTCCAGGTTGTGTATCAGTTATACCTTTTTCTGGATCGAGAAGATGTTCTTTTAGTCACATACCCCTTGATCATCTCCTAGTTGTACTATTAAAATATGCTTTATACCAGGGCTGTCAAAATCCCGGCCCATGAGCTGGATCATCATGTGCTGGCCATGCCCACGCCTGGTTTAGCAATGTTCTGTCCCCGTCTCACACACGCACCCAAACAGGCAGCCGGGGGTTAAATAAACTTTGCAAACACCAAATTCCAGTGATAAGAGGCTTGGCAGCAACCCAGTAGCTGCTTGCCAAGAACTTTACTCAGAGAAGGAGGCGTTGTTCCTCCACCAGATAATACAGACAAGATACACACAGTCAAATAGGATTGTCACGTCCAGTCCGTAATTAAGTCCAAGGCAGATAAGCGTTGTTTCCAAAGGTACAAAGTGACTCACCAGAAGTTTAGCTTTGTCCATCACAGAGTCTGAATGGCCACCACACTCCCTTTTATACCCTGTGGGGTGTGGTCCAGTGACTCAGCTTAATCTCTGGCATGCCTCCTTTTCTGCTGCGTGCGCTTATCTCTCCGACGCTGGCGTGGATCCAGCCAAGACTTATCCCCTTCGCTGTCCGACTGTGACTGCTCGGGGATACCTGGCTCCTGGCCAATCTCTTCTCCTTCGGGAGACACCTGAGGCATTGCCAGAGAGGAGGGTCCTGGAGAGGGAGGCCTGGCCATCTCCTCTCCTTCATGTTCGGAACCTTCTTCCTAGAAGTGCCGCCTGAAATGCGATGCACTTTTTTAGCCTCTGCACACCCCATTTTTGGAATAGGAAAGGGGATTGCAGGTCTGCCACCCGAAAACGCTTTCCTTTGGAATCGGGAAGGAAAGCTGTCTTTGGAATCTATCCTCCTGGCGGTGGATCTGGCCAGGAGGAAAGAGAAGGTGAATCTGCTGAGAAGGAGGATGAGGGCATGCAGCTCTGCAATGTGCAATGGGAAGGAAAACATTTTCCTTCCCATTGCAGCACTGCAATCCTCTCCCTGAATCCAAAATGGTTCCCGGTTCCCCGCTGCACATTGCAGGGGAACTGGCCACTGCCTGAAATGCAGCTCTGAGAATTGCATTGGGGAATCCAGCCAATAGGCAGTGGTGGCTGGAAAGGAGGGACATTTCACTTTAGGGACTCCCGCTCAGCTCGGCTCCTGGGCGTGGAGAGGGCTTAGGTGGTGGCGGCAGCGGTGGCTCCTCACATTGCTGGGGAGTGAAGTCATTGTGACCGTTGTCTGCCCTGAGCTGCCTGATGGGCAACCAGAGTGGTGACAAGCAGTGAACTGTGGGGCCCGCCTTGTTCACCAAAGCCGCTGGGCAGATTCCCTGCCACAGACTGTCCCAAAGAGGTTTGTTCCTCAGGCTGTGCCCCAACCTAGATTCTCACCTCCTGGAATTGCCCAAAAATCTCCGAAGGGTGGGGGCCAGAGGGTAGGCGGGGCTACATTTGGACTATAAGGTGCACCCAGATTTTCACCCTCTTTTTGGTGCATCTGTCGAGCATCAGACAATCCCTCAAGTGTCAGATACCACCCGACACACACAAAGGTCTGGAGGGGATAAACCTGGAATACGTGCCTAGACCCCAGCGAAGGAAACTGATCTATAAATGAAATGCAAACACAGTGGATGGGTATGGGGTGTGATAGCGTTTAGGTTTGCACGGTGGTGAAAGGTGATGGACGCGTTGGGGAAAAGGGGTGGGGGCAAATATGTATCCCGATATTGCCTTGTGCTGGCGACCCCAGAAGGGATAACATCCTGCCCACTTGAAGCTGAAAGGAATACACTACGCGGGTACTTTAAATCTGTAACCAGAGCAGGAAAGGGGTGTCTGCATAGCATTCTATAAAACCAGGAAGTGAGCGTGGGGGCGCGTCTTCAGCTTTGTTTTCCATTGAGAAATTTCAGAGCTTACTAAAAGACTGCCGTGTAAGCTGTAATTAAACTGGGCTACCTCGTCCCACGTGAGTGCGTGTGCTTTATTACCAGCGGAGCACGAGCGGTGCTTGAAGAGCTGACAGCATCTTGTACTCCGAAAAATATGGTGTCTATAGCTTCACAGTACTTTACAGCCCTCTCTAAGCAGTTTTACAGGGTCAGCATATTTCCCCCAACAATCTGGATCCTCATTTTAGCAATCTTGGAAGGATGGAAAGATGAGTCAGCATTGAGCTGGCGAGACTCGAACTGCCAAATTGCTGTCAGTCAGCAGAAGTAGCCTGCAGTACTGCATTCTAACCACTGTGCCACCACGGGAATCCTGTTCATCTTGGAATTCCAACTGGTGGGAGAACTAGGAGAAGGGTTTTCATGAATTTATAAAGTTTTATTATACTGTTATAAACTATCCAGAGTCGCTTAGGTGAGATGGGCTGTGTAGAAATTTTATATATATATAACTAGGGCTGCATAAAATCTTGGCTTACGTAGGTAGAACCTGGCTAATGAGAAATGGATAGAGCCTTGGATAGTACAGTGGTCTAAAGCACCCTGTTATTAACATCAGCTGCCTGCAATTATTGCAGGTTCGAATCTCACCAAGGCTCAAGGTTGACTCAGCCTTCCATCCTTTCTAAGGTAGGTAAATTGAGGACCCAGTTTGTGGGGGCAATAAGCTGACTTTGTATAAATATACAAAAGTATGAAGGCTATTGCTTAGCGCATTGTAAGCCGCCCTGAGTCTCCGGAGAAGGGAGGCATATAAATAAAAAAAAAAATACACATAAAACCTACGAAAAGAAAGAAAAACAAATATTGTACCTTTACAGGGAGGATACATGAGATGAGGGTGTGGCTAACTGAAGAGGCCTTATAAGGCCGAAATAGATCTATCTTAGTCTCCCAATGGGCAGCAAAGGGTCTGCTGGCTGCCAGAAGGAAAAAAAAAACAACCCAGAAACTAGTGAATGTGATTTCACTGAACTAGGGCTTCATAAAATCTTGTCTTATATATAATGTGTGTGTGTGTGTGTGTGTGTGTGTGTGTGTGTAAAAATCAGAATGTATTGCATTGAAATCTCCTTTCAAATTAAGTTCACAGGCATTCATTGCAGCTCATTTTTGTTTTATAACTTCTTAGAACATGTTCTATCAATTTTATCAAGCGTTTGATCAATTCTGTCCAAAAGCTTCTCCGAGAGGTATTCAACAGTTTGCACTGAGATTAAGAACAAAGGAAAACTCCCTATTCTCCAATGGAGAATAATAGTTCTAAAAATGGGAATAATTGATTAGGAAAACCTGAAGCAACACCCTTGATTGGTGCAATAATTAAAAGTTCAATTTATCAGAGCATCGGCAGTGGTCTGCTCAACTGAAAGAAATTAAACTAAATAAATAAACAGAAGATGGGTTTCCAAAAGAGAAGCAATCATGCATCTCAGCAGATCCGTGGGCTTATTTGACCAATATAATCAAAATCTGGCACAACTTGACCAATTAAATTGACTTTGATTGCTGATTATTCAAACCCATAAAAGTATTTTTTTTCTTGCTATTGAATTACACGCAGACATTATCTCAGAGAGGATTGGGGCCAAGTTGTCTCCCATTCACTCAAAATCTAGACACCTGCCTGTTGACTCATTCAGAGTTAAGAAAGGTGGTGTCCTCTCTTCCTTGCCATCATCCAAATGATAGTGATTTATTTGTTAGCTTGTTACAAAATCTCCAGAGATTTTTCTATACAATTTCAGAAGATTTGAAAGCAGGATTCCAATAACATGTTTTTGTCTCAATGCCACACTAAAACTTTGTTGACTGAGCTCATGGCACTGGAAAGCTCTAGATACATTAAGTAAGAAAGAGAGGGGGTCTTTTAGAGCAATCAAGGGTTGCACCTGGTCGCTTTTCCTTGAGATGTGAAGCTTGGCTGGACTATGAAACGCTGGTAAGACTTCTGTCTCCAAAGAGGGCTTTGCTTTCTTCCAGCTCTTGCTCTGGATTGTTGTTCAAGACAGGACAACGTGGGAAACTCAATCAGGAACACAAGTCATGTTGCTGCTTTTGTTTCTTGTGCTGCTGATATGGCCCCACGGAGTCGGTGGGGCTTTCAAAGCCAAATGCCTCCTGATCCTGAATAGGGATGGAGTGAACCCACCGAATCATTACAGGACAGGAGAGTTTTCCATTGGTGGCATCCTCTCTGCAACCAGGGCTAGGTTTCGACCATTAAGCTTCAACACAAGTCCTTCAGCTCAGCCCATGCGGTAAGCGAAACTTCCAGCACTGGACTGCAGACGCTCTGTTTCCAACCCTCCAATCTTCTAGGATTTGTCCACTTGATCTCTTCCTTTTGCTATATTTTGTTCAAATCTCAGTTTCCTTAACATCCTGTGGGCAGAGCTAGACTGTGGATGATGGTGGTGGGGGGGAGGAGTGATGGCTCCCTTCTCCCAGAAAGAGATCTTTATTATTATTGTTGTTAGTTGTGAAGTCATGTCCGACCCATCGCAACCCCATGGATACCGTTCCTCCAGGCCTTCCTGTCCCCTACCATCCTCTGGAGTCCATTTAAGCTCATGCCTACGGCTTCAGTGACTCCATCCCTTCTTCTTTTGCCCTCAATCTTTCCCAGCATTAGGCTCTTCTCCAGTGAGTCCTTCCCTCTCATTAGGTGGCCAAAGTATTTGAGTTTCATCTTCAGGATCTGGCCTTCTAAAGAGCAGTCAGGGTTGATTTCCTCTAGGACTGACCGGTTTGATGGCCTTGCAGTCCAAGGGACTCGCAGGAGTCTTCTCCAGCACCAGAGTTCAAAGGCCTCAATTCTTTGTCACTCAGCCTTTTTTATGGTCCAACTTTCACTGCCATCCACTGCAACTGGGAAAACCATAGCCTTGACTATGGGCATTTTTGTTGGCAGGGTGAGGTCTCTGCTTTTTAGTATGCTGTCTATATTTGCCATAGCTTTCCTCCCCAGGAGCAAGCTTCTTTTAATTTCTTGGCTGCAGTCCCCATCTGTGGTGATCTTGGAACGCAGGAAAATAAAATCTGTCACTACCTCCATTTCTTCCCCATCTATTTGCCAGGAATTGAGAGGGTGGATGAGCCAAAAAATACAGGATGGATATATTTTTGCCCCTGCATCGCAAATAAAATAACTCCCACTTTCTTTTTTCTGGATCCAAATTCACTGCTAAATTTAGGGTAGTGGTTAGGGCACCGAGCTAGAAACATCGAGATTGTGAGTTCTAGTCTGTCTTAGTCATGAAGCCAGTTGAATGTCTTTTGGCCAGTCACTTTCTCTTGGCTCCAGGTAGGGAGAAAATGGCAAACCATTTCTGGAAAACTCAATGGAAGAAAAACAAATCATAATCTTCACAACTACTCATTGTCGATGTCTATGGAGATTCTCAGTCATCCAGGTCATGGTTATCTCAAGGGTGCTTTTTTTCAAGACGCAATTGAACTTTCTGGTTTTTCTTTGAAGATGTTTCACTTCTCATCCAAGGAGCTTCTTCAGCTCTGATTCCTCACCATCCAGTCAGAGCTGAAGGGGCTTCTTGGATGAGAAGGGGAACGTCTTCAAAGTAAAACCAGAAAGTCCAGTTGCTTCTTGAAAAAAGCACCTTTGGGATACTCATTGTCTATGTGCGTTTGTATATATATTGGTGAACTTGGATGTGTGAATGGCTGTTTCCAACTGACTATTTAATTATTCTGTTTTTAATATAGAATAATAGATCAAACATCTGACTATGAAGAATTGCAGAAAATGATCTGCCACAAACTGGACTTGCATCTTTGGAACTGATCAAATACTATTTACTAAAGTAGTTTATTTTTTCTGTTTATCTTGTTAATATTTTTAGGAATGTGGTAGCCCATTTAAAGGAACATTTGGGCTTTGATGTATTTGTTTTCTATCTTTTTTATTAGTTTGTAATGTAAACTACAAACATACAAAAGAAAATAGTAGGAAAAATGAGGGAAAGTGGAAGAGGAAAGTGTAGAAAAGAAGGGAAAAAAGAAAGAAAAGATATTGAATAGAATAAGATAATAGCATGGAATCTCAACTTTTTAGTTTTATTTTATAAGCCATTTCTATAATGACAAACCTGTCTAATTGGTAAAACCCAAAATCAAAGTTTCACTTTTTTCCACCTCAAGCACAAAGTTCAGAAGCAGTTTCCAAGCAGAAACAAAAGTAATTGTGTTCTTTTTTGTTTAATCGGATTATAAGGAGTTTTGTAAAAAACAGCTTAAATAAAATACTATTTTCATTTATTGTTTCCTAATACATTTATATTTTTAGGATAGCAAGTACAGAATACTGGAAAGGGCTGTCCTTTCTCTTTGCCACCCAGGACATCAACCGGGATCCCCGTCTCTTACCCAATGTCACCCTGGGTTACAATGTCTATGAAAATTATTTCAAAGCAGAAATGACCTCGGAAGCTTTGCTGGACCTGCTTTCAGATGGGGAGGCCAATGTGCCCAACTACAGCTGTGGAAGGCAGAGGAACACAGTGGCTGTTCTGGAAGGGGCCAAGACTGGCATCTCCATCCAGATTTCAACCATGCTGGGCACCTACAAAACCCCACAGGTTTGACTTTTCCAGGAAGAAAAGTTGTAGTTCTTCACCTTTCAGTGATCCTATTGTGTAAAGGAAGAACAACGTTTTGTCATGGACACGAAAGGCATTACAAATAAAGATTCAGGTTATCCAATAGGACAGAAGGATTAGAGCAGCTATGGTCTCTCCCCACCATGTTCCCAGCCCAAATTGGGGGACTATATAAATCTTGGAGTTTCTAATTCTAAAGAATGGGCAGAGAAACAATATGTGTGTCATGGCCCCATCGGAGCCTGACTCTGTGGAGGAGGATGAGCTGGAGCCTGGGCCCATGGAGGTTGAGGGAGTGGTCTCATTGGCTTCGAAGGAATGGGGGGAGAAGCAGGATGAGGCAGCCCCAGGCCTCTCAGGCTTGGGATGGCTTGCCAGCAGGGAGGAACTGGGGCAGGATGACTGAGAGAGGGCAGGCGGTGGAGATGAGGAGTGATGGAGCTCAGACGATGAGCAAGGACTGCCCCCTCCTGATCCCTGAGCATGGAGAGTAGAGAGGAGGCGGGAACAGCACAGGCTGACCCGACGACTCAGGAGGAGAGCACCCCGCCCCTCTTCACAAGGCACATCTGGGGACTGAGACTTAAGGAGATGCTGTGGGGTGGGACATTGGTCGGGAACAAATGCTGAAATCGTGGAGTTTTTGTGTCGTTGCCGACATTTGGACTTCTCTGGCCTTCTTGCCTGATTGTTGCTTTATTCCGTTGTTTCGTGGACTCAATGCCTTGTTCCTTTGTTTTGTGGACTCAATGCCTTGTCCCTTTGCCTTGCTGGATTCCTTGCATTGAAGCTATTGTGCTAACAGCATTTTGCTGGACTACTCGCAGCCAGAGGCTTCTGTGTGTATGTGTGTAAGCTATTTGCTCCGGGACTTGCCATAAACATGGGAGTGTTTGGGGGAAAGTTGGAGCAATAAAGGGGAGTTTGAACTATCAGCTGGCTGTGTTGCCTCTATGCCTTGCCCCAGGTCATCACAATGTGCAATATTGAGCTTTCATTGAAGGGGCTGAATATATAGTCAATCTTAAATTTTTAATATGAGGGTGTCAAATAAAATGCCATCTTCTTTTTTCTTCTTTTTAGATTAGTTACAGTTTTGTTTCCCAGGTTCTGAACGATAAAAGCCAATTTCCTTTCTTCTATTCAATGCTCCCCTCTGAAGGAGTCCAGTACCCGGGGATGATCAAGCTGCTCCTCCATTTCAGGTGGACCTTGGTTGGTCTGGTTGCTCCGGACACTGTCCAAGGGGAGAAGTTCTTGAGGACGATGACCTCCATGCTGATCAGGAATGGCATTTGTCCAGTTTTAGCAGAAACCTTTTGCATAGTCACTAAGAGATCCTTCGGGCTTTCTGATACATATCGCAAGTGGAGACAAGTGAACGTCTTTCTGTATTTTGCAGACATGGACTCAATATATATTGGGATATTGTATATACAGAAAGCCATTGAAGGTTTTAAGGAGCCCGCCAAAGGCAAAGTCCTGATCACAACGGTCCTCTGGGATTTTCACTTATATCTGACAGAAATTGCGGCTCTCATCGATCTCATCCACAGCACTTTTTCCTTTCTCATGAAAACAAAGCAAACAGCCAACTACGATGTGTCTCGGCATTTTTACTCTACAATGAAGCACTTTTCAGAGAGCTCTTCTACATGTTCCTACTCCGAGGATCCCTTTTCTGTGAAAGACTGGAAACGATGCAGAGAGAGAGAGGAACTGGAGCCTCTATCCCAGGAGCTGATCGATCGTATCTTGTCAATAGACAACTATTTCATTTACAACACAGTCTGGGCTGTGGCACGGACTTTGCATGCAGCCTTCTTGTCCAGATCTAAGAGGATGAGGAATACAGATGGGAAGAACTTGGAAGTTCCATGGCCGAAGGGTTGGCAGGTATTTATTCTCCTTTGCACGTCTTTTTCTTCAAGATAAGAACCATTTTATAAGTATCAGAACTGAACAGGTATTCTGAAGAATTAGTTGATTCTTGTTACCAAAAGTAAATCAGAAATTAACATTCTGTTCCTCTTCCTTTTGCATTACCATCACTACTTCCCCTTAACAGACTACCGGTAATGCAGTGGTTAGGATGCAGTAAAGGTAAAAGTTCCCTTTGCATATATGTGCTAGTTGTTCCTGACTCTAGGGGGCAGTGCTCATCTCTGTTTCAAAGCCGAAGAGGCAGTGCTGTCTGAAGATGTCTCTGTGGTGGCCGGCATGACTAAATGCCAAAGGCGGACAGAATGCTGTTACTTTCCCACCAAAGGTGGTCCCTATTTTTCTACTTGCATTTTTTACGTGCTTTCGAACTGCTAGGTTGGCAGAAGCTGGGACAAGTAACGGGAGCTCACCCTAATATGCAGCACTAGGGATTTGAACTGCCGAACTGCCGACCTTTTGATCGACGCATCTTAGCCACTGAGCCACCACGTCCCTTATTAGAATGCAGTAGTGCAGGCTAATTTTGCTGATTGCTGGCTGCCAGCAGTTCATCTGTTCGATTCTGACCAGCTCAAGGTTGACTCAACTTTCCATCCTTCCCAGATTGGTTAAATGTGGACCCAGATATTGGACAAAAATTCATACATGGCTGGAATAAATGACAAAACGGCATGTTGACTTCAAACGAGAGATATTTTTTTTGGGCATTTTACCAGATCGATATAATAGAGGGAATGCATATTTGATTTTGCATGTGCTGACTGCAGCTAGAATTGTATTTGCACAACAATAGAAATGTGAAGAGATCCCAACAGATGAAAATGTGATTAAAAAGATATTAGAATGTGCAGAAATGGATAGGCTAACACTCAGTGGTGGGTTTCAAACTATTTTACTACCGGTTCTGTGGGTGTGGCTTGGTGGGCGTGGCAGGGGAAGGATACTGCAAAATCCCCATTCCCTCCTCACTCCTGGGGAAGGATATTGCAAAACCTCCATTCCTACCCCACTCTGGGGCCAGCTAGAAGTGGTATTTGCCAGTTCTCCGAACTACTCAAAATTTCTACTACCGGTTCTCTGAACTACTCAAAATTTCCACTACCAAAATTTCTACCAGGGGTGAAATGTAAAATTTGTTACTACCGGTTCTGTGGGCATGGCTTGGTGTGTGTGTGTGGGGTGTGGGGGGGTGGGGGGGGTAATGTGACTTTTTTTTCTAACTTTTCAAAGCATTTTTTCTAATGCTTTGAAAAGCCTCTGCTGATCAGGCAACTCAGTTGGGATTGTCAGAGAGGCTTTTTAAAAAATACCACTCTGATGATCCCAGCCGAGTTGCCTGATCGGCAGAAAGGTATTTTTTAAAAAATACCTCTCTGTCGATCAGGCAACTCAGCTGGGATCGTCAGAGACTTTTCAAAGCATTTTTTAACCACCTCTTCGGCCAAGAGATTGGAGAATAAAATGGTTTGAAAAGCCTCTGATGATCCCAGCTGAGCCGCGCGATCATCAGAGGCTTTTTTTTTTAACTTTTAAAAGCATTTTTTTGTTGGAAGAGGTTGTAGAAAAAATGCTTTTAAAAGTAAAAAAAAAAAAGCCTCTGATGATCGTGTGACTCAGCTGGGTGGGTGGGTGGGGGGGTGTCGCAGGGATTTTTGCTACCGGTTCTCCGAACCACCCCCCACCATCGCTACCGGATCAGACGATCCGGTCCGAACCGGGAGCATTTCACCCCTGTCCAGAACTGGTCAGAACATGCTGAAACCCACCTCTGCTAATACTTATAATCAAGGAAAAGAAGGAAACTGAATACTTTCAGACTTGGGATTCATTTTATCAATGGCTAGCAGGAAAAAACAGGAGCTAGATACAAGGAAATAGATGGATAGGATCAGGGATATAAGAAAGGCATGTTGAATTGGTTAAGTAAATAATATTGTTAATATTATTATTGATATTGCTACAATTAACAACAATGTAATGAATATTGTTGTAAACATTTTGATTATTATATCCTAAAATATTTGTACCCAGACAACACACTGTTCGGTTGAAATTGGAATTTTGTATATTCTATAAAAATAAAAACTTTGAATGGACAAAAGATGTGGACCCAGATTTTGGGGGGCGATTGGCTGACTCTATAAACCCCTTGGAGAGGGCTGCAAAGTACTGTGAAGCGGTATATGAGCGCTACTGCTATTACTACTGCGATTTGCTCTCTTTTTAAATTGCTTTTCAGATAAAATATTTTAATATCTTAATATCAAATAGCCCTGCTTAATTTTCTTATAATATAAATTGGGGAACGGCAAAGCATAGAGATGCTTTGAAGACTGTGGTCACCCCGCTTGAGGGAAGAGAAGCAAGAATTGTTAATGCTGTAAGAACAGAATCTTGAAAGGTTGTTGAAGTTGAACTATGATCCATCTCAGTGTTTGTCCAGTTCATATTCAATTATGCCATAAGTTAGTAGATATTAGAATTTAAATATCTGTCTGCAAATGAGTTGCAGGGCTGAAACTTCCATTTTGTGTGTTTGGTCCACCATAGCACAAACTAAGAGCTTTCCCATAGAACTTTCTAAGTCCTGGGTAAACCTACCATTTTCTCTTCCATTCTAGCTTCATTCTTTCCTTCAGAAATCCCGGTTTTACAATAATTCCATAGGAGTGTTGTATCTGGATGAGAATGGAGATCTGGTGGCGGACCTGGACATTGTGAACTGGGTGATTTTCTCCAACATATCTGTTTTCCCAGTGAAATGTGGAAGTCTGGAAAGACAGGGATGCTTGGATTTCAAGTTCACGATCAACCAGAAAGCGATTACAAGGATGGAAGTGGTGAACAAGGTAGAACAGGGATCAGCAACCTGCGGCTCTGGAGCTGCATGTGGTTCTTTCACCCCTCTGCTGTGGCTCCCTATCACTCAAAATATGTGTCACAATCACCAATCTGCGGCACCCGCTGGCAAGCAATTCATTGAGCTTTCCAATCCCTGGTAGCCCAACCATAGATAAATCCAAGAACAGAAAAGTTTCAGAAGAAAACAGAATGTTTAATTCAACTACATATGCTAGTTTTGTGGCCGCTCAAGAAATAGTCAGGCACAGGAAGGGTTTTGTGATTCCCGGTGTTTTCTTTTCTGTGGTAAACGGGTCCAAATGGCTCTTTGAGTGTTTAAGGTTCCAGACCCCTGAGGTAGAAGAAGGACTTCATTCTCCTCTTCCTGAAGCTCTTACCAAAAGGATTGCAGTGTTGAGACAGGGGCGGGCTTTGGATGTCATCTCAGTTCTCCAAGAGAGGCAAAATCTTTGATTAAATGTTTGCTGTTGTTAGTGGCAAAGTCGTGTCCGACCCAACTGCTTCATGTTTGCCTGTTTCTTGAGATAAATTTATAATTTTTTGGATGTTGTCATTTCGCAGCCCTTGCCTCCTTCCAGATGTGTAGAAAGCTGTCATCCTGGATTTATGAAGGTGGCTAAGGAAGGGAGGCCCATCTGCTGCTACAACTGTCATCCTTGTGCAGAAGGGACCATCTCCACATTAGAAGGTGAGTAACACCAGAGGAAAGGGGCTGACTTTTGACAACAGTATATACCTGGACATTTCCCCATAAAAGGTCATTTTTATAGGCTTGGCTTTTTGAAATATATATATATATATATATATATATATATATATATATATATATATCTTATTATTATCTATATTTATTTCATAGTGAATTATCAGGAGACGAAACTGGGATTGGACATTTAAAGATATAGGACATGCATTATGAGAGTG
Source organism: Ptyas mucosa (assembly GCA_012654045.1). NCBI lineage: Eukaryota > Metazoa > Chordata > Lepidosauria > Squamata > Colubridae > Ptyas > Ptyas mucosa. The sequence continues at coordinate 18,700 of WNWU01000145.1, forward strand.
GTGGCATTTCCTGCTCTTTATTTTTTACAATGCATCTTCCATGCAAAGCAACTTCTCTCTGTGCCTGCTGCATTCTCTACTCTTCCTTGCTATGTTCACAATCCAGATTAGAGCATTCCCAAATTTTGATCCCAATATTGAGACAAGAATTAGAGCTGATGAATAAAATTGACATTTCAATTCCTGGATTAAATCCTTAATAGAAGAGATTTTCTTCTTGCCCTCATGAGAAGATGCCCCACTTGCTGTTTTAAAGGAAATAATAGAATAGAATAGAATAGAATAGAATAGAATAGAATAGAATAGAATAGAATAGAATAGAATAGAATAGAATAGAATAGAATAGAATAGAATAGAATAGAATAACAGAGTTGGAAGGGACCTTGGAGGTCTTCTAGTCCAACCCCCTGCGTAGGCAGGAAACCCTACACCACTTCAGACAAATGGTTATCCAATATCTTCTTAAAGACTTCCAGTGTTGGAGCATTCACAACTTCAGGAGGCAAGTTGTTCCACTGTAGAGATGTTTTCATTGGTCTCCTGATGCTCTTACATTTATTTTCAAGAAGTTCATTTGAACAATAAAATGGTCTTCCTTCCTTCCTTCCTTCCTTCCTTCCTTCCTTCCTTCCTTCCTT
>WNWU01000145.1:21234-51512 GCA_012654045.1 Ptyas mucosa
TCTATTCTATTCTATTCTATTCTATTCTATTCTATTCTATTCTATTCCTTTTACTTTTTATGCTAGACCTTCAGATTAAAGGAAGACACACTGTTTTGAAGTTCATCTATAGATACAGAGTTGGCAAAGCAGCAGATCTGGAGACACAACGAGGACACTGAAAATGCATAGTTGTAATAGATGTGGGGATTATTCCGTGACACCACTTACAGTTTTCTATCAGTTTTTGTTGACACCTGTCTTCAAAGCATATGGAGGCTGCCCAGCACACGGTTTATCAGAAGTTCAGTCAGCATCTGCAACTTCTCATTCTCTTGCCTGGATGTCGCAGCATCTTCATAACCCTTGTGTGATCAACCTTGAGGGTTGTTCCCAGACTACAGTACAGTCAGTACCTGTTCCTACACAGACTGGTGAATCTCAGAATTGAAGGAATTCAGATGAGGGGCGGGTTCGAACCTGAGGGCATCTTTTCCCTTCTTATATATAAAAAGTTTATTGTCATTGTACCAGGGGTGGGTTCTAAATGTTTTTACTACCGGTTCTGTGGGCGTGGCTTATTTTGTGGGTGTGGCTTGGAGGTCATGTGACCAGGTGGGCATGGCTAGCTGGTCATGTGACCAGGTGGCCATGACTATGTGTATAGGGACTACTCAGAGGGCTGAAAAAAGTCATTTCTGACAGGTCCTCGCACTTTTGACTGGTCCTCACACTTATGACCATCCTCATATTTATGCCCATGCAGCATTCTTAACAATCATGTCACTCATTTCACAACTGCTTCTCTTCACCATGGTGACAAGATAGGGCAAAAAACATAAAATGTGAGGACAGTCGTAAGTTCGAGGACTGGTCAAAAGTGCGAGGACCAGTTAAAATTAACTTTTTCAGCCCTTTGAGTAGTCCATATGCACAAAAGGACTACCCACAGGGCTGAAAAAAGTGATTTCTGACAGGTCCTCGCACTTTTGACTGGTCCTCACACTTATGACCATCCTCATATTTATGCCCATGCAGCATTCTTAACAACCATGTCACTCATTTCACAACTGCTTCTCTTCACCATGGTGACAAGATAGGGCAAAAAACATAAAATGTGAGGACAGTCGTAAGTTCGAGGACTGGTCAAAAGTGCGAGGACCAGTTAAAATTAACTTTTTCAGCCCTTTGAGTAGTCCATATGCACAAAAGGACTACCCACAGGGCTGAAAAAAGTGATTTCTGACAGGTCTTCGCACTTTTGACCAGTCCTTGCACTTATGACTGATCATCATTTATGCCCATTGTAGCATTCCTAACAACCGTGTCACTCGTTTCACAACTGCTTCTCTTCACCATGGTGACAAGATAGGGCAAAAACGTAAAATGTGAGGTCAGTCGTAAATTCAAGGACTGGTCAAAAGTGCAAGGACCAGTCAAAAATAACTTTTTCAGCCCTCTGAATAATCCATATGCACAAAAGGATACAGCAATAGAGAGGGATGAAGGAAGGAGAAGAGAGGGAAGGAAGAGAAGGGAGGAAGGAAGGGAAAGGAAATTAGAGTAGGAGTGAGGGTAAGAGAGGGAGGAAGAGAGGAGGAGAAGGAGAAAGGAAGAGGAAGTAGGGAGGAGAAGAAGAGGGGGAAGAGAAAGTAAGAAGGAAAGAAAAGAGAGAGATGGTAGGTTTGAGGAGAAAGATTGCTGTACAATAAAAAAGATGAAAGGGAAGAAAGGCAACTCCAAAAAAATATAAAGATATTAAGATAAAGAATGAATTGTTAAACTTTAAAGAATAAAAGAAAGCAAATATGAATAAATAGCAATAATTAGAAACACACATACAAACATACAATGTATTTTTTTTGAACAGAGTATTTGGCCGGTTCACAAATTTAAAGTGTTTAGTTTAGTTAAGTGTTTAGTTATTTCACTTAAATTTACAATTTCTATATTTCCTTTTTGCCATATTTATTCCTCATCTATTTTTTTTAAAAAAACCAATATTACCCTTCATCCTCATCTTTAATCTTAATCAAATTCAATTTTTCCCTTCTATTCTATATTATACCCCTTCCCATTGTCATCTATTTTTATATCCATCCTCACATTGGTTAATTATGTAATATTACAGTTGTTTAATACAAATTCAATATTTTAATATAAATCAGTTATATAACTATCTTTTTTGTATATTAGTCAATATGAACATGAATATTCCAATTATTTCCATGCAATCCAATTTCTTACAAATCAATTAATTATATTTACCAATAATATTGTCACCGCTACTAGATCGCGGGAACCGGTGCGAACCGGGAGTAACCCGCCACTGCATTGTACGTATATACACAGTATACCCATACAACGAAATTCACATAACACCCAGAGACCAAGCCTAACACACATGACAATCCCCTGACACACTCCCACCCACTGCAATTCCCCACCCCTAAACCACCCAAACATCCCCACAACAGACCAAGTAATTCTGTCCAACAGCTCACTGATGGTGGCCCTTAAGTTCATAATTGAGTGCAATTATAGCTCTGGGATAAAAACTATTCAGAAGACGTGTGATCTGAGTTTTAATTGTTCTGTATCTTCTGCCAGAAGGCAACAGTCCAAAAAGATTGGTAAGCAGAGTGGGAAGAGTCTCGGACAATGTTATGCAACTTTCTCAAACAGCGAGATTTGAAGATGTCATCCGGGGCTGGTAGCTGGAGTCTGATGACATTCTGGGCAGTTTTAATGATTCTCTGTAGAGCTTTTTTGTCCACTACAGAGCTGCTCCCATACCATGCAAGAATGCCATATGTCAGGACACTCTCAATGGTGCTGCGATAGTAGGACAGAAGTAGATGCTGAGATAGATTTATCTTCCAGGAAGTACAGCCTCCATTCTCAGGAAGTACAGCCTCTTCTGTGCCTTCTTCACAAGCATGTTAGCATTCATAGTCCATGAGAGGTCCTTCGAGATATAAATGCCCAGAAATTTAAAACTACCCACCCTCTCCACCTCCTCACCATTTATGTACAATGGTAAATGTACATCTCTCTTCCTCCTGAAGTCAATTATAAATTCTTGGTGTTTTTGGTGTTAAGTGTAAGTTACATGGTGGTAGTACTGTAATATTGAACATTAGGGGGCACCAGAGAGTCAAAGGATTTTCTCTCTCCTTAAAAACAAAAATGCTTTCCTCTATGAAACACCAGAAGACACACACCAGCCACTAGAAACTAGTGGTTTACCTAGAAAATAGGAACACAGATAGGCTAGGTCAGGGGTCTCCAACCTTGACAACTTTAAGACTTGTGGACTTCAACTCCCAGAATTCCTCAGCCAAGCATTGAAAAGGTCAATCAATCAGAATAGAGTTCAAAGGTACCTTGGAGGTCTTCTAGTCCAACCCACTGCTCAAGCAGGAGACTCTGTACCATTTCCGACAAGTGACTGTCCAGTCTCTTCTTAAAAACCTCCAGTGATGGAGCACCTACAACTTTTGAAGGCCAGCTGTTCCACTGATTAATTGTCCTCACTGTTATGAAGTTTCTCCTTAATTCCAGGTTGCTTCTCTCCTTCATTAGTTTCCATCCATCGTTTCTTGTCTTGCCTTCTGATGCTTTGGAAAATAAGTTGACCCCCTCTTCTTTCTGGCAGCCCTTCAAATAGTCTTACACTCTTCATATTTTTATTTCTTTTTGTTTTAAGTAACCTGAATCTTCAAAAGGATGCAAAAGAAGCATACAAACAAAATGATAATGAATAATTAAATGTTATGCACCTGAAACAATTTCACTATCACTTCTCTACTTTTATCATTAGATGTTCCTTGGTGTTTAGATCTGGTCTCAGGAGGATAATGTAGCACTTGGGGAAGAAGATGCAGCCCAGAAGCCCAGCACCAGAGGCCAAGATGGAGAAGACCTGAACAGCCACCATGGACTTTCCTTTGGTGCTCAGGTAGCTGGGCAGAAAGGAGACCCAGACACTGCAGAAGACCAGCATGCTAAAGGTGATCAGCTTAGCTTCATTGAAGGCCCCAGGGAGATTCCTGGCCAGGAAAGCCACTGTGAAGCAGATGGTGGCCAAGAAACCCATGTAGCCGAGGGTGATGTAGAACATGGTAACAGAGCCTTCATTACATTGAAGGATGATCTCCCCAGGCTGGGAGTGCAGGTCAGACTCAGGGAATGGGGGAGATACTCCCAGCCACGTGGCACAGATGAAAATTTGGCCAGCAGAACCAGAAAGGATGATGGAGTTGGCCAAGCTCTTCCTCAACCATCTTCTCACCCTGCTCCCTGGTTTTGAGGCTAGGAAGGCCAGCACCACCATGACTGTTTTGGCCAAAACAGAAGACACAGCTACTGAAAAGACAATACTGAAAACTGTTTGTCGGAGAAGACAAGTGGCTTTGCTTGGTTGTCCAATGAAAAAGAAGGAGGACAGAAAGCAAAGCAGGAGGGAAATGAGGAGGATGTAGGAGAGGTCCCTGTTGTTGGCTTTGACAATGGGAGTTTCTAAGTATTTAAGGAATGTGATTAAAATGAAGCCCGTAGTTAGGAATAAAAGTAAGGCAAAAGAGACCATCAAGATGCCCAGATGTTCCTCATAGGACATGAAAGTTATTCTTTTGGGGATACATTGGACTCGGTTCTCTGTTGGATATTGATCATCTGGGCACTTGGTGCATTTCTCAGTATCTGAAAAAACAGAAAAGAACATTCTTTTATACCTCTTTTCACATTTCAAGAAATATTTTCTTTGTTGTTGTTGTTAGTTGCGAAGTCGTGTCCGACTCATCACAACCCCATGGACAACATTCCTCCAGGCCTTCCTGTCCTCTACCATCCTCTGGAGTAAAAATCAGGGGTGGGCTTCAAAAATTTTAGCAAGGGGTTCTCTGCCTGATTGCTGGGTGGACATGGCCATGGTGGGCGTGGCTTAGTCGGTGTTCCTGCACCATGGAGGGAGGGGCATTTTTGCCCTCCATGGGCCCCGGAGGATTTCCTTAAGACTCTGGGAGGATGAAAATGGCTCAGGCTCTGGAGACCCTCTGGAGGCCGTAAACAGGCCTATTTCTGGCCTTCCTGAACTTCTGGTAGGCCTGTTTTTCACCCTCCCCGAGCCTCCGTGTACACCCTGCACTTACCTGCATCCAAAATGGGCCGCATGGGGACTCCTGGGAGGGGTGGGGCAGGGTGGACGGGGCCAGCTAGGAGTCGGATTTGGGGGTTCTCTGAACTGCACAGAATCTTAGCTAGAGGTTCTCCCGAACCCTTGAGAACCCTTAGTAGCCCACACCTGGTAAAAATATATGTGGGTGGTCTTAGAGATTCTTTGGTTAGGGTAGTTATTATTATTATTATATTATATTTATATACCGCTCTACTCCCGGGGGACTCAGGGCGGTGTACAGACAAATGATAAAATATATATAATATAAATATTTTAAAGAATTGATTAAAATACAATTAAATAATTTGGTCTTAAACCTAAAATTAAAACTCTAAATTTATGAGATTAAGATTTAAGAATATAAGAGCAATTTTAGAAGAGGTTAGTCCAGGCCAGCCTGCTGGAATAGAAACGTCTTGAGGGCACGGCGGAAAGCGCGGAGATCTGGGATTGTCCGTATCTCCGAGGGGAGCTTGTTCCACATGGTGGGTGCCCCCACAGAGAAGGCTCTCCCCCTGGGGGCCGTCAGTCGACACTGTTTGACCGACGGCACCCTGAGAAGCCCCTCTCTATGGGAGCGTACTGGTTGGTGTTAGGGTAGTTAGAGTTAGGGTAGTTAGGGTAATGAAACGTCTACAAGAAAACAAGCAAGCTCAGGGAGCACCAAGAACCCCTCATTTCAACCCTGAGCTACAAATATTCTCCTTGGTTGACTTTTTTTTTTTTTGATTAGACAAATTTGTTATAGAAGTAGCTAGAATTCTAAGTATGCAAAAGTAAAAACTTGAGGCTGCGATGTTATATTCCCACTGTGAAAGACATTGTTGAAAATAAAGAACAATAAAATAATCAATTTTAGATGTATCTTTAACATGCACCTTGATCAAGATCTCTGCCCTCCAGAATCACCCACCTTCCTGAGTGGAGATGGTCCCCTCTGGACAAGGAATGCAGTCATAGCAGCAAATTGGTTCTCCTTCTCGAGCCCGCTTGACAAATCCAGGACGACAATTTGCCACACATTTGGACTGAGGCAGAGACTACAAAGAAAAACAAGGGATGCCAAAGAAAATACGTTAGGATCAAACATCCAGGGGAAGTGGAGGTTGACATGAACTTTAGTCAAGTAATTTCTTGGTTTCTTATTTAAATATGAAATATCTAAGTAGTTCCAAATCGTTACAAGAGATGCAACTACTTGCACGTTCTTCATTTGCTCACGTTTGCTTCTGGCAGATCACATTGCAATACTTCTCTACTTAATAAAGACAGGAAGGATTTAAACTGAGAGAAGGTTTAAGCCCTGTGTTGGTAAGAGATATTTACTGAATAAGGCCCAGGTATGTATCCAAGACACAGTCCTTTCTGTTGTAGAACTGCAATTAGGTGATACCACCTGGCATCGATTTTGTAATATGGTGGCCGAAAAAATGCTTTTAAAAGTTTTTTTAAAAAAGCCTCTGACGATCAGGCAACTCAGCTGGGATCGTCAGAGTCTTTTAAAAGCATTTTTAAAAGCATTTTTATGCTTTTAAAAGGCTCTGACGATCCCAGCTGAGTTGCCTGATCGTCAGAGGCTTTTTTTTCTTTTAAAAGCAAAAAAAATGCTTTTAAAAGAAAACAAAAGCCTCTGACGATCATCAGAGCCTTTTAAAAGCATTTTTTTACAACCTCTTCAGCCGAACAGATTGTAGAAAAAATGCTTTTAAAAGTAAAAAAAAAAAAGTTAGCCACGCCCACCCAGTCACATAACCTCCCCCCCCCCACCACCACCAAACCACTCCCATAGAACCGGTAGTAACAAATTTTTACATTTCACCACTGCCTGGATAGTTTCCCTCACCAGTTTCCCATGGCTTCATAACTTCAGCATTAAATAATGATGACCATGCTTAGCTTACTTGAAATGGGTCTCACGGCTTAGGACAACAGAGAAAGAGGCCACAATATTTCTCCTACCTTGTTGAGCAGCTTCAGTCGTGAAAGAGCATTTTGGTTGATAACAATATTTTGTCTTTTAAAAATGCCCAGTCGCTGTTTGATGGAATGCTCCATGGGGAGAACCACCCAGCTTATGATATCCAGATCAGCTGTTACATCTCCATTTTGGTCCAAGTAGAGTTTCTTCCGAGAAAGATTGTAAAACTCATTCTTCTCCAGAAAGGGATGAAACTAGAATGGAAACAACCAGGAATTTTAAAAGCAAAAACCTTGGTTTCTTATACGGTCTCTGCACATTTTAATCTTTTTTCTATAGGTGTCTAACTTGCAGATAAGCTTAGTTGGGAGAACAAGTGTCATCACTATCTGGAAAAGTGAAAAACAGAATTTCAGTAAAATATATCAATCATAAATTGGTAAAATATAATTGACAAAATTATATTCTAGAATTCTAGAACAGGTCATTCTAGAGCAGGACTTAGTTAAGTGAGGTGGTGTGAAAATTAAGTGGATAAAAGCTGCCTTAAAAATTGTTCTTAAATAAGTTTCAATATTTCTCAGAAAACTGGGGAATTGTGAATAATAATTAGCCCTTTCCCCTGTATTCTTCTGTATTTTTATTAATATAGGAAGGTAATGTTTATGAATCACGATTTTGTGATGCAAGATTTATACCAACTATTTTGATCTCTTGGCAAAAATACCCAGTTTCCAGAAAATTATTTATAATTTCCTGATAGTCCATATGTAAAATCCAATTTAAAAAATCTACTTAGCAACTAGGCCTTGACAAAGCATGGCATCATACAGTAGCAAACAAATTGGGAGCAATGTAACGCTAAAATTTCATTTCATATTACTAAATATGTACACTTGTAATTGATTATAATAAATTAGTAATAGGACTATTGTAATGATTTTGATAATATTATTAATGATTTGGATGAAAGGGATTTGAATAGCTATCAATCGGCAGATGATACAAAATTGGAAGACTAAATGTATAACTTACTTCAAAGAGAGATGCTAAAATAAATCTAATGAATAAATTAGATAGATAGATAGATAGATAGATAGATAGATAGATAGATAGATAGATAAATACATTAGAATCAGATATAAAATTCAAAGCATATCTTGAGGTTTTAACAAAATGGGCTGGAAAAAAAAGCTTTATATGGAATTCCTGCAGAGACATGTTGGGCTAGATGTTCTCAGAGTCTCCTTCATATTAAGTAATGTAACATTCTACAATGCTAATCAAAAATCCATATATAGAGGAAGTAATTAAAAGTGCACATCTCCTTTAAAAAAAGAACAGCAATGTGTAATATCAAACTATATTTCCGTAAAGCCCAATCTTTGAAATATTAGGCCATGAGTGATTGAATTGATGTTTTGTAGTACAGATAGATAGAGAGGGTTCTCCTCAGGAGTGGGATTCAAAAATTTTAGCAACTGGTTCTCTTCCCGGTTGCTGGGTGGGTGTGGCCATGGTGGGCGTGGCCTACTTGGCCTCCTGCACATGGCGGGGGGAAGGGGGCATTTTTGTCCTCCTCAAGCTTCGGAGGCTTTCCTCAAGCCTCCGGGAGGGTGAAAACAGGCTCCAGAAGCCCTCCGGAGGCAAGAAACGGGCCCATTTCCAGACTTCCAGAACTTTCCGGAGGCCTGTTTTTCACCCACCCAGGGCCTCTCCATGGGCGCTGCACTTACCTGGCATCCAAAACGGGCTGCATGGAGACTCCTGGGAGTGGTAGGCAGGGCGGGGCCAGCCAGTCCTTGTAACTACCGGTTCGGTGAACCAGATTTAAAATTAGCATCCGGTTTGCCCGAACCGGTCCGAAGTGGCTGAATCCCACCCCTGGTTCTCCTCCTTCTCCTTTGGATTCCTCCTCAAAAGGAGCCAAGATGAATGTATTATTGGGACCCCATACCTGCCACGGCTGCAGCTTTGGAGCCTCCAACTTCTCTTCGCCCACCTTCCTTCTCCTTCTGGTTCTGGAGGAATATGCAGAGTTCAAGACCCCAGCAAGAGTCTTAATGACACTGTAAACACGGTGCTTATTTGAAATCCGTGTCCTGCGTCTTTTCTCTTGGGTCTCCACTGCTGCTGTCTGGTAGCATCTTCTCTGGCCATTGACAGAAAAGACATGCTTCGAAAAAGAACAGTGAAAACACTTCTTTTTAAACTGGGGGTCTACAAATATATCGATTTCAAAGGCATCATCCTCTGACTGTTCTTTTTCCTGAAAGGCAAGGGTCCAAACACTATGAATGTATTTGAAAAGTCTGTGCTTTCCCATGAAATATTCCCCCAAAACTGTGATGATCCAGACTTTCCCTTCAATAGGTTCTGGCAAACGTATAAACGTTACATGGAAAGGGAAAATTCTCTCCAAAAGGGGAACATGTTCTATAAAGTGAACAAAGACATTGACTTGTCTCCACTTTGTGAAGGCATCCCTGAGAGGTCTTACATGCCCAGTCCTTGAGAATCGTTGTGATATAACAACACAGATTCCATTCCTCATAAGCATAGGAGTAAAAGTCCTCAAGAAATGTTCCCCATTCTCTATGTTGGAAACAAAGAGGCCAATCAAAGTCCATCTGAAATGGAGGAGCACTCGGATAATTCGTGGGTAGTGGAAGCCTTCTTTCGGGAGCATCGGATGGAAAAAAGGGAATTGACTTTTATCACTCAGAGCCTCTGAAGCAATTTTATCACTGATCTGAAAAAGCAACAAGAATGCTGTGTTATCTTCAGTGACAAATTACTATGCTTTTCAAAGTATAAGATGCACTTTCCCCTCCTAAAAGAAGGTGGAAATGTTGGTGCGTCTTATACACTGAATACGGCCATTTTATGCCTCCTGAAACACTGGCCCGCGTGTCCCGTTTTTGCAAAAAAATGGGCCCGTTTTTCACAAAAATGGACTTGCAGAAGGTTTGGGAGACCTGCAGAGTTCTCCTGGGGGCTGGGGAGGGCAAAAACTGGATGTCCGGAGGCCAAAAACAATTTTTTTCTTGTTTTCCTCTTCGAAATCTTGGTGTGTCTTACACTCCAGTGCGTCTTATAGTCCGAAAAATAAGGTAAGTCCAAAATACGAGATTGTAATAAATCCAATTTGGTTCTCATTCACAACTTAGAATAGTTTATTGTTGATTATTTTTGAGGCTACAACAAGACACAGAATATAAAACACAGGACATTAGCTGCCCTGAGGCTCTGGAGAAAGGCGGCATATAAATTGAATTAATAAATTAATAAGACCTTGTATAATATAAAATATACCAGTAAATTAAGTAAGCAAAGAATAAGAATAAAGAATGCAAATCATTTCTGTATCACCCCTACCATTTATAGCAATCATACCCAGATATGGAAATTTGAACTCCTTTGTTCAAATAATGAGCCACATTATGTGCCTATTTTGAATTCTTTTTTTAATTTTTTTTTATAAAAAGTTTTTATTGGTTAAAAATATACAATATTATAGTTTACAATATGTTGAATTTTCAATATCTTTATATAAAGATATTTCAATTATTATTTTCTTTTTTAAGTTCTCACACAACAGACATTATTATCTTAAATTGAAACAAACAACCAGGTTATATAAAAATTATATAAACAAAAAAAGTATTATACAAAATACGATAAAAGAAGAGAGAGAAAGAAAAATGTCAATTAAAAAAACATTAAACAATAGATTCCCCTCCTTTCTTCATTTCCTAGTTCTGGCTCTTAAAACCATGGTCTGGCCTCCCCCCCCTCCCGGGCCGCAACAGTTCCGTCCGCCCCCGCTCCTTGATCATCTAATACTTCCCCCTCTTCGGCTCCTGTATCTTCTCCACCTAGGAAGGATTTATGTTGGTCAAAAAAAGCCTTAGCTTCCGTTACATTATTAATTTTCTTCTTACTGTCCTCCCAAAAAATCATCAAGCCCTCCGGAATCAACCACCTAAAACCTACTCCCTTGAGGTACAGCTTATTTGATAAAAAATAATATTTTCTTCTTGATTCTCGTACCTGTCTGGGAATCTGCTTCAGGATGGTGATCTCCTTGCCCCTGTACACCAGCGCCCCCAGTCTTTGTTTTCTCAATATCTCATCTCTCAGTTCCCTTCTCACAAATTTAATATGAATCTCTCTTGGTAAATTATGTAAAATTGCAAATTGTGAGTTTACTCTGTACACCAAGTCCACATCCCTTCCAATAGACTCCAAATCTCTTTCTAAAAATTCACCCAACATTTTAACCATCACTTCTCTCAAATTTTCCTGGTCAAGTTGTTCCATGTTTTGGAACCTGAGAAAATAAGACATCTTATCCAATTGTAAAGTTAACATTGCATTTCCTCTCCCATCCTCCACCTTCTGGAGTGCCCGTACCTCCCCCTCCAGACTCCCCATCTTCTTCTTGTTTTGCTCTGCCAGCTGTTGAACATCATTTAAATCTTTTTTCATAAGTGTCATTTAAGATTTAATTTCAGATAATCCTTTTTGCACGTCATCTAACTTGTCCAACTTCTGATCCATTTTTGCCAGTCTTTCCAAAATTTTTTCCATATCAGCTGCTGCTGATTTATGGCCCTTAGCCATCTTAGATCAATAGAAGATGAGAAATCAAAAGGCAAACCTCCAGAGAAGAAAGAGGGATTAGCAGTCAGAGTAATTTTTCAAATATCCACCAGTGGGCGCTCACAGGAGCAACGAGTCCGAAGTATAGAGTAGGTCAAACAGGAAGCCAGAGGAGAATGTTGTCTTCAATCATAAATAAAGAAGCAGGAAGTCAGACTACCGCCATTGCCCATCGGGAAGAGAGGCCACCAGACCTCTCCAACAAACTCTGCCACAGCCATCCTCCAAGGAAAAGTCAGCAAGGTAAGGGGTTTCACTCCATCTCCTTCCCCCTAGTTCTCTGCCACGGCACCTTTCCAGCTACAAGGGGGGGGGAAACTCCAACCCCCCCCTCTCGCCTCCAGGATGCCTGCTCCACTCTCCAGTCAGTCAGTTCAGTCCGTTGTGCCTTCTTAACTAGCACCGGTCCCCTTAGGCACTGTGGCGCCTCCGCGGCCTCGAAAAAAGCCGCCGATCGCCTCCCACCCCCTCTGGAGCCTCGGGCGCGCCAGCATCGGCCTCCCGGCCCCTGGAAGTGAGGCAGGGGACCCCTGGCGAGCCGCCCTCAAACGGCAAACGCCCCAATAATGGGGCGCTTGGCCCAAAGGGCCTCCAGATGGGGGGGATCGGACTCTGGGGCCAGAGCTAGCCCGATCAGAGTCTGTCGCCAGCGGAACCGGAAGCGGAAGTCCCTATTTTGAATTCTCATCACACAGGAAATACATTGTTTTAATCTTAAAATATCAATAAATCATCACATTAATGTGTGATCCAAGATACTGATCTCTCTTATACAATTGAAATTTAAATAATAGATGTTATTATGTCTTCCATCTATGGAGCTTTGCAGATAAAAGCAATTGTGAAACCATTGTGCCCAGCTGCTGAGACTTTGCTCAAATATATGTTTTATCAGTTGTAGATGCGCTAATCCATTTGGGATTTTTTTTCACAAATTTATGATTTATTCACTTTTGAAAATATCATTATTTTGGCCAAGATCATGTACAAAATGTGAACTTGCATCACTGATTCATCTGCCTTTTGTACAGAACAGCTTTTTTATTGAACACAGAATCTTTCTTCACCTTCATTGTTTCCAAGCAAGAAACAATGGATGGAAACCAGGGGTGGGTTCTACTTACCTTTACTACCGGTTCGCAACGGGGCCACGCACGCACGCTCGCTTTTCTCATACGCACACACACTCTTCTGTGCATGCGCAGAAGCGTTCTGATGACATTGGGGTTGGTGGGCGGAGCCTCCCACCAGTTTTACTACTGGTTCTATAGAACCGGTGTGAACCGGGGGCAACCCACCACTGATGGAAACTAATCAATAAGAGAAACAAGCTGGAATTAAGGAGAAACTTCCTAACAGTGAAAACAATTAACCAGTGGAACAGAAGTTGCCTTCAAAATTTTAGGTGCTTCATCAATGGAGGTTTTTAAGAAAAGACTGGACAGCCACCTGTCTGAAATGGCATAGGTTCTCCTGCTTGAGCAGGGGGCTAGACTAGAAGACCTCCAAAGTCCCTTCCAGCTCTATTCTTATTGATTGTTTGACCTTCAAAAATGGGCATCAGAATCCCCCCAAAGCAATGGGGATGAAGTCATAAGAGGGTATGTCTGCTTTGATCCTGGCCCCCTCCCCACTGTGGATCCCAATCATCAACAATGACACCTACAGTGACCACTGTTAATAGCAGCTCTTGAATTCCAGAGCAACAATATGATTGCATCTATCATTCATTCATGCCCACCACTCACTTTACAAGATAGAGAAGCACACACACAAACCTGTGGGACTTTGTAGGGGCCAAGTACCACTGACATCTGCATGGAGATATCTCTGAGAGCACCATCGAGAAGAGCCAAAACGTTGTCCTCCCTTCCACAGCTGTAGTTGGGGACGTTGGCTTCTCCGGTGGAAAGCATGTCCAGCAAGGCATGTGACGTGCCAAGGGTGTTCAAATAGTTGTCATGGATGTCGTATCCCAGTGTGAGGTTGTCAAGGAGTTGGGGATTCTCGTTGACCAACTGAATGGCGAAGATGTAGCGGAAGAGATTTGATTGTTCCAAAGGTAAACGTCTGGAAAAAACATTCATGTTATTGGCATCATCAAAAGCACCAATAACAAAATAGCCCCCCCCCCAATTTTATCTGCACAGGTCTATTGCCTGTTATGTTTACATTGTATAATGCTGATCCAAAACCCATGACCAGGGTTCAAAATATTTCAATCATTCAAAGAGAACCGTCATTAGAGGATGAGAATGTTTCAAAAGTGGTCCAGAAAAACAATTCTACAATTGTAGGATTATTCTCTATCTTCTGTTTTCTATTCCTATAAATATCAGGAATGGAATATCAATGAGGAGTTATACAAATATGGAAAAGGGATGGGAGAGGCAACTACAATCCTTTCACTCACTAACAGAACAACAGAGTTGGAAGGGACCTTGAGGGGTCTTCTAATCCAACCCCCTTCTCAAGCAGGAGACTCTGTACCATTCCAGACAAGTGGCTGTCCAGTCTCTTCTTAAATGCCTCCAGTTATGGAGCGTCCACAACTTCTAGAGGCATGCCATTCCACTGGTTAATTTGAGGGATTCTCGTTGCTTTCTGAGCTTACTTGTTTTCTTGCACACTAGCACTGACTAGCACTGATGTTACCTAGTTTGGGTAATGAAATGTCTGCAGGAAAACAAGGAAGCTCAGGGAGCACCAAGGACCCCTCAAGTCAACCCTGAGTTACAGATATTCTCCTTTATTAGTAAAAGGTAAAGGTAAAGGTACCCCTTGCATATACATGCTAGTCGTTCCCGATTCTAGGGGGCGGTGCTCATCTCCGTTTCAAAGCTGAAGAGCCAGTGCTGTCTGAAGACATCTCCGTGGTCATGTGGCCGGCATGACTAAACGCCAAAGGCACATGGAACGCTGTTACATTCCCACCAAAGGTGGTCCCTATTTTTCTTCCTGCATTTTTTATGTGCTTTCGAACTGCTTGGTTGGCAGAAGCTGGGACAAGTAACGGGAGCTCACCCCATTATGTGGTACTAGGAATTCGAACCACTGAACTGCTGACCTTTCGATCGACAAGCTCAGCATCAAGTCACTGAGCCACCGTGTCCCCTCCTTTATTAGTACCATGGGTTAATTGTTTTATTTTTTTTCAATACACTTTATTAAGCTTTTGTTACATTAAAAACATAAAAAATTATTTCACTCAACAACAGCTATTTGTGGTGTTTTTCTTGTGACGATAATTCGTGCATTATTTACAAAAATTAAATTGTGCATATTTACATTCTTATTTTATCTATTACTTATACTTAATAGCTATCTATCTTTAATCTATCTCATTCTATCCAGTTATACCACTGTTCCCACACAGAACAGAAACCATAAACTAACAAAATCAGCAGCATATAAAGAAAACACATATGAAATGTTCTACAGGTGGCACTTACCCCCTTCGAGATTAGCGAAAATGTACCCTAAAATGAGCCCCATATTTTGGAAATGTAAAAAGAAAGAGGGAACATACTATCATATGTGGTGGTCCTGTCCTGAGGCCTGAAAATATTGGCTAAAAATTAAAGATTGGCTACAGGAAATTACTAACGAACAATTCGACTTAGAACCGGAACTCTTCCTATTGGGGATCTTAATGTGTGTGTGTGTGTGTGTGTGTGTGTGTGTGTGTGTGTGTGTGTGAAGGGCACAAAATATCTAGTACTACACATATTAACCGCTGCCAGGATTGCCTATGCTCAATGTTGGAAACAGCCATGCACATCTGCAGAGAAACTGGTCATACAAAAGGTCATGAATTGCACAGAAATGGACAAATTAATGCTGAGTCTAAAAGATAAAGAGGCATCGATATTTTACAATGGGTTAATTGTTTTAACTGTCAGGAAATTTCTCCTTAGTTTTTCTTTTCATCCATTGTTGCTTGTCCTGCCTTCTGGTGCTTTGGAGAAGAGGTTGACCCCCTCTTCTTTGTGGCAGCCCCTTTGACATAGGAACTCTGCTATCATGTCTCCCCTAGGCCTTCTTTTCACTGGATTAGACAAATCCAATTCCTGCAACCATTCTTCATATGTTTTCACCACCCAAATCATCTTTGTTGTTCTTCTCTGCAACTTTTCTGAGATATTGGAACACTATCATGTCTTCCCCAATCCTTCTTTTCACTACTTTTAACAAAAGTCAGTATTCACACAATGAAGTCAGGATTGGATGGGGGGAGAAAAATAATATTAACTTTTTTCAGGAATTTTTTTTCTGCCCCATCTTTGGATTTGAGTCCCTTCCGCAAAATAAGACAAAAGAGAGACGCCACGAAAATCAAAGCAATTCAAGAAATCAGGGAGACACTGCAGAATAAGGACTGAGTGAATTAATAAGAACACTGTTATATCTGCTAATGGAGGGAATGCAATTCCATCACAATGAATGACTTACGAGTGAGACTGACTAGAAGGAACCGTATTGAAAGACAATGTTGTGTGTGGTATTTTTGTTTCAGTGACAACTATACTAATAAGATGGTCTCCTGGCGTGTAATAGCTCCATGGCTTTTTTTCATCCCGGTTCTCTAAATTCAGAGGACACTTCATTCTAAGCTTCCCAGAGAGTGGCTGGAATACCAACAGCATCAGAATCAGAAGCAAGAGATCCATAATTCAGAGGGCTGAATCCATCCAATTCCTGTTTCTAAGCACGGAGAAGATGAATCAGAAGACTTCAAAGCAATCGCACAAGATAGTAATGCCAATGACTTTCCTGATTCGGTTATAGGCAAACTGGATTTCACCTGGCAAGAAGAGAAATGCACATTCAAGAGCACAGACCCTTCCTATCCCAAAATTTGTGCCCCACAGAGCATAGCCTGGGGCATTTATCCTTTTCTGATGTAAGATACCTTCCGTGTTGCTTCAGTCTAATGTTCACATCCAAGACAGTCACTGTAGAAGTAGTAAATGACATCTCAAAGACCAGGATAGTGATAATTACAATGAGAAACAACCTCTCCTCTGGGGATCCTAAAGTTCTTCCTGGGCTCTATGTCCAGAGGGATAGTTGGAGAAATGCATGTTAATGAAAATATGGCTGTGGTCCTTCCTGTTGGGACATGTCCAGAAAGTTATGCTGGAGGAAGATCCTTAAACACCCAGCAAATGGTGTCCTGCAGTCCTTCAGTGTGGCATCTTCCCTCCAGAGATTGGTGGGAATGTAACCCAAAGCTATGGAGTTTGGTGACCCTCTAGACTGGTGACACTTAACTCTAGTTCTTCTTGACTTCTAAGACCAATGGAAGAAATCAGTACCCTTGAATCTTGAAGAGGGCCTGTTCATTGTCCCTCCATACATCAGTCCTAATTTGGAACTGATTTTATAATTGCTCATGTCAACCCTGAAGCTGATCTGACTAAAGCCATCTTGGAGCTTCAGTGCTGCCACACAGGAGTGAGGGATAGGGGATTAGCGATAGCTGGGGTTGTGTAGTCAAAATAAAATTCTTTCTCCTGGGAACCAAGGACGTTCTCACATCTGGCCAGAGGAAGGAGGAGTGATATCACCATACCAGCAGATGCTGCATTGACTGGACCATGTGACTATTTGGGGTTGGGGGAAAATTTTTACTTTTAATTAGGTGAAAACCAAGAGGCCCCTCAGAGTTGGTTTTCACCAGATATGTGCCAAATTGATACTTCCAATAAAGCTATTCTTTGAGGAATTCACTCGCCTCTGAGTTTTTGCTTGTGATGGATCTATTACTTGGAACCCTGACAGCTCAACTTGAAATGAAAATTCATTTCCCTTCAATTCTAGCTATATCAATTTTTGGATTACAGTTGACTAGAGATAGGAAAGTGACAGCCTGTGGACTGTAGCATTGGATAAACAGGAAGGAATTTATAGAATAGAGAAAACTTTTATTTTTTTTATTTTCCTTGACAATCTTTCTGTTGTCCTGCCGTATTCATATAATATACTGAGATCCTTTGAATTTTGAAATTTCTTAGTTTATTAAATAAACAGTAGCCTATGATGTCTTCAGCTAAGATACTGGCAGTGCCCACAGCATGGTGGTAGATGATGCAATCTGATTTCTTGAGACACGAACCCAGTAAAATGGTTTGGGGGAACCTTGTGGTGGTCCCTCTTTCATTTGTGTGGATGCACCTGGTGGGGTGGGGGTCACTCAAATCATAAGAAACCAATAGGAGAAGATAGTAGGAAAGACATGATGATGAGAAAAGATGAGAAATGAGAGTGGTGTGGGAATCAAGTGTTTGGTAGAATGATGGCAGAATGATATTTGTATCTAGTACTTTCAGGGATGAAATGCTCCTGGTTCGGACCAGATCAGGTGATCTGGTAGTGGTCATGGCGGGTGGTTCAGCGATCTGGTAGCGATGGCGGAGCAAAGCTCTGCCTACCCGCCTGGGTGTGCAGTGCATGCACTTCCGAACCGGTAAGGAAGGTAAGCAGATTTCACCCCTGAGTATTTTTGGTACTTCAATCCCCTATGGTGGCATCCTGAGTGGAGAAGGTGAGTAGTATATTACAGTAGTCCCATTTGGAGGGGACCTGGGTATGAGTGACTGTGAGATGTGATCCAACAATGGTTGCAAATAGAAAACATGACGATCTGCAAAGGTCCTCTTAGTCACAACCGCAAATGGGTTCTCACATCCAGGAGGACCACCAGATTACTCACCAGATGTGTTGAAGACAGTGCAACCCCATCAAGCACCAAAGATGGCATACTCATATAACTGGCAGGCTCCAAAACAGAAAGCCACTTGATCTTGCCAGCCTGTTCTTGTCTGTTCTTCTCTATCTAGACACCATAGCCTCCAGGAACAGGACTAAAACATTCACAGCAACATTTAATTCAGCAGGAGCAGAAATATAGCACTGATGATGTTAACTAGTTTGGTAATGAAATGTCCAAATGCCAATCCAGTGCAGGATGGGAATGTAGTGAGTTGCCTCAGTGAAGGGTGGTTGTGGTGCCAGGTATTTCTTTTTGGGGGTTCACTTTGTTGCTGTTTTTATGTGTATTTCTCTTCAGCCAGGTTCGTCCTACGTAAACCAAGATTTTTATGCAGCTCTAGTTCAGTGAAATCACAATCCACTAGTTTCTAGGCTTTTTTTCTGGCAGCCAGCAAACACTCTGCTGCTCATTGGGAGACTAAGGAGACTAAGTCCGAAATAGATCTATCTTAGTCTCCTTAGTCTCCCAATGAGCAGCAGAGTGTTTGCTGGCTGCCAGAAAAAAAGCCTATAAACTAGTGGATTGTGATTTCACTGAACTAGGGCTGCATAAAAATCTTGGTTTACGTAGGAAGAACCTGGCTGAAGAGAAATACATACACACACACACACACACATACATACATACATTACCATATACTATGGTTTTCCTGTCTCTCAATATCACTTGTCATCCAAAGAAGATCTTTCTTGAAACATACAAAGAGATATAAAAGAAATGTTCCTTTCTGTTTTCTCAGATACTGAAAAATGCACCATGTGCCCAGATGATCAATATCCAACTGAGAATAGTATATCCAGTATATCCACAAAAGAATATGAGGACAGGAACATCTGGGCCTCCTCCTGGTTTCCTTTGCCCTACTCTTGTTCCTTAAAGCTTCATTTTAATAATATTCCTTACATACCTAAAAACTTCTATTGTCAAGGCCACAATCTCTCCTTCATCTTCCTGGTCTCCCTCCTGCTTTGCTTCTTGTCTTCTTTTCTCTTCATTGGGTGGCCAAATAAAGCCACCTGTCTTCTCCGACCAACTGTGTTTAGCATTGTGTTCTCAGAAGCCGTGGCTTCTGTGTTGGCCAAAACTATTATGGTAGTGCTGGCCTTCCTGGTCACAAAACCAAGGAACGGACTGAGAAGATGGTTGAGGAAGAGCTTGACCATTTCTTGTTGTGGTATCCAAATGATCATCTGTGCTGTGTGGCTGGAAATTTGTCCTCTATTCCCCAAGTCTGACCTGCCCTCCCAGCCAGGAGAGATCATCCTTCAGTGCAATGAAGGCTCTGTCACCATGTTTTATGTTGTCCTCAGCTACATGGGTTTCCTAACTGCCATTTGCTTTGTGGTGGCTTTCCTGGCCAGGAACCTGCCTGATGCCTTCAATGAAACCAAGTTAATCACCTTTAGCATGCTGGTCTTCTGCAGCGTCTGGATCTCATTTCTGCCCAGCTACCTGAGAACCAAAGGAAAGTCTATGATGGCCGTGCAAGTCTTCACCCTCTTGGCCTCTGGTGCTGGGCTTCTGGGGTGCATCTTCTTCCCCAAATGTTACATTATCATCTTTAGACCAGATCTAAACACTAAGGAACATCTAATGATAAAAGTAGGGAACTGATAATGAAATACTTTCTTAGATGCATTACATTTAATTATTCATTGCAATTATTATTCTGTTTTATGTTCTATGTTTGTTTGCTTCATTTGCATGTTTTTGACAATTTAAGTTATTTATAACTGAAGCAATACAAATGTTAAAATTGTGAGTCTAATCAAATTAAAAAATCCAAGATAATATCAAATAATAAAATAAAAGAATCAATAATTAAGATTCATGTTTTTTTTTTAAATTGTTGATATGCCTTCTTTTCCTCAAAACACAGGTTAGACCAGGGATAGTCAACCTTTTTATACCTACCGCCCACCTCTGTTAGTAGTAAAATTTTCTAACTGCCCACCGGTTCCACAGTAATGGTGATTTATAAAGTAGGGACAAAACCCCTACCATCCACCATGAAAGCTGGAATGCCCACTAGTGGGCAATAGGGACCAGGTTGACTACCACTGGGTTAGACAGTATTCGGTTTAATGAACCCTTCAGATGAGGACAGTTTTGAGCTGTGTCCTGGGCTTTGGAACGCTCTAAGTTTTCAGTTGTGTCACCTGCTTTCCTCATCAGGAAAGGGGGAGGGGGGCAGGAGATTAGGACAATATTTGATTGATTCTCCATGGACTGGTATTGTCTACCTGAAAACAAATGAGATGCCCTTTTAAAAATTTTTGGCACTGAAAGGAATCCAGGCACTGAATGAATGCATCTCTGTGTCAAGTAGGAGTGCAATGCACAGTCCAAATCTTTCCCTAGGGTTACTTTCATTAACCTACTTCCTATCACAGTATAGGAGATTGTTTTTCTAGGACAATGCCCTTCACATGGGCATCGAGTGCATTGCTACAATTATACTAAACTCTTATGACTTGTCTTCCTTATTGTGAAAATCATGTTGTGTTATAAGACAATTAATCCTAATGGGTTCAAGGATCAAGTATGGCTAGGTAAAACAATGAATCATTTTAGTTCAAGACCCAGTTGCTGTTGTGTGGCGGGATGAGCTCCCGTCACTTGCTCCAGCTTCTGCCAACCCAGCAGTTTGGAAGTGGTCAATCATGAGTAGATAGATGGGGACCACTTTGGTGGGCAACTTAATGGGATTATGAAAGAATAGAATAGAATACAATTTTTTATTGGCCAAGTGTGATTGGACACACAAGGAATTTCTTCATTCTTTTCTGGATCACGTTTTCACAGAAGGTTTTGAGACTTCCAGGTGCTGCTTGGTATTGGGGTCAGTCCTTTTGGAAAGAGTGTTGGGAGAGTGATGAAGGCCAAATATGCCTCATGTCTCAGTATTTCTATTTTCCAATGAGACAGTCTGAGACAGAAGATCATTTTATTCAGTTTATTACAATAGTGTAATTAAAAAGGATTTCTCTCAAAGAGGGAACTTAGCTTACGTTCCATTTTTTAAGCGCCACGGTGGCGCAGTGGTTAGAGTGCAGTATTACAGGCTTCTTCTGCTGAACACTGGCTGCCAGCAGTTTGGCAGGTCAAATCTCACCAGGCTCAAGATTGACTCAGCCTCCCATCCTTTCGAGGTGGGTAAAATGAGGACCCAGATTGTTGAGGGTAATATGCTGACTCTGTAAACTACTTAGAGAGGGCTGTAAAGCACTGTAAAGTGGTATATAAGTCTAAGTGCTATTGCGAAGTGCTATTGCTATTTTTTAGCTAACACATCAAAGAAAATGCAAGAGAAAAGTTGATTGTGCAGGATAAAAGTAACTTCCCCTTTGCATAGGAAACCAGTTACATATAATCAAACATGTCACACGTATGTCCATTTAAATGAGGTTTCATGTCAGAAGGGATATCAAATTTAAGATATTAACAAGGAAAAGGTTGTTTGAAGAGAGACAAACCAGACACCAATTAGCACTAACAAATTTTGTTTTATCAGGAGATATTCTCCAATTGTCCCTTCTATCATTTGTCTTTTCAGTTTAAGAATGTTAGAAGCTATCAATCAATCCATACAACAATGGGATAATTTCCCCCCCTACATTCCAGTCTGTGATGGTTTGATAAACGCTTATCGTCATTTTAAAAGCGGGAAGAAATAAGTTAAATTAATAGAAAAGATAACTGTCAGTTAACAAGTTACAAAATCCATATCATGTGCCCCTCAGGGATGAGTCAAGACTGAAGTCAAGGAATTCTGAAACGCCACAAGAATTATGACGTCACCTAACAATTGCAGTAGTAACTGGGGAAGGTCATCCAGAGTGTTGCCACTGGGGGTCATTTGCATGTTCTTGATATCTACTTTCAAGAATAACTCATAGAGCTGTGATGGCGAACCTATGGCATGCGTGCCACAGGTGGCACGCGAAGCCATATCTGTGGGCACGCGAGCGTTGCCCTAGCTCAGCTGCAGTGTGCATGCGCACACCGGCCACCTCATTTTCGGGCCTTCTGGGCCCACTGGAAGTCAGGAAACAGGCCGTTTCCGGCTTCCAGATGGCCTCCGTGGGGGCAGGGGAGGCCGTTTTCGTCTTCCCCAGGCTCCAAGGAAGCCTCTGGAGCCTGGGGAGGGTGAAAAGCAGGCCTACGTGGCCCACCGTGCCATCGCGTGCCAAAAGTGGGGGTCACATGGTGGATCACGTGTGCATGCGCAGCGGGTGGGGTGCATTGAATTATGGGTGTGGGCACGCACACGCGTGATCCCCCTGGGCTCCCCCCGCTTTCGGCACACTATGGCCAAAAGGTTAGTCATCACTGTCATAGAGAGAAAGAGAGCAGGTTCATATTCACCTCACCTAAGAAAAAGATTAATCCCCCCTGTTTTGGGGTTCTTTTCCAGGGGTGGGTTCTACTTACCTTTTACTACCGGTTTGCAACAGGGCCGAGTGTGCATGCTTGCTTTGCTCACATGCGCTCTTCTGCGCATGCGCAGAAGTGTTCTGATGATGTCGGGGTCGGTGGGCGGAGCCTCCCATCGGTTTTACTACCGAGAACCGGTGCGAACTGGGGGCAACCCATCACTGGTCTTCTCCCTTCTGCAGCTGTCTTATGTTAATATAACTATCTCATTTCTTATCCTGTCCTTCACTAGCTGCATGACAATTTTAATCATTAATTTCTTTGTTTTAATGTTCGATGATCATGTTGGAATTTAATGCTATTAGTTTTACACTCTTCATAAGTTCATTTGCTTTGGTTTTAAGTACTTTTCATGGTCAAACTGATACAAAGGAAGCGTACAAGCCCAATAATAGCTGCAACGAAAAAGCAAATGTCATGAACCTTAAAAACATTTTTTTTTAATATCACTGCTCTACTTTCATCATGAGATGTTCTTTAGTGTTTAGATCAGGCCTCAGGATGATAATGTAGCACTTGGGGAAGAAGATGCATCCCAACAGCCCAGTGCTGGAGGCCAAGATGGAGAAGACCTGAACAGCCACCATGAATTTCCCTTTGGTGCTCAGGTAGGTGGGCAGGAAGGCGATCCAGACACTGCAAAAGACCAGCATGCTGAAGGTGATCAGCTTGGCTTCGTTGAAGGCTCCAGGCAGGTTCCTGGCCAGGAAAGCTACAATAAAGCAAATGGCTGCTAGGAGACACATATAGCCGAGGACAGTATTAAACATGGTAATAGAGCCTTCATTGCATTGAAGAATGATCTCTCCTGGCTGGGAGTGCGGGTCAGAGTCAGGGAAAGGAGGGGAAACTCCCAGCCAGATGGAACAGATGAAAATTTGGACACCAGAACAAGAAAGGATGATGGAGTTGGCCAAGCTCTTCCCCAACCATCTCTTCACTCTGTTCCCTGGTTTTGTGGCAAGGAAGGCTAATACCACCGTGATTGTTTTGGCCAACACAGAAGACACGGCTACTGAGAAGACAATGCTGAACACGGTTTGTCGGAGAAGACAGGTGGCTTTCCTTGGTTGTCCAATGAAGAAAAAGGAGGACAGAAAGCAAAGCAGGAGGGAGACCAGGAGGATGTAGGAGAGGTCCCGATTGTTGGCTTTGACAATGGGAGTTTCTAGGTATTTAATGAATATGGTTAAAATGAAGCCTGCAGTTAGGAACAAGAGTAGGGCAAAAGAGATCAGGATGATACCTAGACGTTCTTCATAAGACAGGAAGGTTATTCTTTTTGGGATACATTGGACTCGGTTCTCAGTTGGATATTGGTCATCTTGGCACCTGGTGCATTTTTCAGCATCTGAAAAAATGAAGCAGTCTTATATTTTATAGTCTCTCTTTTTGCATTTCAAGAAAGACCATTGTAAATGGAAAATAGGCACATACATACATACATACATACATACATACATACATATATTTTGGTCTTTGATAGGTTAGACAAACTTACCTCCATTTTTTGTTCATCATATGGTTTAGCCACCAAATCCCTAATCTTCTTCGTTGCTCTGCACACTTTTTAGTATCTCAGCATCTTTTTTGTATCACGATGACCAGAACTGGACACAGCATTCCATGTCTAGTCTCACTAAAGTCGTACCATCCTTAGGGAGCCTGAGTGGCGTAGCAGGCTAATGCCTCCTATTAAGGCAGCATTTAACATCCAGCTGCCTGCAATTACTGCGAGTTCAAATCTCACCAGGCTCAAGGTTGACTCAGCCTTCCATCCTTTCTAAAGTGGGTAAAATGAGGACCCGGTTTGTGGGGGCAATAAGCTGACTTTGTATAAATATACCAAAAGTATGAAGGCTATTGCTTAACGCATTGTAAGCCGCCCTGAGTCTCCGGAGAAGGGCGGCATATAAATATAAATAAAATAAAATAAATAAATAAATAAAATAAAATAAAATAAATCATTTCTCATGAACTTGATGCTATCCCCTCTGTTAATGCAGCCTATGACTGCATTGACTAAATGAGTGATGATGCAACCTTTGGCTTGTGAAATTGGTTTTGGTGAGAAAAAGCCATTGTCAGCTTTGGAAGCCATGTTAGGCCGGAAGCTTCCACATTGCCATCTTCTCACGTGCGGGAAAGTAGGAGGGGGGATTTAGTAGAGGGATTGTCCTTAGACAAAATAGCATTCTTCCTTTTGGTCAAGGTCAGGATGATCCTGCATCTGGAGGAGGAGGGGTCGGAGTGATGTCTCGAGATGGGGTGGATGGTGATTGGTGCATGTGATCGACTGATGAGTGAGGGGATGGTTTTGGGGGTTTTGATTTACTGAGGGAAAACCCGGAACTCTCAGATTCGGGTTTTCCCAGATGTGCCAGTATACCTACTCTAATAAATGGAACTTTTCCATGCTTGCTTCAGGGTTTTTAATTGGAGTTGGGGTTTTTTGGAATGATGACTGCCATGTTTGTTTTTTTTTTAAAGGTAAACATGGATCAAGAGTTCTAAATTGAAACGTGGAAGAGAGCTTGCTTAACGCATTGTAAGCTGCCCTGAGTCTCCGGAGAAGGGCGGCATATAAATCGAACCAATAAATAAATAAATAAATAACAGAAGTAAATTAACATGTCCTTCTATCTCTTCCTATCCCTTCCTTCAAGATCTTTTTTCTTATTCTTCCCACTCTGGAAGAAGTTGTTGAAAATAAAGAACAACAACAAAATATTCAAGCTTAGATGTGTCCTTAACATGCCCTTTGATCAAGGTGCTCTGGATAAATCCAATATCTTGGGGTTTTTTTTTTTTTTTAATTTGATTTATATGCCGCCCTTCTCCGGAGACTCAGGGCGGCTTACAATGCGCTAAGCAATAGCCTTCATACTTTTGTATATTTATACAAAGTCAGCTTATTGCCCCCACAAACTGGGTCCTCAATTTACCTACCTTAGAAAGGATGGAAGGCTGAGTCAACCTTGAGCCTTGGTGAGATTCGAACCTGCAATAATTGCAGGCAGCTGATGTTAATAACAGGGCTTTAGACCACTGTACTATCCAAGGCTCTGTTTTCCAGACTTACTCACTTTCTTGAGTAGAGATGGTTCCTTCTGGACAAGGAATGCAGTCATAGCAGCAAACTGGTTCTCCTTCTCGAGCCCGCTTGACGAATCCAGGATGACAATTTTCCACACATTTGGACTGAGGCAGAGACTAAAAAGAAAAACAAGGCACACCAAGGAAAATGTATTAGGACTCACAATCCGTGGAAAATTGTGGTCAATATGAATGTTAAGCCAAGTTGATTCTGAGCTTCAGTAAAGTAAATATGAAATATGTAACAAGTTCTAACCAGTTGCAGGATATACAATTCACGACAGATTCTTCATTTGGTTTTTACCTTTTGTTTCTGGCATATCACATTGCAGAAAGGACTTAATAAATTCTGGGTGGATGGAACCAGGGGTGAAATGTTCCCGGTTCGGACCGGATCATCTGATCCGGTAGCGATGGCAGCGGGTGGTTCGGAGAACTGGTAGCAAAATTCCCTGCCCTCCCCATGCCCAGCTGAGCCATGTGATCATCAGAGCTGTTTTTTTTAACTTTTAAAAGCATTTTTTCTACAACCTCTTTGGCCTAAAAAATGCTTTTAAAAGTTAAAAAAAAGCCTTTTTTTTTAAAAAAAATGCCTTTAAAAGCCTCTGGCGACCCCAGCTGAGCTGCCTGATCGTCAGAGGCTTCTAAAAGCATTTTTTTCTGCAACTTCTTAAGGTTGTAGAAAAAATGCTTTTAAAAGTAAAAGAAAAAAAAAGTTGGCCGTGCCCACCCAGTTACATTACCCCCCCCCCCCACCAAGCCTCGCCCACAGAACCGGTAATAACAAATTTTAGATTTCACCCCTGGATGGAACTAATAAAAGGTTTAAAGATTGAGTGATGCATTCTTCTGTCATTCATATAGCCATGATTTTAAAGTATGATGAGCTATTGATATGCAATTTTGGAACTGAATTAAAATTTAATTCAAGAAATTAAAATTTATTCTAAGAGCTTTATTAATTTAATAATTATTAACAGAGCCTGTAGTACAGTGGTTTAAAGCACCCTGTTATTAACATCTATTAACATCTGCTGCTTGCAATTACTGCAAGTTCGAATCCCACCAGGCTCAAGGTTGACTCAGCCTTCCATCCTTTCTAAGGTGGGTAAAATGAGGACCCAGATTGTGGGGGCAATAAGCTGACTTTGTATAAATATACAAAAGTATGAAGGCTATTGCTTAACGCACTGTAAGCCGCCCTGAGTCTCTGGAGAAGGGCGGCATATAAATCAAATAAAAATAAAAAAAAATAAATAAAATAAAATAAATTTGTTTACACTATTACGCATTACATACATTGTCACATCCTGGACATAAACTGTTTCAACTCCTACCCTCAAAATGACACTATAGGGCATTGCACACCAGAACAATTAGACACAAGGACAGTTTTTCCCTAAACGCCATCACTCTGCTAAACAAATAATTCCCTCAACACTGTCAAACTATTTACTAAGTCTGCACTACTATTAATCTTCTCATCGTTCCCACCACCCATCTCCTCCCACTTATGACTGCATGACTGTAACCTTGTTGCTTGTATCTTT
Organism: Ptyas mucosa; assembly: GCA_012654045.1. NCBI lineage: Eukaryota > Metazoa > Chordata > Lepidosauria > Squamata > Colubridae > Ptyas > Ptyas mucosa. Next base: position 48,834 of record WNWU01000145.1, read on the forward strand.
ACGATTTATATTGATATTGTTTCTTGATTGCTTATTTGTACCCTATGACTATCATTAAGTGTTTGTACCTTATGATTCTTGATTTCAGTTTTCTGGTTCAAGGTATTATTAACTTAGACAAGTGATTGTGGTTATGAATGTCTTGGACCTCTTTTGTAGGAGCAGAAGCAGTGGTCCGCTGCTTCTGGTTTGGACCGCTTCGGGCGAACTGGTAGTTGTGACCTGCGGGTGCCCACCCTCCTACCCACCCAGGTGCAATCCCGTCCTATATCGCTGTGTTTTGTGACACTGCACACATGCACGGATGGCACATGTGAGCGAATTCCCGTGTTTTGTGATGACGCACGCTTGCGCGGATGGCAGTACACATCTCTGGTACTGGGTGAACTGGTTGTTAATGGTATGTGATGCCCACCTCTGAGCAGAAGGCCTATTGCACTATCCCAGCGGGGTGAAAGTGAGAGATGGTTAACTCTGACCAGATCTGGTATGCTTAAAACATCACAAAATATGGACCATCCGTTTCAGGATACACTATCAGCAACCAGGACAAAATGAATCTTAATAGTGAGGGATCTCGGAGTCCTAGTGGACAATCATTTAAATATGAACCAGCCCTGTGCTGCAGCTGCCAAAAAAGCCAACACAGTTCTAGGCTGCATAAACAGAGGGATAGAATCAAGATCATGTGAAGTGAACTGAAGTGAAATGTCCTAACAGTGAGGACAATTAACCAGTGGAACAGCTTGTAAATGCTCTAACACTGGAAGTTTTTAAGAAGTGATCAGACAACCATTTGTCTAAATGGCATAGGGCCGTGATGGCAAACCTGTGGCACGAGTACCAGAGGTGGCACACAGAGCCCTCTCTGCTGGCACGAGCACCGTCACCCCAGGTCAGATCTCCATGGCAGTTTTTTGGGGGGAGCTTCTGTTTCCCTGCAAACGACGAAACAGAAGCTCACGAAAGAAAAAGATCTTACCTCTTGCTGTGCTGCTGGTGTTGGGATGCCCCGCCTCCCGCTGGCCAGCTGGTCTTCAGGTCTCTGTTGTGTATGCGTGCATGTCCGTGCATGTGCATGTCCACACATGTCTACACATGCATACATCCATGCATGTCCATGCATGCACATGTCCATGCATGTCCACGCATGTACACATTCACGCATGTCTGCGCATGCATGCTTTTGTGCATCTTTCAGTTTGGGCATGCACACACACGCAGTTTGGGCACTCGGTGTCTAAAAGGTTCACCATTTCCTGCCTTAGCAGGTGGTTGGACTAGGAGACTTCCAAAGTCCCTTCCAACTTTGTTATCCTGTTATTCTGACTCTCACATGTTTTATGGAAATACCACATTGTAGAAGGGGCACAAAATGGTCATGACCCATATGTTAAAGTTTAGTCACCCCAGCATCCTATGGATCAAAATAAAACAGCGTTCAGCATTAAACCATCTGAAGAAAACTATGGTCAGGAGTACTGAAGACTCCCAAGCCACCTAAGAAAACCATAAGGGTTCTACTTTCCACATTCAATTCTCAGTGAAAGTCATTCATCTTGATAACTAAGCTTAGTTAATTTAATATGGAGCCTAAGGCTTTGGAAAATAGATGCTAATATTTCACCCACCTTGTTGAGTAACTTTAGCCGTGAAAGAGCATCTTGGTCGATAACAAGTCTCTGTCTTTCCAAAGTCCCCAGTTGCTCTTGGATGGGATTCTCCTTAGGAAGAACTACCCAGCCTAAGAGATCCAGATCTGCTGCTAAATCTCCATTTTGGTCCAAGTACATAATCTCTGGAGAAAAATTGCAAAACTCGTTCTTCAGAAAGGGATGGAACTGGAATGGAATTATTTCAGAATTTTAAAAATAGAAACCTGAGTTTCTTCTCCCACAAGGTGTTTTCACATGTTTCTCTGGGGTGGCGCAGTGGTTAGAGTACAATACTGGATGGCTACTTCTGCTGACTGACTGCAATTTGGCAGATCGAATCTCACCAGGCTCCAAGTTGACTCAGCCGAGATGGGTAAAATGAGGACCCAAATTGTTGTGGGCAATATCCTGGCTCTGTAAACCACTTAGAGAGGGCTGTAAAAGCACTGTGAAGCGGTATATAAGTGCTATTGCAATCTATCTTCTACAGTTTTCTTACTTGCAAATATGCTTAGATAGGAGAACATGTGTTACTAATACCTTTAAAAGGGTAAACAAAGCTTCAATTTGTCAATCATATATTGACCAAATAAATAATTTGCAAGACTTATTAATTATAAAGAATATTCTATAGCGGGTCACAGATAAATTGAACAACAAAAACCTCCCCAATGATATTATTCATAGGACACCAGGGTGATTCCTAGAAGGCATGGATTTCTCAAGAAGAAATTTGCCAATCTAATTTTCTCCCAAGTAGATCAGGTGGGAAACACAACCAGATAACTTAATTCCAGTATATTATAAGGCTACATTAACAGAATCTTTCAAGTCTGAGAATACAAATCTGACTCTTTCTAACAGACTAAAAAGTTAGGAAGATACTTTCTCAGTTTCTTTCTTTGCCTACTATGAAGCTGCGAGCTCCCTCCTCCCATCATTCCAAAGCCAGCATTTTTTCCCTCATCCCCTAAAATCATTCCCACATATTGTTACACTTCTTTAATAGATTGTGGGAATGCTG
>WNWU01000145.1:68326-86244 GCA_012654045.1 Ptyas mucosa
TATTATTATTATTATTATTATTATTATTATTATTATTATTATTATTATTATTTCTATGCCGCCCACTCTCCGAGAACTCTTGGCGGCTTACAACAATCAACAGTATACTAAATAGCATACTGCCCCCAACAATCTGGATCCTCATTTTACCCACCTCAGAAGGATGGAAGGCTGAGTCAACCTTGAGCCAGTGAGATTTGATCCGCTGACCTACTGAACTAGTAATCAGCTGAAGTAACTGCAGTACAGCACTCTAATCACTGTGCCACCTCGGCGCAGATCAGATTAGCCTCCAAGTTAATTTCTTATAATTCCCTATGAAATATCTCGATCAATTCTCCAAAGGACCAGGCCCACTCTGGCTAAGCTTTTCAAATTGCACTTTCTTAGAAAATGTCAATTTCTACCCAAAGTCCATCCCTTTCTCCTGCTGTCACTCACCTTCCTGGGTGGAGATGGTTCCTTCTGCACATGGGTGACAGTCGTAGCAGCAGATGGGCTTCTCTTCCTGAGCCACCTTCATGAATCCAGGAGGACAGCTCTCCACACACCTGGAAGGAGGGAAGGGCTGGGCAAAGAGAAAGAAAGAAATAACATCCCCAAAATGAATTAGATATCCTAAATGTAATAAAAGGAAAAATTTCAGGACTTTCAGATCAAGGCTTAGCTTTGTTACATTAGTAGCCTACCCAGTGGTGGAATCCAAATTTTTTTACCACTGGTTCGGTGGGCGTGGCTTGGTGGGCGTGGCTTGGTGGGCATGGCAGGGGAAGGATACTGCAAAATCCCCATTCCCGCTCCACTTCTGGGGCCAGCCAGAGGTAGTATTTGTCGAACTACTCAAAATTTCCACAACCTGGAAAATTACTGGTTCTCCAGAACCTGTCAGAAACTGCTGGATTTCACCCCTGAACCAGTGGTGAAATGTAAAATTTGTTACTACCGGTTCTGTGGGCAAGGCTTGGTGGTGGTGGGTAATATGACTGAGTGGGCATGGCCAACTTTTTTTTTTTTAACTTTTAAAACCATTTTTTTCTACAACCTCTTCATCCGAAGAGGTTGTAGAAAAAATACTTTTAAAAGCCTCTGATGATCCCATCTGAGCCACGTGATCATCAGAGGCTTTCTTTTTTTTACTTTTAAAAGCATTTTTTCAGCCAAAGAGGTTGTAGAAAAAATGCTTTTAAAAATAAAAAAAAAGTCTCTGATGATTGCATGGCTCAGCTGGGCAATGGGGGGTGGGCAGGGATTTTTGCTACCGGTTCTCCGGACCATCCACCTCCATCGCTACCGGATCGGGCGATCCGGTCCGAACCAGGAGCATTTCACCCCTGCCCTGAACCTACCACTTGAAGCTCATCAAACGGATTGTTGTTTGCCTATTTATCTTCTAATGTTTCTCACACTACAATGTTTAGTTTAATTTCTCAGTGTATGTATTTGAGGGAAAGTTGAATGTATTCTTGGTTTTGGTGAAACAAATCATGTTTCTCCATGATCTAAAAGTTACTCCCTTGCAAGACACTTATAAACACTTAACTGGAATAGTTATGAATATATTTCTCCTAGACACTTGAACATCTAATCAAAGAAGGTGTTTCGTCTCTGGAAAACTGAAATGACATCCCAAGCTTGTTTCTGCTGAATTCTACAATCCTCTTGGTGAGACCAAAAAAGCAGTATAAAGTCTTCTCTCCACCTTGTTCAATGTTTCCATCTCCGTGATAAAATTCTGGTTGATTCTCAAGCTGAAATCCAAGGATCCTTGTCTTTCTAGACTTCCAAATGTTACTTTGTTAAAAGACTTATTGGAGAAAAAGACCCAGTTCACAATGTCCAGCTCTGCTATCAGCTCTCCATTCTCATCCAAATATACCCCATCGATGCAATTATTGTAAAACTGAGAGCTTTGAAGGAAGGAGTGAAGCTGGAATGGGAGAGAAAATTGGCAACATTACACAAGATATAGAAAATTCTAAGGCAAGTCTCCTCCATTTGGGCTGGGATGAAAGATCTGTATTGAGGAATATACAAAAAAAAGTCTTATTAAAAGGAAGAAGAACGGGAAAAAAATGGTGATCCGATGTTCTGCGCATAGTTGTCACTGCACAACTGCGCATAGTTGTCACTGCAGAGTCTGGAAAACCAATGAGAAGTATAGCAAATAATACATGTGAAGTAAACTAAAGAAAAAAAAGACAACATTTCCCCTGTCTGGTTGTGACTGACTTTAGGGAATGATACTCATCTCCATTTGTTAGACATGGGAGCCAACATTATACTAAGATATTTCTGTGTTCCATGTGGCCAACACGACGATACCCCGAGGCCAGTAGTGGGTACCACTTACCTTCACTACCGGTTCGGAACTGTGAGCGTGCGTGTGCGCGCGATCGCTTCGCTTGTGCGTGGCCCTTCTGCACATGCTCAGAACATCCGTGATGATGTCCGAGTGGGTGGGTGGAGCCTTCCGCTGCCGCCACTACCAGTTTGCTCGAACCGGGGCGAACTGATAGAAACCCACCACTGCCTGAGGCACAAGGAACACAGTTATCTTCCCACCAAAGTGGTACTGTCAACCCTGAAGCTGTGCTACATGCTATGGATGCATTACCTGGAACCTTGACAGGTACCTATTTATGTATTTGCATTTGGATGCTTTTGAACTGCTAGGTAGGCAGGAGCTGGAACAAGGATAGGAACTCACCCTGACCAAATTTAAAACCCTAAAGAAAACAGTGTACACAAGCACACTGAACAAATTCTGCCAGTGAAGCCAGAATGAATTCATATGTCCCACACAGCCACAAAACTGTCAACAACTGGTTTGCAAGTCAATGGAGCGACCACCAAGAGAAAAATCTATTATCACCTCAAGGCTAACTACGGGGGCCTTTGCTCTATTTGTACATTGTACTTATGAAACACTGCGTTGAGGTGATAGATGAGTCACCTGGCATAGAAAAGTGATCCCAGATTAGATATCTTCACTATGAATGATGATCCCTCTTACCACCTTTTGCCATTTTATGGAACATTTATGGAACATGTTATGGAACATTCTTCACTTTTGCTTCTTCTAGACTTTTTCTCACTCCAACCCTTCACTTTTGATCTGAGCTAACCATGCTTAGCTTCTTAGCCCAAAGAGGTTTCTCCATCTCCTATCTCTTGGTGAGGCCCTTGGTATCTGTGGTCCTACAGAGAGTTTAGAGCAGGGGAAGAGGAACCTTAACTAAGCAATGAGATCCACTATTGGTAAATGATGTCCTGGAGCAGAGGGGCACACCTGTTTAGACTGGGTGGGTAGTGCTCCTGTTTGTAAAGAAAAGAGTCAAAGAAGAAAGAGATAGAGGAAAACTGATATATTTACCAAGAAGCTGTTAAAAATAATATGCATAAGAAATCAGCAGGGTGAAAGAAATACAAAAGGGAGAGCGATAGAAAGTTGGAATTCAAATTAATTTTTATATTTGGAACAAATTATCACTATTGTCAGAATACACCATTTTTACAATTGTACAATTGATTCTCAACCACAATGGAAGCTGTGCAATAGAAAAGAAATACCTGCCATGCCTTTAGCACAGGAGTTTTCATGCTTTGACCTTCTTTATGTGTTGTCCTCCTGGATCTGGATAAATAGGCAGCATTAATGGCCCGTGCCACAGCCCAGATTATGTTGTAAATGAAATAAGTATCCAGAGTCAGGATCGGATCTATCTTCTCTTTCCTGGGAGCCTCCAGCTCTTCTCGCTGCCTGCACCTTCTCCAGACTTTCACTGAAAAGGCATCCTTGGTGTAGGAACACAGGAAGGAGTTCCTTGCAAGGCGTCTCATGAAATAAAAGAACTTCACATACCCACCATACTTTGCCCTTTGATTTTTCTTCATAAGAAAGGAAAAAATACTATGCATGTATTCAGTGGGAAAGTAATTATTTGTCAAATAAATAGAGAAGTCCCAGCGGACTGTGGTGATCAAGACTTTTCCTCTAAGAAGTTTGGTAAGCTCTTTAAATATTTGATGCATAATTGTAACGCCTTTGTGAAATGTATTCATGTCTGCACCATACATAAAGACATTCACCTTTCTCCAACTGCGGTATAAACGCAAGTCTACAAACGGTTCCTGAAGTGTTGTGAGAAAGGTTTGTGATAAAACTGGACAAATGCCATTCTTTATCAGCATGGAAGTCAATGTCTCCATGAACCAGTGTCCATTCTCAGTGTCTGGAGCAAGGAGACCCACCAAGTTCCATCTGAAATGGAGGACCAGCTTCACCATCCCTGGGTACTGGACTCCTTCAGCAGGGAGCATTGGGTAGAAGAAAGGAAAGTGTGTTTTGTCACTCAGAATCTGTGAAATAAAACTGTAACTGATCTGCAAAGAAAACAAAAGGAATCACTGTTTTATTGTGATTCCCCATAAACCATCCCATAAACCCAAAAACTTAGACCTAATGGAGGGATTGTTCCACTTCTAGCAATGAAGATCCTTCTGTAAGGACATCTCTGGTCATTCTGCTTGTACATTGTTTCCTTTACATGTTCTTGTTCCATTTTATAGTTCAATAGGTAATTATAAATTTTCTTTATTGATTTGTCATCTGTCCCTAACAATATCTGATCGAATTCTAGGGGTTCCTTGTAAAATTCATATATTTCTGCATCTTTCTTGTATCTTGTTTGTATTTGAATATGTGGTCACCAGGTGAAGTCGATTCCTTGATTGTTTAGTTCCTGTTTTGATTTTAAGTCCCTTCTTCATTTAGGATGTCTTTGTACATTACGATTTTTTCCAGATCTAGAACATTAGGATGTATTAGCGCTTCCATCGTGGATAGCTAGACCGGTATTTTCATATAATGATTCTGTTTGATTTTTTTCCCCATAATGAAAGCAGAGCATTCCTGATATAGTACTTTTGGAAGTATCTGTGTATTTTACTTTTCCCATACCATACAAATGCATGCCACCACAATTGTAAGTCGTGTTCTTCTAACGTCAATATTCTTTTGTTCTTCAAATTTCTCCACTCCTTCACCCATGTGAGTACTGAGGCCTGGTAACGCAGCTCCCAGTCCAGTAGCCCAATATCCTACCCCCTATTTTTGGTGTCTTGTAGCATTTTCAGTTTGATTCTTGATTTTTTTGCCTTGCCAGATGAACTTTAGAATCAATTTGTTTAAGTCCTCAAGGAACTTTCCCCCTAGTTTTATCGGAGATGCTTGAAATAAAAATAGCAATTTTGATAGGATATTCATTTTTGTTGTGGCTATCCTTCTGACCAATGACAACCATAGGTTTCTCCCTTTTTCCAAGTCTGTTTTTATTTGTTGTAATAATTTAATGTACTTAAATCTAATAATTTAATGTAGTTGTCTTCTATGATGGTTGTACATCTTGGTGTTAGCCAAATTCCCAAGTATTTAACTTTTTTAGTTATCTGCATGTCCATCTTTTCCGTCAGTTCATTTTTCTGTTTGTTTGTAAGATTCTTTGTCAACATTTTGGTCTTTTCCTTGTTTATTTTGAGTCCTGCCACCTCACCAAACTCTTCTATTCTTTTTATTAATTTGGGTCCCGTCTCTCCCTTCATTTTTACGTAATGTAATTCCTATAATAGAACTTTGCTCTTCATTTACAACACAGGATGTCTAACTGAAGGTTGGATGAACTAAAAATTCTCCTCTCAGCAAAGACACACCTGTGGGATTTTGTAGGTAACCAACATGGTCAAAATCTGGATGGAGATATCAGTATCGGCCTCTTCAAGAACAGTCACTGTGTTTCTCTGCCTTCCACAGCTATAGTTGGGAACATTGGCCTCCCCACCAGAAAGCAAGTCCAGCAAAGCCTCTGAAGTCATTTGTTGACTGAAATAATTTTCATAGATGTTGTAACCCAGGGTGACATTGAATGAAGTTTTGGGATTCTGGTTGATCTCCTGGATGGCAAAAAGGAAGGATAGCATTTTCCAGTACTCTGTTGCTTTTTTCCTGAATATATGAATATATTAGAACATAACCGGTGGAAAGAAGATATTATTAACCTTTTTTGGCAGGAAACCCCCCCCCCCCCAAAGTTTACAAATATATGAATGACCTCCTTTTCAACTGATAATTTGGCAGTTCTATATATTCTGACATTTTTATAATTCAGTATGGAAATTTAATTAGTCTTCCATTGTAGTGAATGCAATGATTTTGCTGCATTTACCATGTTAAAAAATCCATATACTACATGTCTTTTCTAATTCATTGTTCAGAAGTTGCAATAAAAGCAATTCTAGTTTCTTCACAATTTCAGTCTTTCAAATTCTTTGCATTATTGTGTGAATCTGCATCTAAATTTCTTAGCTTCCTCACAAATCCGCCCTGCATAATAAAATATTCCCTCGTGTTTTTCATAATTTGTGCACTGGTTTGAAATATTTGAATATTTTTTAATAATTTCTCTGGCGTCATATACTAACACCACATCAAATTATTTTTAAAAATATCTAAATTATGACACAGTATAAAGTTAATTATCAGTTACCCAAATTGTCCTTTACTCAATGTTATACCCAAATTTTCAATTTTTAAACTGTTCATCTTCTGTTTCATATCTTTAAAACTTTATACACTTTTGCTATTACATGTTCATCATTTGTACATAATTCAGTTTCAAAATCTGTTTTTTTTAGTTCTAATTGACTTTAATCCATATTAATTTTTTCTTTAACCTGTGCAGATGAAAACCACTGCAAACTGTGCCTTTCTGCAGTCAATTGTTCTCTTGACTTCATCTCAATTTCTCTATCATCCAGTATTAATAACTTGATATATTAACCATTTCTCCCTGTCTGCTGTTTCTCCTCCATTAAATACTTATGGTGCTGAGACCCATAAAGGTATCACTGGTTCTATTTATTCCATGCTCTCAATGTAGCTGTTTTCATATAATGGTTTCTAAAGTCCATATTAACTTTAAGTTTATTCTACCAAAAGGTTTGGCTTGTTTTTCATATTGTTATCATTTGTGCAATTGGATGAAGATTTCAGATTCTCTCTCTGTCTCTCTCTATCTTTCTGTCTGTCAGTCTGTCTCTCTCTCTCTCGCTCTCTCACACACACACAGAACTGTTAACCAAAAGAAAGAATTATTAATTTCAGGAGATGAGTATACTGTCTATATTACTAAAGTGGAAACTTAACTGACACTTAACTGATTAGCATTTAACCCATCCAATCATGCACCTAAGGCAAGTCCATTCTTTTAATTAGTGAATTTTGGTAAGAAATAAAAAAAAATTGGAGGTTATCACATTTTTACTGCAGAGAAAAATTACAACATCCCTGCATTTTTTTTTTATGTTGACCAATTTATTGGCGAGGGAAGAGTAGAAGAGAAGAATCTCTGCCTCTTCTCCTTCCACAAGCCTGCCATGCTCAGGATATCAAGAAAAGTGGATACTTCTTAAAACAATAACAACAGAATGCTATTGATGAAAATTTCAAATCAAGCTCATCAGCTGCAGGGTGGAAAACAGTTTTTCAAGGACAAAATAAAACAGAGAGAAGAGCTGGCAGATCAAGGAGACCTTGGAGTACTCATTTCTATAGATCTAAGTGACAGAGCCCACTGTAACAACATTGCCAAAAAGGTATTAAGAGTTGTTAACTTAATCTTGCACAGCTTCTTCTCTGGTAATGTTGTACTACTACCTAGAGCATACAAAACATTTGCTAGACCAATTCTCGAATACAGCTCATCTGTCTGGAACCCGCACTGCATATCGGACATTAATACAATTGAGAGAGTCCAGAGATATTTCACAAGAAGAGTCCTCCACTCCTCTGCTTGCAACAGAATACCTTATGCCACCAGACTTCAAATTTTGGGCTTAGACAACTTAGAACTACGCCGCCTTCGGTCTGACTAAATGTAGTACATAAAATTATCTGCCACAATGTCCTATCTGTCAATACTACTTCAGCTTCAACCACAACAATACATGAGCAAATAATAGATACAAACTCAAGATAAACCACTCCAAACTCGATTGCAGAAAATAGGACTTCAGCAACAGAGTGGTCAACGCTGGAATCCACTACCTGACTCTGTGGTTTATTCCCCCAAACCCCAAAACTTTAACCTTAAACTGTCTACTGTTCACCTCACCCCATTCCTAAGAGGTCTGTAAGGGGCGTGCATAAGCACGCCAACGTGCCTACCATCCCTGTCCTAATGTCTCCATTTATTTGCACCCATTTACTATGTTCATATTTATGTTTATACTTATACCTGTTATCTTGTACATGTTTGACAAACTAACTAGCTAACTAACTAACTAAAAATGGAATGGAATGACATGGAATGGCTCTCATGCAGTATAGGAACTTTGATTTACCCATAAAGTTGACTCAAAGGAGATCTGTTGAAGCTTAGTGGTTGAAACTTTGCTTTTGTTGCAGAGACAATGCCACCAATGAGAAACTCTCCTGGCTTGAAATAGTTCTGTGGTTGCACCTCATCTCTCTTCAGAGTCAGGAGACATTTGGGTTTGAGACTTGCCAAGACTGTCTGAGGCAACAGAAGCAGCAGAAACAGCAACAACATAACTTGTGTTCCTGATATGTCTGCAGTTTTGGGTCTGCTTTGAAGGAACAATGATATGAAGTGGTGGAAGTTAACCAAAGCCTTCTCCCATCAGAAGCTTGAAAGTTCCCCTACTCCAGACAGAGTCCAGCAAAGGCTTCACAACTGAAGGAGAGAAGAGCAAACACAGTCCCTGCTTGGCCCAAAAGCCTCCCAGGTTTTCTCTTTGTACAAAGAACCTTTCTGTTCGAAAGATTGTCCAGTGCAAAGACATTTGCCAACAAGGCTTTGATGCGATATCAAAGCGAAAGGATATTATGGCTGTGTTTGTTGATATCTGACAGTTTGTCAAAACATCTTTAGAGATTTAGCACCAAGACAGCAAATAAATTACTATGATTTATCTAATGGCAACAAAGAGAGACATCACCTCTCTAAAAACTGAGTGAGTCAACAGGCAGGTGCCCAATGGGACATGTGTGTCCCAGATGGGCTGAAACTCTAAAGACAAGTCAAGGAGTGAGACTGGAGAGCTTTCAGCCAAACATCCCTTAGAAAATTTCTTGATACAGTTCAAGAGAGAATTTCAGCATGTCTGTGGACTGTCAGTCCTCAATATGGATACAGTTGATCGTGATGTGTGGTGGTCTTTGGCTGCCTTTGTTAAGAAATGGGTTACTGCTCATTCATATGACTTCTATGTCTGTCTTATAATGTACCCAATATAATGTACCCAGTGGTGGGATTCAAGTAATTTACAACTGGTTCTTTGCCCTAATGATTTCTTCCAACAACCAGTTTGCCAAACTGCTCAGCAAGTTAACAACCGGTTCTCCCGAAGTGGTGCGAGCTGGCTGAATCCCACTACTGAATGTACCCAATAATGACAGAATCCCTGAAAATTACATTTATTACATTTATTCATTATATTCCTCAAATGTTTGACTTCAGGTTACACTATTGGGATAATTAAAAAAAATAACTTGTTCTTTTTGAAAAATAAATCTACCCTTTTTTGTGTGAAAGTGGAACTAAATCCCAAAAGCAAAATAGAACATGATTATGGTCAGTGCAAAAAGAGAAAATAGAACAAAAATATGCATATGCCAAGAGATAAATTAACAAAAAAGGTAAAATTAGTATACCATAATTTTTTTAAAAAAATTGTAAATCTATAAAATCCATCAAGCTGATCTAGGCAACTAAACCTAATAAAATCTACTGTCTGTAAAACTTGTCTACTTTACTTGCTAGTCTAGAGGCCTTAAAGAGTGTTTAGATCTGACCTGCAGCACCACCCTGGAAACAGTGGATCGGCCCGCAGTGCCTCTGCCAGAAAAAATGGGCTTCTGAGCTCCATTTTTGGCTGCAATGGCCTCCTGCAACCCTCTGCCAGCAAAAATGGAGTGGCCCTGCCAAGCTCCATTTTCACTAGCAGAGGGTTGCAGGAGGCCGTCGATGTCAAGATGGCCCCTCCCACCCTGGCCACACCCACCCCAGGCCCCCAAGATCAAACACAACCCTGATGTGGCCCTCAAAGAAATCGAGTTTGACACCTCTGGCCTAAACATTGGTATTTGAACATAGATCTTTTTAACATTTATATTTTATTGTGTTAATAATCTAAATGAAATATTTATCTAGATTGCTAGTCCATGTATTATATGCCATGTGCTAAATAAATAAATAAATAAATATAGGCAGCCTTGAATGACGACAAGAATTTGAAGAGAAGGAGAAAAGATGATCTGATCGAGGTTAAATAATGAGTACTTATTTCTGGTGATGAATTATTCTCTGCATTGAATGGAGTTTAATTTGGAAATGTCTAATGAAGTAATGGGTTTGATTTTTGATATCTAAATCGGGGGTGAGAAGTCAGCCTTCTCAGAGAAATACCTTGATTTTTTCCTTGAGGACAAAAAAAAATCAAGAAACATACCCCAAAAAATATGTTAAATTAGGGCGATGAAAAGATGAAAGATGGAGAAAACTAAAGTTATCTTAGTCACCCTCGATTGCACTAATCAAAAGGAATGTTTTATGCATGACAACTTAGTTAAAATGGCAGCAATCAGAATCACAGAGAGAACTTTATAAGAACAAACATGGCAATAAGAACAAACTATATTAAGAGCCTTGGATAGTACAGTGGTCTAAAGCCCTGTTATTAACATCAGCTGCCTGCAATTATTGCAGGTTCGAATCTCACCAAGGCTCAAGATTGACTCAGCCTTCCATCCTTTCTAAGGTAGGTAAATTGAGGACCCGGTTTGTGGGGGCAATAAGCTGACTTTGTATAAATATACAAAAGTATGAAGGCTATTGCTTAGCGCATTGTAAGCTGCCCTGAGTCTCCGGAGAAGGGCGGCATATAAATCAAATTTAAAAAAAAAAAAGAAGCCATCATTTAATTTATACAAGCTGCGGGAAAAAATCCATGGGGAACCAAATCATCATACAAGATTCCAAACAGAGAGGTGGACTTCCCCGTCACTCAAATGAGAGAAAAACCCACTTCCTACTAGCACGGTCACTTAGTTTCAGTTGTGGAATGTGTGCAAGGAAACAAACAGTTTCAATCCTGAGCTACGAATATTCTCTTCTATCAGTACATTTGTTTGTCCCCAAACAGACAGTAATTGCAGAGGTGGGCTTCAAAATTTGTAGCAAGGGGTTCTCTGCCTGGTTGCTGGGTGGGCGTGGCCATGGTGCGCATGGCCTAGTTGGCCTCCTGCACCACGGGGGGGGGGGTGTTTTTGCCCTCCCCAGGCTCTGGAGGCTTTTCTTGACTAGGGAGGGTGAAAACAGCCTCCCCAGGCTCCGGAGGCTCTCTGGGGGCCAGAAACAGGCTCAGTAGCCTATTTTCACCTTCCCCGAGCCTCCATGCATACCCTGCATTCACCTGCATCCAAAACGGGCCACATGGGGACTCCTGGGAGGGGAGGGGCAGGGTGGGCGGGGCCAGCCAGAAGTGGGATTTGGGGGATTTGGGGGTTCTCCGAACTGCACAGAATCTCCCGAACCCCTGGCAACCCCCAGCAGCCCACCCCTGAGTAATTGTCTTTCTCTAAATAGGATTCTACCTACAGACCTATTAGAAAATTTCCCTAGAAAAAATGTCTATTGAATCACATGTTAAGATGCCATTTTTCTTGATCATGTTACAACCCTCTCTACAAGATTTGGGGCCAAATTTTTCAGTCTCCCTCAATGGCCAATCTTCAAAGTTTAGAGCCTCATCTATGAGTTCTCCCTTTGGGCACCTCTTTGCTGACTCGTTCAAGATTCAGAGAGTTGATGGTTCTGTTCCTTGCAGTTATCCAAAATCCCTGTGATTTATTTCCTGACTTTCTGTTAAGACCCGAGAGACCTTTCTGCAAACTTTCAGCAATTTGACACAAACATGTCAGAACATGTTTTGATGTCAATATCAGATTCAAAAGCAAAGTTCAGTGGAATCTTATGTCTGAACCGCTGGGTGTATAAATGGTTCTGGAGACAGAAAAGAGAATTGGAGATGAGGGAGGGTTAAGGTTGTGTATTTTTCTTGAGGACTCTAGAACTTCTGTCCTGGAAGTGGTTTTGTTTTCTTCCAACTCTTCATCTCATTCTTTGTAACCACAGAGAAGGTACCACAGAGATACCAAAAAAACTGATGTCAGGAACAGAAGTCATGTTGTTGCTTCCTCTGGTTGTCCTGTTTCTGTGGCCACAGGGAGCCTGTGGGATGCTCAAAGCCAAATGCCTCCTAACTCTGAAGCAGAGTGAAATAGACCCAAGCAATCATTACAAACCAGGAGATTATTTCATTAGTGGCATAATCTCTGAAAAAAGGGGGACTTTTCAAACAGTGAGCTTCTATGGAAGTCCTTCAACCAAATTTTACTCGTAAGTCTGCATTAGAGCCTCTCCATATCCAGTGAATGTCCAGTGATTTACGCAGTGAATGTCCAGTGAATGTCCATGATTTACGCACTTTCTGCCGTGCCCTCAAGACTTTTGTATTTCAACAAGCTGGGCTGGCCTAACTTTTTTTTTAAAATTGTCTAATTTTAATTTGTTTTTAAAAATAGGGGTGTTTTAATTGGTATAGGCCAAATTTATTTAATACGTTTTAAACTCTTTTTTTTAAATTTTATAGTGTATGTGTTTTATCCTTGGCTGTTCACCGCCCTGAGTCCTTTGGGAGTAGGGCGGTATATAAATCTAAATAAACTGAAACTGAAACTGAAACAGTGAATGCCTCTAAAACACAAGTCCATGAAACAACAAAAACACCATTGAAGCAGTGGTGAAATCCATTTTTTTAAAACTACCGGTTCTGTGGGCATGGCTTGGTGGGCGTGGTGTAGCTTGGTGGCCATGGCATGGCAGGGGAAGGATACTGCAAAATCCCCATTCCCACCCCACTCTGGGGCCAGCCAGAGGTGGTATTATACTCAAAATTTCCTGTACCGGTTCTCCAGACTGCTCAAAATTTCCACTATCGTTTTTCTAGAACCTGTTGGATTTCACCCCTGCATTGAAGGTCACCTAACATAGTCTCAACCTTCGCCCCTGCCTCCGTGCTAGGGAGAATAAGCGGGTCTTCAACAATTTATGAACATCCTCCAGGTGGGAGACATTCTTGGTCAAATCTTCACAAATATTTATAATATGATGTATATAAGAGAAC
This sequence comes from Ptyas mucosa, assembly GCA_012654045.1. Taxonomy (NCBI): domain Eukaryota; kingdom Metazoa; phylum Chordata; class Lepidosauria; order Squamata; family Colubridae; genus Ptyas; species Ptyas mucosa. Next base: position 81,590 of record WNWU01000145.1, read on the forward strand.
TAATACTAAAATGGTTTTTTTTAGCCATTCGGTATCTGAATAATAATTCAGTACCTGAACACTACAATTCAATAATAATTAAAATTATTTATTAATTCAAATTATTAATTCAAATTATTTTATAATTATATCTTATAATATTTTATAATTAATATATATTATTATATTAATCAATAAACTATAAACAATAATAATTCAGTATCTGAACTCACGGTGGCTCAGTGGCTAAGACACTGACCTTGTCGAGCGAAAGGTCAGCAGTTCAGCGGTTCGAATCCCTAGTGCCGTGTAATGGAGTGAGCTCCCCTTACTTGTCCCAGCTTCTGCCAACCGAGCAGTTCGAAAGCACATAAAAAATGCAAGTACAAAAATAGGGACCACCTTTGGTGGGAAGGTAACAGCATTCCATGCACCTTTGGTGTTTACTCATGCTGGCCACATGACCACGGAGATGTCTTCGGACAGCACTGGCTCTTCGGCTTTGAAATGGAGATGAGCACCACCCCCTAGAATTGGGAGCAACTAGCACATATATGCAAGGGGAATCTTTACCTTTACCTTTACCTTTTTATCTTAAAAAATGTAACAGTATTTGAAAATCCTTGAAGTTACAATAAAGTATGGAAGGTGTCTGGAGATATCAGCTGTCTCTATTAAAAGACAGGAACAGTCCATCAAATATGGAATAACATGCTTGAAAACTGACTCGTAAAACTGACATTGTGTTAGTGTCGCCAACTGGAAGATATTCTATGAACCAAAATTCCTTTGAAATATTGTATGAACCAAAACTCCATATTGTTCTTACTCTTTTACTGTGAGAAATATTTTGAATGTTTTCAGTTTTGAATAATATTTGTGGTTGAGTGGATTTAAAGCAGTGGTGAAATCCAATTTTTTTTTACTAACTGTTCTGTGGGCGTGGCTTGGTGGGCATGGTATGGCTTGGTGGGCGTGGCTTGGTGGGCATGGCATGGGAAGGATACTGCAAAATCCCCATTTCCTCCACACTCCTGGGGGAAGGATATTGCAAAATCCCCATTCCCTCCCCACTCTGGGGCCAGCCAGAGGTAGTATTTGCTGGTTCTACAAACTGCTCAAAATTTCCGCTACCGGTTCTCCAGAACCTGTCAGAACCTGCTGGATTTCACCCCTGATTTAAAGTACTGTTAGGGAAGAAAAATGAAATATTATTTTAATTGATATGTTCATACTTGCAGACTATCACACCCATATTTTTGGAAAAGTCTGCCCTTCCTTTTCACCATGGAGGACATCAATCAGAATGGTCATATCTTACCCAACATCACTCTGGGTTATAATATTTATGACAATTTCTTCAGGGTAGAAATGACTACAGATCCTTTGCTGGACCTGCTTTCAGACGGGGAGGCCAATGTGCCCAACTACAGGTGTGGAAGGCAGAGAAACACAGTGGCTGTTCTGGAAGAGGCTCAGACTGGCATCTCCATCCAGATTTCAACCATGTTGGGCCCCTACAAAATCCCTCAGGTGTGTCTTTCTTGTGGAGACAGTTTTCAGTCATGGAGCTTTCAATCACAGGCCCTCATCTGCAAATGAAAAGCAGAGTTTGATCATGAAAATGAGAGGGTTTATATTTTGCATGTTAAATTTAAAATACCATCGTCTTCCATTATTTTCAGGTCAGTTACAGTTTTGCTTCCCAAATTCTGAGGGATAAAACTCATTTTCCCTTCTTCTACCCAAGGCTCCCAGCTAAAGATGTCCAGTACCCAGGAATGGTCAAACTTCTCCTCCATTTCAGGTGGACCTTGGTTGGCCTTATTACTTCAGAAACTGACCAAGAGGAAAGGTTCATAAGGACAATGTCCTCTTTGATGTTAAGAAATGGCATTTGTACAGTTATATATCAAAGTTTTCCACTAAATATGCATCAGATAGTTGTAGAACCTGAACAATATTTCAAGTGGAGAAAAGTCAATGTGTTTGTTTATGGTTCAGGGATTAATTCATTCTGGAATGGAATGGTGATTTTACAAACAATACTTCAAGATTTTAAGCAACATGTTCTAGATAAAGTCTGGATCACTACAGCTCACTGGGACCTTAATTCTGATTTCATGTTTGATATACGTTCCCTTAAGCATATTTGTGCCATTTTTTCCTTTTTGGTACCGCAGAGGAAATGGGCAAATCATGATTCTTTTGGTCTCTTTCTCCAATCCAAATTTAATTTTTTAAGAAAATCCTTTAGATGTTCATTCACTAAGGATGCCTTTTCAGTGAAAGTCTGGTGGCGGTGCAGACAGAGAAAAGATCTGGAGGCTCTGAAAAAAGAGGAGATTGACCGGTTCCTGGCTGTGGACAGCTATCTCACTTACAAGACCATCTGGGCTCTGGCAAGGGCCTTACATTCAGCTGATGAACATGTATCCAAGCGATCAGGGAGGAATGTCTTTACGAAAATGGAAGCTCCGAGGCTGAAAGCTTGGCAGGTATTTCTTTCCCACCAGAGATAATTCTCCCACAGATGGGAATGATTTTAAAGTGGCTATTTTAGTTACTTATTCAGAAAAGTTACATCATCCTGAAACTGAAATCCAACTCAGTTTGCAAATTGTTTGCAAACCAAAATGAATTGTTCTCTATATTTTCCTTTCAACTGGAGATAGGGCGGCATATAAATTGCATAAAATAAATAAATAAATAAAATTGCGCTGATGCTTGTTTTTGCAACATTACCATTTTATTTTTATTTTTATTTCAAAGAGAATGCTTTTATATCTCATCACTTTAGTCATTACTCTTTCAATCAAATAATATAATATAATATAATATAATATAATATAATATAATATAATATAATATAATACAGTAGTATAGAATAGAATACAATACAATACAATACAATACAATACAATACAATACAATACAATACAATATATAGTATAATATAATATCTGAGTTGGAAGGGACCTTGGAGGTCTTCTAGTCCAACCCCCTGCTTAGGCAGGAAACCCTACACCACTTCAGACAAATGGTTATCCAACATCTTCTTCAAAACTTCCAGTGTTGGAGCATTCACAACTTCTGGAGGCAAGTTGTTCCACTGATTAATTGTTCTAACTGTCAGGAAATTTCTCCTTAGTCCTAGGTTGCTTCTCTCCTTGATTAGTTTCCACCCATTGCCTCTTGTCCTACCCTCAGGTGGTTTGGAGAATAGCTTGACTCCCTCTTCTTTGTGGCAACCCCTGAGATATTGGAACACTGCTATCATGTCTCCCCTAGCCCTTCTCTTCATCAACCTAGACATACCCAGTTCCTGCAACCGTTCTTCATATGTTTTAGCCTCCAGTCCCCTAATCATCTTTGTTCCTCTTCTCTGCACTCTTTCTAGAGTCTCCACATCTATTTTACATCATGGCGACCAAAACTGAATGCAGTATTCCAAGTGTGGCCTTACCAAGGCATTATAAAGTGGTATTAACACTTCACGTGATCTTGATTCTTTCCCTCTGTTCTAGTAACTATTCCCTTGGCCAAGATATTATGCTGTGTCCATGTTTCAATACTTTGTCCTTTTTCTCTGGAAATTGGAGTACAGCTGTGTTCTAGAGAACCTACTGAATCCCACCTGATAAGTTGGAACAGTCTAACACCTCTTAACAGCAAACCCTAATGGATTGCCCTTCTGTTTAAGAGCCTTCTCTCTATTCCTTGGCTACAACCCTTTGCCCAGAGCCTCTCTCCATTCCTTGGCTACAACCAGCTTTATTCTTTTGCCTCAGTATGGCTGTAGAAAGCAATGGATGGAGAAAGAAAGACGTATTTGGAAAGGATCCCTTGGTCTACACTGGGAGGAATCTTAACATTATTTGAACACAGAGAAAATAATGTTCAAATTCCTCCCAGTGTAGATCAAGGGATCTTTTCAAAATACTTCTGATGTGCTTTCTAAATTCTTCCTTTCCTTTCCAGCTGCATCCCTTCCTTCAAAGTTCTCAGTTCCACAATAATTCCATAGATGGACTACATTTGGATGAGAAAGGAGAACTGACAGCTGACCTGGACATTGTGAAGTGGGTCATTTTTCCAAACAGATCTCTCAAGGGAGTGAAGTCTGGGACTCTAGAAAAAGGGGGATCACAGGATTTTAAAGTTACCATCGATCAGACGAGTATCACAAAGATGGAGATGCTGAACAAGGTGAGACTAATATTTATTTTATTCCACTCAAGGTGGCAAAAAGAGCACTGTAACTTTTAGATGGAGTTGGGGCTTGCTTTCAATGCCCCCACCCCATCAGCATGAGTTTTCATGTTCATTGATTTGACTCTGAAGATTGTGAATGTCTTCATAATCTGTAAATGGTGTTACTTCATAATCTTTAAACTAAAATTGAGGGAGGAGGTGGGGCAATCTTCATGACCTTTAGAACCTAACTCCAAGCAAAAAACACTAGATAACTGTTAGAAATTCTGTTTATATATAGCACCACAGAGCAAACAAAGAGTACAATCACCATGTGCTTTACTGTTCAACTGTTCAACTGTAACAGGAAACTCTTTTTAGAACCAAAGAGCATAGAGGAAAAAAAAAACACAATGAGGTATTATATCTCTGTTTCCTCAGCCCCTGCCTCTTTCAAGGTGTGTGGAAAGCTGTCATCCTGG
>WNWU01000145.1:86644-99250 GCA_012654045.1 Ptyas mucosa
ATAATATAATATAATATAATATAATATAATATAATATAATATAATATAATATAATATAATATAATACAATACAATACAATACAATACAATACAATACAATACAATACAATACAATACAATACAATATAATATAATACAGTAGTATAGTATAGTATAGTATAGTATAGTATAGTATAGTATAGTATAGTACCGTGATGGCGAACCTATGGCACGGGTGCCACAGGTGGCACGCGGAGCCATATCGGTGGGCACGCGAGCTCAGCTCCGGCACGCATGCGTGTGCCAGCCAGTTGATTTTTGGGCCTTTTGGGCCCACTAAATGTCAGGAAACACACTGTTTCCGGCCTCCGGAGGGCCTCTGGGGAGGGTGGGGAAGGCAGTTTTTGCCCTCCCAAGGCTCCTAGAAAGGCTCTGGAGCCTGGGGAGAGCAAAAAATGGGCCTACCAGGCCCACCGCACCATCACGTGGGGGGCGGGGCACATAGAATTATGGATGTGGGCATGCGGGTGTGTGACCCCACCGAGCTTCTCCTGCTTTTGGCACGCGATGGCAAAAAGGTTAGCCATCACTGGTATAGTATAATACAGTACAGTACAGTACAGTACAATACAATACAATACAATACAATACAATACAATACAATACAATACAATACAATATATAGTATAATATAATATCTGAGTTGGAAGGGACCTTGGAGGTCTTCTAGTCCAACCCCCTGCTTAGGCAGGAAACCCTACACCACTTCAGACAAATGGTTATCCAACATCTTCTTCAAAACTTCCAGTGTTGGAGCATTCACAACTTCTGGAGGCAAGTTGTTCCACTGATTAATTGTTCTAACTGTCAGGAAATTTCTCCTTAGTGCTAGGTTGCTTCTCTCCTTGATTAGTTTCCACCCATTGCCTCTTGTCCTACCCTCAGGTGGTTTGGAGAATAGCTTGACTCCCTCTTCTTTGTGGCAACCCCTGAGATATTGGAACACTGCTATCATGTCTCCCCTAGCCCTTCTCTTCATCAACCTAGACATACCCAGTTCCTGCAACCGTTCTTCATATGTTTTAGCCTCCAGTCCCCTAATAATCTTTGTTGCTCTTCTCTGCACTCTTTCTAAAGTCTCCACATCTATTTTACATCATGGCGACCAAAACTGAATGCAGTATTCCAAGTGTGGCCTTACCAAGGCATTATAAAGTGGTATTAACACTTCACGTGATCTTGATTCTTTCCCTCTGTTCTAGTAACTATTCCCTTGGCCAAGATATTATGCTGTGTCCACGTTTCAATACTTTGTCCTTTTTCTCTGGAAATTGGAGTACAGCTGTGTTCTAGAGAACCTACTGAATCCCACCTGATAAGTTGGAACAGTCTAACACCTCTTAACAGCAAACCCTAATGGATTGCCCTTCTGTTTAAGAGCCTTCTCTCTATTCCTTGGCTACAACCCTTTGCCCAGAGCCTCTCTCCATTCCTTGGCTACAACCAGCTTTATTCTTTTGCCTCAGTATGGCTGTAGAAAGCAATGGATGGAGAAAGAAAGACGTATTTGGAAAGGATCCCTTGGTCTACACTGGGAGGAATCTTAACATTATTTGAACACAGAGAAAATAATGTTCAAATTCCTCCCAGTGTAGATCAAGGGAGCTTTTCAAAATACTTCTGATGTGCTTTCTAAATTCTTCCTTTCCTTTCCAGCTGCATCCCTTCCTTCAAAGTTCTCAGTTCCACAATAATTCCATAGATGGACTACATTTGGATGAGAAAGGAGAACTGACAGCTGACCTGGACATTGTGAAGTGGGTCATTTTTCCAAACAGATCTCTCAAGGGAGTGAAGTCTGGGACTCTAGAAAAAGTGGGATCACAGGATTTTAAAGTTACCATCGATCAGACGAGTATCACAAAGATGGAGATGCTGAACAAGGTGAGACTAATATTTATTTTATTCCACTCAAGGTGGCAAAAAGAGCACTGTAACTTTTAGATGGAGTTGGGGCTTGCTTTCAATGCCCCCACCCCATCAACATGAGTTTTCATGTTCGTTGATTTGGCTCTGAAGATTGTGAATGTCTTCATAATCTGTAAATGGTGTTACTTCATAATCTTTAAACTAAAATTGAGGGAGGAGGTGGGGCAATCTTCATGACCTTTAGAACCTAACTCCAAGCAAAAAACACTAGATAACTGTTAGAAATTCTGTTTATATATAGCACCACAGAGCAAACAAAGAGTGCAATCACCATGTGCTTTACTGTTCAACAGTAACAGGAAACTCTTTTTAGAACCAAAGAGCATAGAGGAAAAAAAAAACACAATGAGGTATTATATCTCTGTTTCCTCAGCCCCTGCCTCTTTCAAGGTGTGTGGAAAGCTGTCATCCTGGATTCAGGAAGGTGGCTCAGGAAGGGAAGCCCATCTGCTGCTACGAGTGTCTTCCTTGCGCAGAAGGAACCATCTCCACCAAGGAAGGTGGGTGATAGCAGAAAAGGGGCAGGCATATTTCATGAAAAGATATCTTGATAGGCATTTTTAATCCTAGCTTTAAAAAAAAATCTTGTAATACATACGTATAATTTACTGCATAGATAGTGATAAAAGTAATCTTGTAACTGAAATCAGAAACAAGTATCAGTGAGAGCTTGGCATTAGAAGGGAGAACCAGTTTTCTCTAGTGGTTAAAAGGCGTCAGGTTAGAAAGCAGGAGACAGTGAGTTCTAGTCTCACCTTAGCTATGAAAGCCAGATGGGTGACTCTCTCGCAGCCCAACTCACCTCACCAGGTTCTTCTTTTTTTTTTAATCAAAAAGTTTTATTTTTATTTTTCATAAACATATTTAAATGTACAGTGTCTTATCCGTCATTAATCATTAATCTTATCTTTTAACTTTCATTTTTTCAATTATTCGGGATTGCTTTTACCATTTCCTCTCCTTTATTTTACCACAACCTTTCCTCTTTCTCTTCCCTTCTTTTCCTTCTTCTGACTCTTTCTACTTTCTTCATTCCTTCTCTCCTTCCCTTTCTTACTTCCTCTCCCCTTCCCCCACTCCTCTTCTTCTTCCCTTTCTAACCCTCTTTCCTACTCTTCTTTCCCCTCCCTTTTCCTTCTCTCCTTTTCCCTCTCTTCTATCCCTCTCTCTCCTTTCCTCCCTTCTCCCCTTCTCCCCTCCCTCTACTCCTCTTTCCTTTTCCACTCCTTTGTTGTTTCCATTTTCAGTTCAATCTAGAATGGTATTTGAGCAACCCCAATTTTCTATTTACATGCATCTTCATTTCAAATAATTTTTTGCTTTGTGATTACATCTATTTTATCATTCCTGTACATCATTAATCAATCCATGTATCATCTGGGTACAACATTTTGTGTCATCATCTTCAACATTTATCGTCATTTTTAAAATGTATACATTTATCTTTCCTCTTTCACTTAACTTTAACGTATTACAACATATTCTTCCCAAAATTCTTCTTACTTTTACATAGTTTATTGTCTATATTTGCTCTCTATCCATCGATAAAATTGCCCCCATATATTGTAAAACTCTGACTCTTCCTTCCCTTTAATTGCCAATGTCAATCTATTCATTTCTGCACCTTCCAGTATTTTCTTAATTACCTCTCCCTTTGTAGGAATTTTTTCTGTTTTCCAATTTTGTGCAAATGCCATTTTTGCCGCCATTATTACATGTATAATCAAGTATATATTTTCTTTACTATACTTCTCTGGTAAGATGCCCAACAGGAACAGCTCTGGTTTTAAATCGATATGTTGCTGTATCATTTTTTCTAACCATATTCAAATTTTTACCAAATAGTTTCTCGCCTCTGGACATGTCCACCACACGTGATAATATGATTTCGGTATCTAATGGCATTTCCAACATTTAGCTTATTTATCTTTAAACATTTTTGCCAATCTTTCTGGTGACATGTGCCATCTATAGAACATTTTGTTTAATTCTCTTTATATGCTCTGGCCATTGTTAATTTATAATTTCTTTCCCATAATTGTTGCTATTTATCTAACTCAATTATATATGCAAAAAATTTTGCCCATGCTATCATTGTTTCTTTAACTTGTTCTTTTTCCAACTTAACCCCAAGTAAATAACTATACAATTTCTTAATTATTTTCTCTTATGTTCCTGTGAGTATCTCATCCAATACTGTCATTTCCAGATAAAAACCATATAACTTTGTACCTTTTTCATATCTCAATTGTATTTGCAGTTGAGTATACTACTCCATTTCAATCCCTTGTTCTTCTAATTCTTGTTTTGTTTTCATTTCCCTTGTTGCGAATATATGTATATCTTATAATATTTCCCATATTAATAATATTTGGATGTACTAATGCTTCCATTGTTGAAACCCATGTTGGTATTTTCAAGTAATGCTTTTCTCTAACCTTCTCCCATACTAATAATAGCACATTTCTTACATAATGTCTTTGAAAATAACTGCGCATCTTATTTTTCCCATACCATAAAAAAGCATGCCAACCCAATTGTAAATCGTGCCCTTTCAAAGTCAGTAATCTCGTGTTTCTTAATAAAATCCATTCTTTCATCCAAGATAGTGCTGCTGCTTGATAGTATAATTCCCAGTTTGGTAGGCCAAATCCTCCCCTTAGTCTTGCATCCTGTAACATTTTCATATTGATTCTTGCCTTTTTCCCTGCCATATAAATTTTGATAGCGTTCTGTTCAAATCTTCAAAATATTTCAAAGTATTGTTTGAAATAAAAACAACAGTCTAGGTAATATATTCATCTTGATTACTGTTATTCTTCCCATTAATGATAATTGCAATTTTATTTATTTATTTAATTAGATTTTTTTATACCACCCTTCTCCAACCGGATTCAGGGAGGTGAACAGCCAGGTAAAAACATAGTACACAAAAGTTAAAATAATTTTAAAAATCATTAAATAATATTTGGCCCATAATTTAAGAACATTTCAATTAAAATCAATTTCAACTTTAAAACTGACATGGAATCAGGCCAGCACGGCTAGCTGAAAAAAATAAGTTTTAAGGGCCTGACGAAAAGTCCGGAGGTTTGGGATCACTCATATCTCTGGGGGTAGATCGTTCCAGAGGATAAGTGCCACCACAGAGAAGGCTCTCCCCCTGGGGGTTGCCAGCCGACATTGTCTGGCTGATGGCACCCTGAGGAGGCTCTCTCTGTGGGAGCGAACTGGCCGGTAGGAGGCTATTGGTGGCAGAAGGCGGTCCCGTAAGTACACTGGCCCTAAGCCATGGAGTGCTTTAAAGGTGGTCACCAACACCTTGAAGTGCACCTGGAAGTCCACCAGAAGCCAATGCAGCTTGCGCAGGAGAGGCATCACATGGGAGTGCCCCATTGCTCCCATAATCCCCTGCACAGCCGCATTCTGCACCAGTTGGAGCCTCTGGGTGCACCCCAAGGGGAGCCCCATGTAGAGAGTGTTACAATAGTCCAGACAGGAAGTAACGAGTGGTTGAGGAACCATGCATAAGGAGTCCCGATCCAGAAAGGGGCGCAACTGACGTGTCAGGTGAACCTGATAGAAAGCCCCCCTGGCCACGGCTGTTGTATGCTCTTCTAAAGACAGCCGTGCATCCAGGAGGACACCCAAGTTGCGAGCCCTTTCCGTGGGGGCCAATGATTCGCCCCCAATAACCAGTGATGGCACCAGCTGACTATACCGGGATGCCGGAAGCCACAGCCACTCGGTCTTGGAAGGGGTGAGTCAAAGCCTGTTTCTCCCCATCCAGGCCCGCATGGCCTCCAGGCACTGGGACATCACTTCCAGGGCATCGTTGGGATGGCCTGGGGTGGAGATGTACAGCTGAGTATCATCAGCATACTGATGGAACTCCACCCTAAAACCACGGAAGATCTCACCCAGTGGCTTCACATAAATGTTGAACAAGAGGGGAGAGAGGACCGACCCCTGTGGCACCTCACAAACAAGGTGCCTCGGGGTCGACCACTGCCCCCCTGCCAACACAGATTGTGACCAGTCAGAGAGATAGGAGGAGAACCACCACAAAACGGTGCCTCCCACCCCCAGTCCCTCCAGCCAGCGCAACATGATACCATGGTCGATGGTATCAAAAGCCACTGAGAGATCTAACAGGACCAGGATAGAGGAATAACCCATACCCCAAGCCCTCCAGAGATCATCCACCAACGTGACCAATGTCGTTTCCGTGCTGTATCCAGGCCTGAAACCAGACTGGCGTGGATCCAGATAGACAGCTTCATCCAGGTACTGGGGAAGCTGCCGCGCCACCACACTCTCAACAACCTTCACAGTAAAATGAAGGTTGGAGACTGGACAATAGTTAGCCAAAACAGCTGGATCCAGAGAGGGCTTCTTGAGGAGGGGCCTCACCACCCCTCTTTCAAGGTGGCCGGCAAGACACCCTCACTCAAAAAAAGTGTTAATAATCCTCTGGAGCCAGCCTCGTGTAACCTCCCAGAAAGCCAGCAACAATCACGAGGGACACGGGTCCAATAAACATGTGGTCGCATTCAGCCGTCCCAGGATCCTGTCCACGTCCTCGGGAGCCACAGGATCGAACTCCTCCCAGATAATATTCTCAAGACCTGCCTCAGTCATCTCATCTGAACTAACCCAGTCAGCGGCCAAGTCTTCCCGAATCTGAGTGATTTTATCATGCAGATACTGTACGAAATCCTCAGCTCGACCCTGCAAGAGGTCATCCCGCGCTCCCAGGTGGAGGAGGGAGTGGGTCACCCTAAACAGGGCAGCTGGGCGATTATCTGATGACACGATAAGAGCGGAAAAATAGCTAGATTTCACCACTTTTATCGCCACTAGGTAGGTCTTAATATGAGACCTTACCAGTGTCAGGTCAGATTCGGACCGGCTGGTCCTCCAACCGCTCTCTAGGTGTCTTTTCTGGCACTTCATCTTCCTCAGCTCCTTGGAGAACCAAGGAGCTAAGTGAGTTTGGTGCCAGGTCAGAGGCTGCAAAGGCATGACACGGTCCAAAGCCCCAGTGGCTGCACTATCCCAGGCAGCCACCAGGTCTTCAGCCGAGTCATGAGCCAGAGTCTCAGGAAATGGCCCAAGCTCCATCTGGAACCTTTCAGGATCCATCAGGCACCTGGGGTGGAACCACCTGGTTGGTTCCGCCTCCCTGCGACGGGGTGCGGTGGTCAGAAAGTCAAGTTGAAGGAGCGAGTGGTCAGACCATGACAAGGGTTCAATACCTTTATCCTCTGTATCAAGGCCACTTGACCACTGACCAGAGATAAAAACTAAGTCCAGAGTGTGTCTACCCATGTGAGTAGGGCCATGAATTACTTGAGTCAGGTCCATGGCCGTCATGGAAGCCATGAACTCCCGAGCTACCTCAGAAGTTTCACCAATAGATGGCAGGTTAATATCCCCCATGACCAAAAGTCTGGGGGTATCAACCGCCACCTCGGCTATGATGTTGAGGAGCTCAGGCAGGGTCGTTGCCACGTGGCAGGGAGCCAGGTACATGATCAACAAACCCATCTGCACCCAACGAACGAAAAAGGGACTCACATCCGGCTATCTGTGGTACAATGGCCTCCCTCGGATCAAGACCCTCCTTTATGATAACCGCTACCCCCCCGCCCCTGCCATTAAATCTCTTTTCTGTTTCTCTATAATATTTTTTTACCAGTATCTTTGTTTTATCTTTATGAATTTTCAATCCTGCCACCTCTCCATATTCTTCTATTTGTTCTACTAGGTTCTTCTTGTGGGAAAATAGGAGAAGGAAAGAATATAACAAAATAACTGAGTTGGAAGGGACCTTGGAGGTCTTCTAGTCCAAACCCCTTGCTATCTTGGTTGTTAGTAAAAAGAATATAAATCAATAAAATAATATTATGGCATTTCTTGCTCTTCAATCTTGTATAATGGTGAATCTCTGCCAATTTTTTCTGGGCATCTGTGGACAAATTGTGAGATTTGGATCCTTGCTTTGCTTTGCCTTGCCTATGCATGAATTTAACATGTATAACATGCCAAGCAAGGCATCCAACACTGTACTCTCCCTCCCTCCCTCCCTCCCTCTCTCCCTCCCTCCCTCCCTCCCTCCCTTTTGGTTCTTTTTTGAACAATCTTCCATATGACAAATGAGGGACATTTTCATTTTGGAGTCACAGAAAGGACTGTAAAACAGAGGTTGGTTTTTTTCCCCCATCCATCCTCAAAAGAGATGTCCAAGTAGAGGGAAACCATTGCTGCTTGCTTTTCTGGCATGGGTGGGAGGATAAAGAGACTGGTATCCAAGAGCCAGGGCAGTTACTATACAGACAGGACATTTGGCCATTTCCTTGATTAAAGTGGATAATAAAAGAGCTTCCTTACCAGCTGGTTTACACATGAACATTAGCAGCTAAGTTTATTGGAGAAATATCTTCCATCTTAAATGAATCAGAGATGAAATGGGCCACCCACTTGAGTCTTGAATCCAACCATTTATTGCTTCATCTGTTTGAACTAGTCTAGTCAATGACCATCCCTTCATTAATCATTGCTGGGAGGGCTGTGAAGTACTTTGTATTTCATTTCTAAAATGTGGTTCACGGAATCTGGAATTCAAATAGTACAACTCAAATGCAGCCACAGCTCATCCTGGAAATGTGTGGTGGAGATTCTTGTTTTCCTCGGGCACTTGTCCTTTTGTGTTGCACTACTTAAATTTCCAAAACATTGCTGCACACTACCTTTCTCCAAACACATTCATCCACACATCACCAGTTTCACTCCAATGATGCATATTTGCTTAGAAAAAAACCGAAGTCACGTATTATAGAGAAAATAGAATATAGGGGCAAAGAGGTATATCAGCAAGATATGATTAAAAAGGCTTTTTTAGAATTTTATACAAAGTTGTATACTAGTGATAAAATTCAAGGTATAGAAATAGATAAATATTTAAAGAAGAATATCTGTATAATTTCAGAAGAGCAAAGGGAAGGTTTGAATCAATTGATAACTTTGGAAGAAATTGCCTTAGCAATTAAACAATTGAAAGTAGGGAAAGCCCCTGGGACAGATGGATTGACAGCTGTTTATTATAAAAACTTGCAGATAGAAATGGTGGAACCACTTAAGGAATTATTTAATAAAATACAAATGGGAGGAGAGGTACCTCCTACTTGGAGAACAGCATTTATTTCTCTGATTCCAAGAGGATCAAGATAATACTCAACCCAAAAATTATAGACCCATATCACTTTTAAATACAGATTATAAGATTTTTACTAAAATATTAGCAAATAGGTTGATGCCAGTTATGCAACAAATTATACACAATGATCAAACGGGTTTTATCAATGGGCAATATATGAAAAGTAATGTAAGACAAATAGTTAATATGTTGGAATATTTGGGAAAGAACAACCAGATACCTGCGGTGTTTATATTTTTGGATGCGGAAAAGGCATTCAATCGATTGAATTGGAATTTTTTATTGAAATTAATGGAACAGATGCAGTTTGGAGAGTATTTTACACAATCTATTAAAGCAATATACCAGCGTCAAACAGCACAAGTAATAATTAATGGTAGCCTAACAGAAAGTTTCAATATAGAAAAAGGAACAAGACAAGGATGTCCTTTATCTCCATTACTGTTTATTCTGACTCTGGAACTTTTACTGAATAGAATACGTCTTTCAGATAAAATAAGGGGAATTAAAATTAGGCACGAAGATTATAGATTAAGAGCTTTCACAGACGATCTGGTTGTGACTTTGACCCAACCAATACAATCAGTTATAGGTTTAATGGATGTAATTAATCAATATGGTCAAGTATCTGGATTTAAAATAAATGCAGGGAAAACTAAAATAATAGTTAAAAATATGGTTATAAGTCAAAAAGAAGAATTAGAAAGAATAACGGGATTTGAAATAGTAAAGAAGGTTAAATACTTAGGGGTTTATATTATGACTTCAAATGCGAAATTATATAGGTATAATTCCGAACTGTTGTGGCAAAAGATACAGAAAGAGTTGGAAAATTGGAAAAAACTGCAACTTTCATTGATGGGAAGGATAGCTGCTGTGAAAATGAATATTTTGCCAAAGTTCTTATTTCTCTTTCAAATGATACCAATATTGAAAAAAAGATGGGAATTTGAGTGAATGGCAGAGGGGTATTAACAAATTTGTATGGGCAGGAAAGAGACCGAGGGTAAAGCAAAAAATAATGCAAGATGTACATGAAAGAGGAGATCTCAAAATGCCCAACTTGAGATTGTATTATGAGGCAGCTGCCCTTACAGCAATTAGTGATTGGATTAATTTAACAGAACAGAGAGTATTGAATATTGAGGGATATGACCTGTTATATGGGTGGCATGCATATTTATTATATGATAAAAAGGTGGATAAAAGTTTTAAGAGTCATACAGTATATTAAGGAATGCATTGTTGCGTGTATGGAAAAAGTATCAATATAAGTTAAATAATAAGTTGCCTATATGGGCAATACCCAGACATATGATAGAGAATATAAGTATTGAACAGAAACAAGATGTGACTACTTACAAAGAGCTTCTTATTATGGAAAGAGGTATATTGCAGTTAAAGTCTATAGAGGAGTTAAAGGCAGAAAGGATAATTCAAACATGGTTTCAGTACGGACAGTTGTATACTAGATGGAAGGAGGATCAGAAAATTGGTATTTTACAAAATGAGGAAAATTTGATAAAACAAATTAGGGATCAAAACCCAATGCATATTAAAAGGTTGTATAATGCATTGATAGAAATAGATTCAGAAATGGAATTAGTGAAGGATTGTATGATAAAATGGGCACAAAATATTGAGGAACCAATAATGATGGAAACAGGAAAAAATATGGATTAGAAATGTAAAATTTACTCAATACCAAAATTTCAGAGAAAATTTTTACAAAATGTTTTATAGATGGCATTTAGATCCTAAAAAGTTATCTTGTATGTACCCAAATTTACAACCTACGTGTTGGAGATGTAAAGGTGATGATGCAACGTATTACCATATATGGTGGACATGTAGGAAAATTAAGGCATTCTGGATTAAGATATGGTGGATTTTGCAAAATATTCTTAAAAAGAAGATAAAATTTACTCCACAGTTTTTTTTTATTGGGTATACCGTATATACTCGAGTATAAGCCGACCTGAATATAAGCCGACCCCTCCAATTTCACCCCCAAAACTGGGAAAACTCATTGACTCGAGTATAAGCCGGGGGTGGGAAATGCAGCGGCTACTGGTAAATTTCAAAATAAAAAAAGACTGGTCAAAAGTGCGAGGACCTGTCAGAAATCACTTTTTTCAGCCCTCTGGGTAGTCCTTTTGTGCATATGGACTACTCAGAGGGCTGAAAAAGTAATTTTTGACTGGTCCTTGCACTTGTGACCAGTCCTCGAACTTACGACTGTCCTCACATTTTACGTTTTTGCCCTATCTTGTCACCATGGTGAAGAGAAGCAGTTGTGAAATGAGTGACATGGTTTTAAGAATGCTGCATGGGCATAAATGTGAGGATGGTCATAAGTGTGAGGACCAGTCAGAAGTGTGAAGACCTGTCAGAAATGACTTTTTTCAGCCCTTTGAGTAGTCCCTAGACACATATATCACATGACCAGCTAGCCATGCCCACCCAGTCACTGGCTTGATCTAATTTCAGGCAACTTGAAGCCTCTGTTAAGAGATACCAGGGCTGGGCAAATGTGGCCCTTTTACAACCTGTGGACTTCAACTCCCAGAATTCCTGAGACAGCCAAGCTGGGAGAACCCACTAGCTAGCAGCCAATTACAAGAAGGCTAGCTAGCAGCCAATTACAATCAGCTCACAACTCAAGCTCAGTGCACATGGAATCTCCGGTGAGGATTTCTTTATTTCTTTCTCCCTTTAAGCCCCCCCCCTCCCAGCCCATTTTTGCTTCCAGGGGGCTGCAGAGAGTCTTGCTAGGCACCCCTAGCAAGACCCCTTGCTAGGCATTTTTTTTCATGACCTGAATATAAGCCGAGGGGGCGTTTTTCAGCCTGAAAATCGGGCTGAAAAACTCGGCTTATATTCGAGTATATACGGTAATTACAGACTGCATGGTTATAGAGACTAACTTGATTTTGAACTTAATAACTGCAGCCAGACATTTGGTGGCGCAGTATTGGAAGGAGGAAGACTTACCTACTATTGAAGAATGGACATTAAAAGTAACTAATTTGGCGGAGATGGCCAAAATCTCTGCATATTTGAAGGATCACTCGAATGAGAGTTATATACTGGAATGGAGAAGATGGATTGACTATATTCAAAAAAAATATGGGACTAAAAAGTTGAAGACAGTTTATGAATGAAGTATTTAGATGAATCTTTTTATATTCTTATAATTGTATTTGGTACGTAAGGGGAGTTAAAGGGTGAAGGAGGGTTAAGAGCTTATAGTTTGTTTGTTTATGTTTGATGATGTTTGTTAAATGTTATACCCTGTTTTGCTCTGGGAAGTCGGGGTGGGGGTGGGGGGAGGGAGAAGGGATTAGGTGGGGGGAAGAGGGGGGGAAATTTGTTTGTAAAAATGTTTTAAAACTTTTTAATAAAAAAAATTAATCATT
>WNWU01000145.1:145847-169255 GCA_012654045.1 Ptyas mucosa
GGTTTTTAATTTATTTTTATTTTATTTTGAATTTATATATCGCCCTTCTCCCTAGGGACTCAGGGTGGTGTACAGCGAAGTAAAAACACATAACACAAACATTAAGAACAATTAAAAGGAATATCTCAACTGGCCCAAGATTTAAAAAAGACAAACCAATTTAAAATAATCTAAAAGGATTTGTTAGGCCAGCCCGGCTTGTTGGAAGAGGAAAGTTTTAAGGGCACGGATTCTCCTTATCTCTGGGGGCAGCTGATTCCAGAGGGTAGGAACCCCCACAGAGAAGGCCCTCCCCCTGGGGGTCACCAGCCTGCATTGCTTGGCTGATGGCACCCCGAGGAGGCCCTCTCTGTGGGAGCACACGGGTTGATGGGAAGTCGTCGGTGGCAGAAGGCAGTCTCAAAGATAACTAGGTCCTATGCCATGGAGTGCTTTAAAGGTGGTTCATACTGGTTCTATAGAACCAGTAGTAAAACCGGCAGGAGGCTCCGGCCACCGACCCCAACATCTCAAAACGCTTCTGTGCACGTGCAGAAGAGTGCGCGTGCAGCCCTGCTTCTGCGAACCAGTAGTAAAGATAAGTAGAACCGGGGTGAAATGCTCCTGGTTTGGACCGAATCACCCGATCTGGTAGTGATGGCGGCGGTGGTTCAGAGAACTGGTAGCAAAAATCCCTGTGCCCCCATGCTCAGCTGAGCCACGCGATCAGCAGAGGCTCTTTTTTTTAGTTTTAAAAGCATTTTTTCCTACAACCTCTTCGGCCGAAAAAATGCTTTTAAAAGTAAAAAAAATGCTCAGATGATCGTGCGGCTCAGCTGGGATCGTCAGAGGCTTCTAAAAGCATTTTTTGTCTGCAACCTCTTCAGCCAAAGAGGTTGTAGGGGGAAAAATGCCTTTAAAAGCCTCTGGCAATCCCAGCTGAGTTGCCTGATCGTCAGAGGCTTCTAAAAGCACTTTTTTCTGCAATCTCTTAAGGTTGTAGAAAAACTGCTTTTAAAAGTTAAAAAAAAAAAAGTTGGCCACGCCCACCCAGTCACATTACCCCACCACCACCACCAAGCCATGCCCACGGAACCGGTAGTAATAAATTTTACATTTCACCACTGAGTAGAACCCACCCCTGCACCCTACCCAGGATCCACAAACACCGGCTGGCAGTCAAACATCATGATGTCCCACTTCTACAGAGGAATTATTGAGGCTGTCATTTGCACCTCTATAACTGTCTGGTTTGGCTCTGCAACCCAACAAGACAGATACAGACTTCAGAAGATAATTAGAACTGCAGAAAAAACAACGGCTACCAACCTGCCTTCCATTGAGGACCTGGATACTGCATGAGTCAAAAAGAGGGCTGGCTGTGAAAATATTTACAGACCCCTCGCATCCTGGACATAAACTGTTTCAACTCCTACCCTCAAAACGAGGCTATAGTCACTGCACACCAGAACAACTAGACACAAGAAGAAGTTTTTCCCAAATGCCATCACACTGCTAAACAAATAATTCCCTCAGCACTGTCAAACTATTTACTAAGTCTGCACTACTATTAGTCTTCTCATCATTCCCTCCACTTATGACTGTATGACTGTAATTTTGTTACTTGTATCCTTACGATTTATATTGATATTATTTCCTGATTGCTAATTTGTACCCTATGACTATCATTAAGTGTTGTAACTTAGGATTCTTGATGAATGTATCTTTTCTTTTATGTACACTGAGAGCATATGCACCAAGACAAATTCCTTGTGTGTCCAATCACACTTGGCCAATAAAAAATTCTATTCTATTCTATTCTATTCTATTCTATTCTATTCTATTCTATTCTATTCTATTCTATTCTATTCTATTCTATTCTTCTATTCTATTCTATTCTACTCTACTTTACTCTACTCTACTCTACTCTACTCTCCCAAATCCTTAACCTCTATTCTCCCAAATCCTTAACCTCTACCCACACTGCCACCAAACAGCACCCGTTTGATTGGAGCAACACAAAAATCACCAGCCACTCTACCACCCACCACGCTAATGAGTTCATTGAAGCCTGGCATTCCACAAGCAATTCCATCAATAGACACACTGATCGATGAGCAGCTTACAAACCTCTCAGAATCCAAATCAAGCACATAATCAACCAGAGACAGCTCTGAACCCTCAACCAACCCACGCAAGCCCCATGCAGTTCATAACCTCCCCATCAGAAGACTCACAGACAACCAGACCATTGCAAGACCTTCACTTTATACACTCACAGCTGAAGCCCTTATAAACACTGACACTGACATACCTTAAACTCTGATGGAGATGTTACCTGGCCAGGTAATGAAACATTCAGAAACCAACCCACAAGCTCAGAGAATGAATCTTCACCTTCATATAACAATGTAGTGGACCAGGTGTGTTGCTCCCATCGGAGTCTGAATCTGCGGGGGAAGATGAACTGGAACAAGAGCTGACAGTGATTGAGAGGGCAGCTCTGTTGGCCTTGGAGGAAACTGGGGAACTCAGTCCAGGCAAGGCCTTTCAGAATTAGTAAGGCCTGCAGGCAAGGAGGAACAGAGGTAGGATGAACATGAGAGACAGAGCTCAGACGAGGAGCAAGAACCACCCCCTTCTGATCCAAAGGCTTGGAGAGTACAGAGAAGGTGTGATCATAGCAGACTGAATAGGCTACTCGTGAGGAGAGTGTCCTGCCCATCTTCAGCAGGCAGACCTGGGGAATGAGACTTAAGGAGATGCTGTAGGGAGGGGCATTTGTCGGGAACAGATGCTGAGTTCCTGAAGTGTTGTGTGCCGACGTTTGAACTTGCTAAGAGTCCTTGCATTCCTTTTGGACTAATTACCTGGATCTTTTGCTCCCTGAACTCCTTGATTTGCTCTTCATTTGCCAAATATATTTGGATTTATTGCCATGCAGCCTTGATGCGGACAGCACTGGGCTGGACTAATTGCAGCCAGAGGCTGCTTGAGGTTTGTGTGGGGTTTTGTTATCACTCTGCACTGGGATTTGCTAGAAATGTGGGAGAGTTTTGGGAGATTTGGAGCAATAAAGGGGCAGTTTGAACTGCCAGCTGTTTGTATTATCTCTGTGCTGTGCCCTAGGTCAGCACACCAGGTAGATAATCTAGATTATCCTCCTAAAGTGTCTCTTCATTCTTTTGCTGCTGTTGCTGATGTCAACCCTGAAGTAAACCTGGCTGAAGCCAACTTAGAAGCTTCAGAGTTGCCACACCAATGGTGGTGGTGGTGGGGAAATAGTTAGATGGGGTTTTATAGCCCAAACAATAAAGTTGGACTTTGTTTGTGCTGTTTACTTTGTAAGGAAGCCTAGGTCAGAACACTTGGATCATTTTCTATGTTTGGCCCATTGGAATATATTGAGAGCACAAATTCCTCTATCTCACATTTATACATTTCTTCTGGTTGTAAGATGCTCTTTTGTATTCAGGTCTGGCCTCAGAAGGATAATGTAGCACTTGGGGATGAAGATGCAACCCAACAGACCAGCACTGGAGGCCAAGATGGAGAAGACCTGCACAGCCACCATGTATTTTCCTTTGGTGCTCAGGTAAGTGGGCACAAAAGACACCCAGACACTGCAGAAGACCAGCATGCTGAAGGTGATCAGCTTGGCTTCGTTGAAGGCACCAGGGAGGTTCCTGGCCAGAAAAGCCACTGTGAAGCAGATGGCAGCCAGGAAGCCCATGTAGCTGAGGGTGATGTAGAACATGACAATGGCCCCTTCATTACATTGCAAGATGATCTCTCCAGGCTGGGAATGAAGGTCAGAGTCAGGGAATGGGGGGGAAATTAAAAGCCAGATGGCACATATGATGATTTGGACAGCAGAACAAGAAAGGATGATGGAGTTGGCCAAACTCTTCCCCAACCATCTCTTCACTCGGTTTCCTGGTTTTGTGGCCAGGAAAGCCAAAACTACCGTGATTGTTTTGGCCAAGAGAGAAGAAATGGCAATTGAGAAGACAATGCTGAACACCGTTTGTCGGAGAAGGCAGGTGGCTTTCCTTGGTTGACCAATGAACAGAAGACAAGACAAGAAGCAAAGCAGGAGAGAGACGAGAAGGATGTAAGAGAGGTCCCGATTGTTGGCTTTAACAATGGGAGTATCTAAGTATTTAATGAACAGGATTAACACAAAGCCTGTGATTAGGAAAACAAATAGGACAAAGGAGACCAGAATGATGCCCAAATGTTCTTCATAAGACAGGAAGATTATAACTTTGGGGATACATTGGATTCTGTCTTCATTTGGATATTTTTCATCTGGACACTCAGTGCATTTTTCCATATCTGAAAGAAATCCAAAAGGCATCATTTCTTTAATTCTCCTTTTAATTCTTTTCTTTAATTCCCCTGTCCTTTTGCCTTTCAAGAAATACCTTCTTGGGACAACAACCATTATCAGCTGCATTTTCCAAGAGGCATCTCCACAGGAAGAAGCTAAGAAGGAGATCATTTTCTAAAAAAAAATAATAACTACATTTAAAATTGTCTATAAAATGGGAAGAAGTCCTGGGACCTAAATGATTTCTTGTGCAATTTACACATGAACCTTCATTATTATAAGTAAATAATAAATCAGGCAAACTTCCCGATCCTACAAAATAGCATTTCTTAATATACTGGACTTAATATATCAGCCTCTCTTTTTAAATCTAATGGAATACAAGAGAAAACTAGTCTTGCAAATAATCTGGAATGGCTAGTGGGAGCAGTGGTAATATGGGTGTAAACGAGTTGCACTCATAAGTATCCACAATCCCTTATTATGGACCAGCAATACCTTCTCACTGATCCCCATGCAAAGGTCTATGTATAACGCATTGCAATAATCCTTCCTGGAAATGGACCTAAGATGATTCCTCAAGTTTCAAAGAACTCAGATATTCCTAGAGAGGTAAATGTGGAAAGATACATCCAAACTAAAAAAGGCAGAAGAAATGTTTTCTCTGGTAGTAGAAAAGTTTGCCCAATCTGTCACACTCTCCAATCCTTTTCCAGGGCCTCCCTCAAGGTCATTTTACTATTCCTCCCTTTAAACAGGAAATTGTGCAGTTTGAAGATAAAGAAGAAAACCAGTTGAGCTTCTATCTATCTTAACAGGATAGTATAAATGCACTTCCACCACATCTGTCTTTTTCTCTGGTGTCACCCGCCTTCCTGAATGGAGATGGTTCCCTCTGGACAAGGAATGCAGTCAAAGCAGCAATTTGGCTCTCCTTCTCGCTTCCGCTTGACAAATCCAGGATGACAACTTTCCACACATTTGGACTGAAGCAGAGACTGAGCAGAAAAACAAATGCCAAAGACAATTTGCTGAGACTCACCATCCATGGAAATTGAAAATGGAAGTAGTCATGGACATTAACCAAGTAGTCTCTAGGCTTCCCTTAGGCAAATATGAAACCACTGACTCATTCCAAACAGATGTAGGAGATAAAACTACTGGGAGGTTCTTCTTGTTGTTTCTCCCTTTAGCTTTTCGCATCTAACATTGAAACAAGAGATTTTAATAAAGTCTTAATAAAGTCTAGAGGGAAGGAATTGAGAAAAGATTTAAGCACCTAAGAGACAACCAATTGGTTCCTCCTCGTGGTTTTATGAATAGTAATTCCTCCATTCATATAGCCATAAATTTAAATATTATATTAAATTTTGGGAAAGAAATTAGTATGAAAGTAGGTCAGGCACCTGAGGGTAGGACAAGAAACAATGGACGGAAACAGGGGTGGGCTTCAAAAATTTTAACAAGGGGTTCTCTGCCCGGTTGATAGGTGGGTGTGGCCATGGTGGGCGTAGCCTAGTTGGCCTCCTGCACTATGGTGGGGTGTTTGTGGTTTTGCCCTCCCTGTGCTCCGGAGGCTTTCCTCAAGCTTCTGGGAGGGTGAAAATGGCCTCCTTAGGCTCTGGAGACCCTCTGGAGGCCACAAATGGCCCATTTGTGGCCTTCCTGAGCCTCTGTGTGTGCCCTGCGCTTACCTGCATCGAAAATGGGCCGCGTGGGGACACCTGGGAGGGGCGGGATGGGATGGGATGGGTGGGGCCAGCCAGGAGTGGGATTTGGGGGTTCTCAGAACTGCACAGAATCTTAGCTAGAGGTTCTGCCAAACTCCTGCGAACCTCCAGCAGCCCATCATGGAAATCAATCAAGGAGAGAAGCCACTTAGAACTAAGGAGAAATTTCCTGACAGTTAGAACAATTAATCATTGGAACAACTTGCGTCCAGAAGTTGTGAATGCTACAACATTGGAAGTTTCTAAGAAGAGGTTGGATAACCATTTGTCTGAAGTGGTGTAGGGTTTCCTGCCTAAGCAGGAGGTTGGACTAGAAGACCTCCAAGGTCCCTTCCAGCTTGAATTTGAATAGAATAGAAATAGAATAATAACTTGGTCACTTTGAATGTACGCTAATCAGCATACATTAAAATGAAATTTCATTGCATACAGCTCTCAGAGGGTCACCATCTACAAATACACTATATGAACATGGCTAAATAAATAAATACATACAAAATTATGTATATACCCACATATTATATGACACAGAGAAACAACTCAATCTAGTACAGATGAATCCATGTTCATGGCGAGAAAAACGAATCTTGTGACGGGATGGCATAGGGAACAAAGCTGTTACAGAATCTGGTAGTCCTGCTAGAAAAACTTTGAAACCTCCTCCCAGAGGGGAGCAACAGAAACAGACCGTAAAGTGGGTGTGTGGGGTCTGTAACAATGTTTTGAGCTCTAAGCACATAGTGCTTATAAGCAGTATCCTGAATAACAGGAAGCAAGCTTCCTATATTCTTCTCGGCTGTCCTTACCACTCTCTGTAGGGACTTTCTATCTGAGGCACTGCTGCCACCAAACCAAGCAGTGATGCAGTTTGTTAAAATGTTGTCAATAGTGCCTCTGTAAAAAGTGGCCAGGACAGGAGGAGATTCAATTTTGCTTGATTCAATTGCTTGGTTCAAACCTTAATTCAATTCATGGACTGATCAAAAGAACTTGAGGCTATTAACAATGCAACGGCCAGCACTTGAGAGTTGCTCACCAGTTTGATGGAGATACTAAATGAAAGAAAAGATGGGAAAGGACCATGGTTGTCATCTTAAAGAATGACTGACCCACTCAGCATCCAATGTTGGACACCAAACAGTTTACAACAGTGTTCCGTATTGTAGCATTGGAAGGATACTTTGTGAATAGTACTGAAGCCCTCTGAGCAGTTTAAGAAAACTAAAAGGTTTCCACTTCCCATGTTCAATTCTAACTGAATGTCATCCACCTTGAAATGGGTCCTAATCTTTGGGGGGGGGGGGGAAGAGAAAATGCAATAATGTTTTACCCACTTTGTTGTAAAAATTTAGCCTTGAAAGAGCATTTTGGAAAACGAGTCTCTCTCCTTCAAAAAGACCGAGTGCCACGTGGAGGCTGTGATTTTTCTTGGGGAGAACCACCAAGCTCATGATTCCCAGAACTGCTGCCACATCTCCATTTTGGTTCAAGTAGAGATTCATCCGGGAAAGATTCCAATATTCATTCTTTTCCAGAAATGGATGAAACTAGAATGGAATCATTCAGGAATTTAAGAAGCAGAAAAGTTGGTTTCTTTTCACATTTGAATCTTTCTTGTACAGTTGTCTACAAATATGCTTAATCAGGAGAACAATTGTTACCTCTCTTTGTAAGTGAGGAAAAAATGTTCAGCCAAATTTGTCAATTGTATATTGATCAAACATATATTTACAAAATATATTTAACACAGTTGGTCAATTATAGGGAACATTTAGAGCAGGTGACAAATAACAAAGAGATTATTCCAAACAATAAAAGATTGTTATGAACTCCTTGAAAACAACAGGATGAATTGAAGGAATGGCTTAGTAATTCACCCTGTTGCTTTCAAGGCCTCAATCCTTTGGTGCTCAGCCTTTCTTATGGTCCAACTTCCAGAGCCATATATTGCAATAACACCACATAAACTAAATCAAATAGATGGTAAATATACAAATATTTGTTGGAGGCGCAAGAAAGAGGTCAGAACATATAAACACATGTGGTGGACTTGTGATAGTGCACAAAAAAATATGGGACATGGTGTTTAGAGAAATTAGAGCACTTTTGAATGTAAATTTAGATATTTCATCGAGAATTGCATTATTGTTGCTGGTGGAACATAAACGATATAAATGAAACAAAAAAAGAAATGATTGTAAATTTGATAATGGCAACTAGATTAGTGATGGCTAAATACTGGGGATGAAATTGGGATATTCAAAGGAATGAATGGTATAATGAAATTTGGAACTTGGCAACAAATGATAAATTAACAACAGAAATAAAATTTTAAAAAGGGATGATTAAAACAAACAATTATAATGAAATATGGGGGGATTTTATAAAATCAGTGTTGGTGGAAGGCAAAGGGAATAAACCTACTCAAGAATATATGCTGTTTTGGAGGGGATAAGGGCACAATTAGAATATATTATATATTTTTTAGCTGTTATAGAAGAAGAAATATAAGGTGAGGGGGGGAAATAGTCTCCGGGGGTGGGGGTGCACTGTATTATTTGTATTTTTTTCCTTTTGTATTTAGATGTGTATGTATATGTTCATATTGTTTGCATTACTTGTATTCAAAATAAATTTAAAAATTAAATACAAAGAAAACAACAGGGTGATTTTCAGAATGCATGGATTTTTCAAAGAAGAGGTCCTTGGTGCTCTCTGAGCTTGCTTGTTTTCTTGCAGACATTTCATTCCCCTAACCAGATAACATCCTTAGTGCATCATTTTTCAAGAAACATCAGTTTTGAAGAAGAAACTTGTCAGTCTAGTCTTCTCATACATCAAATAGGAAATATGACCTCATGAGCTAATTCTACATTATTGGAAAGCTACTGTCAACTTTGAACCGAACCGGCAACACCGTAGTGGGTTTCAAATCCCATTGCTACTGGTTTGCTTGTGGACATGTGCGTGCTTGCGCGCGTGCGCAATACTGCTGTGCATGCACAGAGACGTCTGGACAGGCGGGCAGAGCCTCCCACCGCCGCCGCTACCAGTTCGCCTGATCCAGGGTGAACCGATAGTAACCTGCCACTGCTGCAACAGCCATTTCCCAGTTCCTCAGTTTTCACACAGAATTCATTATATGGGTTCAATATTTGGAGCCTTGACAGCTACATTAAGAGAATCGTGCAAGTCTGAATGTAGAACTCTCTGACCAATTTCTTTTTTCGGCATAAAATATTTGGGAGAGTTCTTTCTTTGCTTCTTTCTCTGCCTGTTAGGTAGTTGCAGGCTCCCCTCCCCTTATCTGATCATTCCCTAGCAAAATTTCTTAGCTGGAGAAGGAAGGAAACAGTATTCTACCAATAATTAAAATATGTTATGCAGAAACTTAAGATCTGTTCACTGTTAGTCCAGAGTTTGAGACATGCTGAAATGAACTCAGTTACAAGAGAGGAGATTCTAGTGAAATGAGAGTAAAATATCCCAACAGGAAGGATTTTAGACCAGTTTTAGAAATGAGCCAGTAAAGCAGAAAAGTTTAGTCTCCCCTTCAGTGATTGTCTTAATCTAGTAATCATTATTCAGAAAAGTTTTAACCAGAGAGGAGGGGTTGTACTAGATCTGGGGTGGCAAACCTGTGGCGCACGTGCCAGAAGTGGCACACAGAGCCCTCTGTGTGGGCACGCGCACCGTCATCTCAGCACAGGCTAAACATTGACAGACATGCACCAAAACAAGTGATGGGCACTGGCCTTTTGCTTTTTCCACCCCCGATTCCCTCCTGTAGCTGTCATTTGCTTGTCTTCTTTCAAAAATTGCACAGATACACAAGCAAATTACCTGTGCATTGATGAAACCTATTTGCAAAGAATGGTGTGTGTGTGTGTGTGTGTGTGTGTGTGTAAGACTAGGCTACAGGGATCTTGCACACCATCTATATCTCTGCAGCAATATACAGATCCCTCGCTGCCCACCTCCTCGCCCTGTGCTTGGTCCCCTTGGTGTGTTCTTTTCCTGTGGCAGGATTGTCTCAGATTATGTGCAGAGTACCTTCATGTGCAGAGTGCCTTTCAAATCAACCCCTGCAAATTTTCAGGCTTCACCAGAGCAATAGCAAGGAGAGAAGGAGAGGAGGACTCTTTAGCTTTGCCCTTCTTCAGTCCAGCTCCCTACCGCCCTCCTGTGCCATGGCAATCCTTCACACACACCCCAGTGGTGGGATTCAACTAATTTAACAACCGGTTCTCTGCCCTAATGATTTCTTCCAACAACCAGTTCACCAAGCTGCTCAGAAAGTTAACAACCGGTTCTCCTGAAGTGGTGTGAACTGGCTGAATCCCACCACTGCCCCAGTTCTGAGCCGCATTCCTATGAGGACCACTCCTCCATCTCCTTTTGGAAGCCCGCCTGTTCTCCCTATTAAGGCTAGCCAGGCTCTGCTGCAGGGGTGAAATGCTACCGGTTTGGGCCGGTTCGCCCGAGCCGGTAGTAAAAAATGCTTTTAAAAATTTAAAAATGTTCCGATGATCGTGCAGCACAGCTGATCGTTGGAACTTTTTTCTTAAAAAAAAAAAACATTTTAAAGCATTTTTTTTACTACTAGTTTGCCAGAACTGGTAGTAAAAAAATGCTTTAAAAAGTAAAAAAAAAAAAAAGTTCCAATGATCGTGCAGCAGTTGATTGTCGAATCCTTTTTTTTTTTTTTTACTTTTTAAGCATTTTTTTTTTACTACCAGTTCTGGCGAAGTGGGCTGCCCTGGGACTTCAGAGGGTGTCTGGAAAAGATCTGACCTGGGGAAGGGAGGGTGGTGGTGGGAACCCCGCAGATGCTGAGACCTTTCCTCGCCAGAAGGGCTTGGCTGACCTGGTGCAGGGATGAGGACGGTGGAGCCGTCGTGGGGGTGGTGTGTGTGTGTGTGTGAGAAAGAGAGAGAGAGTGAGAGAGAGAAAGAGTGTGTGTGTGTGTGTGAGAGAGAGAGAGAGGGGGGGGAGAGAGAGAGAGAGAGGGAAAGACTCAGCTTGCTTCCCTTCTCCTAAGTTTGCAGTCACTCTCAAAAGTTCAATTTGGCCTCCAATTGCCTGAGTAGATCCTTCTAGGAAGAATTCACTGGCTTTGATGGGGTTTGAGAGAGAAAGAGAGGGGGGAAAGAAAGAGAGGGAGGGAAAGAAAGAGAAAGAGAGAAACAGAGAGAGAGGGAGGGAAAGAGAGAGGGGGAGAGAAAGCAAGAGAGGGGGGAAAGAGAGAGGGAGGGAAAAATGATATTACAAATGTTTTTCTTTTTTATTGTTGCCAAATGTAATATTTCAAAAGCAGGGGGGGAAATGAAGGGGCATAAAAGTGCATTTATCACGTTTTTCTTAGAACAATTAGCTGAACTCTGCCTTGTTTATCATTATTTTAGCTAGTAAAACCTCAGTATTCAGGTTAAATTGCCGTGCTGGCCCTTTGCGATAAGTAAGTGGGTTTTGGATTGCAGTTTGGGCACTCGGTCTCTAAAAGATTTGCCATCACTGTGCTTGATGGCCTCAAGGTCCCCTTTAATGTTACAAAGATAAAATTCTGTGGTGCTGATCAAATATTCCTTGTATACAGGAGTTTATTTAAAAGTGCAAAAATTCCTTTTAAATTTGCGATGTTTGATATCGAAATTTATCTGTCATGGTGTCCACTCTTTGAAACATGTCAAACTCTTTACTAAGTCTGCACGACTATTAATCTTCTCATCGTTCCCACCACCCAACTCCTTCCACCTATAATTGTATGACTGTAATTTTGTTGCTTGTATCCTTATGATTTATATTGATATTGTTTCCTGATTGCTTATTTGTACCCTGTGACTATCATTAAGTCTCGTGCCTTATGATTCTTGATGAACGTATCTTTTCTTTTATGTACACTGAGAGCGTATGCACCAAGACAAATTCCTTGTGTGGTCAATCACACTTGGCCAATAAAGAATTCTATTCTATTCTATTCATTATCCCTTGAGGTATTATATTGCCCAAGCCTGTTGACCTTTACTAGCAGAAGGAAGTTGAGAAGGTTATCATTCTTTTCCTTTGGATTTCTTCTGAAAAGAAAAGAAAACTACGTTTTATGGATCCTTTTTGTGACCCCATACCTGCCACGGCTGCAGCCTTAGAGCCCCCATCTCTTCCGTTTTCTTCCTTGTCTTCCTGGATATGGAGGTATATGCAGCACTCAAGACATGGGCCAGAGTCAGAACAATATCATAGATATGCTGGGTATTTGGTATTGGTTCCCTATTCTCTCCCTCTTGGCTCTCCAGTGGTGCTTTCTGGGTGCATCTTCTCCGGCCTTTGACAGAAAAGAGATGATTTGAAAAAGAACAGCAAAAATATTGATCTTGAAACTGCGGATCTATGTAGATATAGGGTGAGATGTCATCAGAAGTTGTCCTCTCTTTCTCCTGATAAACAAAGGACCACAAGCTATGTACATATTTGTAAAGTCTGTGCCTGCCTATTATCAAATACCCCAGTTGTGTGGTGATCCAGATTTTCCCTTCAATAGGTCCTGGCAAACGCATAAATATTAAATGGAAAGGAAGAATTCTGTCTAAAATGGAAACAAATTCTATGAAGTGAACAAAGACATTGACTTTTCTCCATTTAGAGATAGCATCCCTGAGAGATGACGTATATCCAGTCCTTGAGAATCGTTGTGATATAACAACACAAATTCCATTCCTGAGAAGCATGGGAGCAAATGTCCTCATGAAATTGGCTCCTTCCTCTGTGTCTGAAGCAAAGAGCCCAATCAAGGTCCATCTGAAATGGAGGAGCAGTTGGACAATTCCTGGGTAGTAAATGTCTTTTGGAGGTAACATCCGGTGGTAAAAAGGGAATTGGCTTTTATCCATCAGAACCTCTGAAGCAACTCTGTCTCTAACCTGAGAATGGAAGGAAGAACACAGTGTTATATTTTTTGGTCAGATTACATCTAAGATATGAGTTTTTAAGAAATCCAACTTTCTTCTGAAGAACACAGTGCAATAGTTTATTGCTGATTAGCCGTTAGGGCTGATCAAAATATGAAATAGAGAAAACATTATATAAGGCTGTATAGAAAGATAAAACAAAAGAAAGAAATTATATAAGAAATAATAAGAATAAGGTATATGTATTTCTGTTTCACCCGTACAATTTACCTCCCACAATCTCACATATCAACTGAACTGTTTCATTCAAATAAGTTGCAGCATTACATGCATATTTTTAAAAATTCTAATCACATAGGAAATGTGTTGTTTTAATATCCTAATAGGTCATTGGTCTTATTTGCAGTCAGATACTGATCTGTCTTTAAAAAAATGACGTTCAAATAATAGATGTGTTATCACTGGAGGTTTTCAGAAGAGACTGGACAACCACTTGTCTGAAATGGTATAGAACCTGCTGCTTGTGTAGGGAGTTGGGTAGACGATCTCCAAGGTCCCTCCCGACTCTATTATTCAATGTTCTATGTCTTCTACCTGTGGAACCCATGTACTTCTATTATATGGCACCTGCTTAAATCTTCCCTATTTAATCATTGCTCCAGCTGCTCAAATCTTGCTCAAGTAAATTTGTTCTATTGGTGATATATTTTAAATTCTCAAACTTCAGCTCGATATTAAGACCATGGGGGTAACCTTGACACTACATATCTATGGAGATTCTCAGTCATCCAGATCATGGTTGTTCCAAAGGTCCTTTTTCAAAAGCCAACTGGACTTTGCTTTTCCTTGGAGATGTTCTGTTCTGAACTGAAGAAGCTTCTTGAATGAGAAGCGGAACATCTTCAAGGAAAACAAAGTCCAGTTGCCTTTTGAAAAAGTACTTTGGGATGATTGACATCATATATGTTAATAAATAGAACTGAAGATACTTCTTGGATGAGAAGCAATATGTCTTCAAAGAAAAAAAAATCTAGAAAGTCCAGTTGCTTCTTGACCTGGACCTGAATGACTGAAAATCTCCATAAACAAATGGAGCTAATAAAGTTTAATAACTCTTATTTAAAAAAAAAAAAGAAAAAAAGAAATTAAGCTATTTTAAAATTTTAACAGTCCTTTCACTAGTTCCTTTAAGTGAGATCATTTGTTCATGAGAGAGGCAAGATTCAGTCTAAGAGAAAACTATGCCTAGATAAAGAAAGGAGATAATTTGCTCTATCCGCTCACCATTAAACAGCCATCTATGCCTATGATGTGATTTTCCAAAGACGATAACATTTGACTTTATTAATAACCATAGAATTATTATGAGAGTAGGAGCCAAGTCTTCTTAATAGCCTACACAACCCAACTTGCAAGTCTGCTAATATTATATTCTGTGTGTATAACAAGGTGTTTTAATAGGTATTTAGTATGATGGAATGTAGTCAGGAGCTGCAGGAGGGAGAGGCCTCTTCTCAGATGGCATGTCTGAAATGTAGGAAGAGGGCAAAGGTGGACCTCCACCCCAAGAATTCACAGAGTGTATATCTGTAGCTTTGTAGATAGTTGTTTTAATCTGTCAAGATTCTGTCCGTTGGTGAAGAACAATAAAGGGAAATTATTCATAAGGTGCTCCTGCATTGATCTTGGTTCTTGGGACTTTACATCAACCTTGCACTCTTGTCTTACCTTTTGGTAACTAGTGAGCTTTCTTCTCATGCCTCCATTGAGTCCAAATAACTCACTCAGGCAAGTGTTTGTATAAAGGATTTTGATCCGGGTCAGCATTCTGGGAAACTTGTTAAGGGCAATCAATTTCTTCCATCATATTTCTCTGTTTACTGTGCCAAATTCTATGCTAAGGTATTTATGTCAATAGTAGATCAATTCTGCCTACAGCTGGCTTGTTCTTCTGCAAGGAATGTGCTTTTCATCTATCCATTATCCACTCTACTGAAGAGGAAACTAGCATATATATTTAGTCATAATATATACTTCTTTCAGATTTTTTCTGCCCCATCCTTACATTTGAGCCCCTTCCACAATAGAAGACAAAAAGGGGGAAACCATGGAAATCTAAATTGGTCAGGAAATTAGATAGGTCCTGCAATGTTGGAGTATATGAAATAAGAATAACATGCACCAGTAATTGAAAGGGTCCCTTTTATTCCCATTTTTATATGAAGGAACCACTGTTGACATCTTCCACCCAAATGGATATGTCAGGTATGATTTAATGTGGAAATGAGGCTGCCAATATAGAGAGCAGCACAATTACTGCGAGTTCAAATCTCACCAGTCTCAAGGTTGACTCAGCCTTCCATCCTTTTGAGGTAGGTAAAATGATGACCTGGCTTGTGGGGGCAATAAGCTGACTTACACCGCTTGGGGGGGCCGAAAGCCCTACTAAGCAGGTATATACAAAAGTATGAAGGCTATTGCTTAACGCATTGTAAGCCGCCCTGAGTGTCCGGAGAAGTGTGGCATATAAATCGAACCAATAAATAAATAAATAAATAAACAAATTTTATCAATAATTCAGATGTTAGAAAATTCTCGCCAGGGTCTTATTTCTCTTTCAGTTTTTTTTTCATAAATTTGACCATGAACAGATTAAGGTAAAAATAGTAACAGTTTCGTTAATATTCCTTTAAAAAAAAACCTGGTTTATTAATGATGTGGATCCTACATATCTAACAAAACATATATGTTTTGTTAGCTGTAGTCTGATAATTCATTGGAATTCTTTTCATGAATCTGGGATTTATTCACCACTGAAAATATTATTTTGGCTAAGATCGTATACAAAATATGAGCTTCTCATCACTGCTGCCTACTCTTTTTATATATATGTTCCTTTGAATGAACACAGAGCCACTCCTCACTTTAAAACACCCAAAGCAATGAGGATGGTGTCATGAGAGGATATAGCTTCTCTGATCCTTGCCCTCTCCCTACTGTAGTTCCCAACCCATTGCCATGACTCCAGTAGTGGGTTCCACTTACCTTCGCTACTGGTTCAGAACTGTGAGCGTGCATGCACACTTGTTTTTCTCATGCGTGGCAATTCTGCATATGCACAAAACCTTCTGTGCATGTGCAGAGTGTCCGTGATGACATCTGGGTGGATGGGCCGCAACTACTGATTTGCCTGAACCAGGGCGAACCGGTAGAAATCCACCACTGCATGACACCTACAATGGCCATAATAAAAAGCAACTCTTGATTTCCATGGAGAAAGTATGGTTGGATCTTTTGCTCCACCACCTCCACTACACTCACTTTACCAGATAGAGAAAGACACACACATAACCTGTGGAACTTTGTAGGCGCCTAGTATTGTTGACATCTGCATGGAAATCTCCCTTTTAGCTCCATCAACAAGAGTCAAAATGTTGTCCTTCCTTCCACAGCTGTAGTTGGGAACATTGACTTCTCCAGTAGAGAGCATGTCCAGCAAGGCATATGAAGTCCCAAATGTGTTCAAATAGTTGTCATGGATGTTGTAGCCCAATGTCAGATTGTACAGAATCTGGGGACTCTTGTTGATTTGTTGAATGGCAAAAATGTACCACAAGAGGTCTAATTTTTCTATTAAAGATAAACTACTGTAAAAAAAAATGTTCATGTTATTACCATCATCATCAACAACAAAACCAAAATAATGTTTTCAATTTTATCCTCTTTGTCGCCAGAAGCCCACTGAATGTATTGCATAAAACTAACCCCAAAACAGAAGCAAATGATAGTCACTCATCACTATTTAATTTTTTTTTACCGTCAAGAAGAGGGATGGAGATAGTCCTATACTCGGTATAAGAAACCAAAGAGACCATAATTTGTAGAAGAATTAATTTTCTTCTGCCCATTACCAGATTCAAAATCATTCCATTATTAAAATAAAACCAGCATAAAAGGAAAACAATGTTTCATCACTGATCCAGGAAAGCAATTCTAAAAAGAAGTCAGACTCTATTCCTATAAGGATCAGCTATTTTATATCATTGAATGGTTATAAAAATATGGATAGGAGCCAAGTAGAGGGGACTACAACCATTTCAATCACTTCTTTAAACAAAATTCAGTATTCAGGTGATGAATTCAGAATTGGATGGAGAGAGGAAAATAATCTGGACCTCTTTCAGATTTTATTCTGCCCCATCCTTGGATTTGAGTCTCTTCCACAATAGAAGAGAAAAGAAGGAAGCCATGGAAATCAACATTATTCAGGAAATTAGACAGGTCTTGCAACTTAGGAGTACGTGAAATAAGAAGAAAAATGTTACAACTGCAACTGGAAGGAACGCAACTCAATGCCTGACTTACGAGTGAGACTGACTAGGAGGGACCATATTGAAAGACAATGTTCTCTGTGGTATTTTTGTTTCAGTGAGAACTATACTAATGAGATGGTCTCCTGGTCCGTAATAGCTCCATGGTTTGTTTTTATCCTGCTGCTCCAAACTCAGAGGGCACTTTATTCTAAGCTTCCCAGAGACTGGCTGGGATATCAGCAGCATCAGAAGCAGAAGCAGAAGCAGGAGGTCCATAATTCATGGGAATGAATCAATCTTAGTTTCTAAACAAGAGCGACAAGAATAGTTAGAAGAATTCAAAGCATTCTCACAAGATGGAAATGTCAGTGAGTTTGCTGACTCTGACAGAGACAAACCAGCTTCACCTGAAAAGGATAGAAAGATACGTTCAATAACATAGCCCCTTCCTGTCCTGAACACACTCAGCATAGCTAGAGGCATTTATCCTTTTCTGATGTAAGATCCCTTTCATGTTGCTTCAGTCTGATGTTTACTTCAAAGGGACTAACTGGAGAAGTAGCAAAGAGGTCCCAAAGATCAGGATTGTGATCATTACAATAAGAAGCACCTTCTCCTCTGGGGATTCTGAACTTTTTCAGGGCTCCGTGTGCAGAGGGGTAGCTGGAGAAAAGGATGTAAGTGGGGAAAAAAAATCAGATGCTATGGGTTCTGTTCTGTCAGGACATTTCCAAAAAATGGTGTGGAGGAAGATAGTTCAACACCCAGGGAATTGACTTCTGCTGTGTTTCAATGTGGTTTCTTGTCAAAATGCCTAGTGGTTTCAATCTCATTGCAGATACCAAGGGAACTTCATTTGGAAACCAGGCCAAGCTTAATTCTGGAGCTACAGCAAACTTCATGGACCTTCAGTTTGCAGAAGACCATAGCGTTCCTAAATAAATCCTCTAATCGCCCCTATTGGTTAAAATAATCCATGGTCTTCTATTACAATCTGGTCCTGGGGCTTCGACCACAACACCATTAAACAATTAATTTTCATTTGCCACTCATTTCAAACCACCTCCTGTAAATGCCTCCAAATTGCTTGGCTGTTTATCAAGCTGGATCTGTCCATTATACCAAATATCCCTTGACTCTAGAGTGGAATGGAGGAGATTGTAAGCATCTACATCCCTTGGAAACATTGGTCCAATAATTAGGATAGGAAGTAAACAACCATCGAAGTGGCGGTTGATACCCCCAGACTTCTGGTCATGGGGGATTTTAACCTGCCATCTATCGGTGAAACGTCAGAGGTAGCTCGGGAGTTCATGGCTTCCATGACAGCCATGGACCTGACTCAAGTAATTCATGGCCCTACTCACATAGGTGGACACACTCTGGACTTAGTTTTTATCTCTGGTCAGTGGTTGAGTGGTCTTGACATAGGGGATATAGTTATTGAACCCTTGTCATGGTCTGACCACTCACTCCTCCATCTTGACTTTCTGTCCGCTACACCCCATCGCAGGGAGGTGGAACTGACCAGGTGGTTCTGCCCCAGGTGCCTGATGGATCCTGATAGGTTCCAGATGGAGCTTGGGCCATTTCCCGAGACCCTGGCTCACGACTCGGCTGAAGACCTAGTGGCTGCCTGGAATAGTGCAGCCGCTGGGGCTTTGGACCGAGTCGTGCCTTTGCGGCCTCTGACCCGTCACCGAACTCACTTAGCTCCTTGATTCTCCGAGGAGCTGAGGGAGATGAAGCACCGGAAAAGATGCCTAGAGAGTGGTTGGAGGGCCAGCCGGTCTGAATCTGACCTGACACTGGTAAGATCTCATATTAAGGCTTACCTAGTGGTGATAAAAGCGGTGAAATCGGATTATTTTGCCGCTCTTATCACAACATCAGATAACCGCCCAGCCGCCCTGTTTAGGGTGACCCGCTCCCTCCTTCATCTGGGAGTGCGGGATGACCCCTTGCAGGGTCGAGCTGAGGACTTTGTACAGTATCTGCATGATAAAATCACTCAGATTCGGGAAGACTTGGCCGCTGACTGGGTTAGTTCAGACGAGATGACTGAGGCAGGTCTTCAGGAATTTTACAGATTTGACAGCTTTTGAGTATCTGAAGACAAAAGATCTCCTTCAAAATTTGACCATCTATCCAAAAGATGGAGATAAATTTTAGAATGGAGCTGTCAGGGAACAATTTACTGAAAGTCAATCACAGTTTTAAAAGAGAGTTAGTTTAAATCAACTCTGAGGCAGCAGTCAAAGTATTGGATGAGGAGGAGGGAGATCCAGTTCACGTTCCCCCATGGAAGATCCATGGGTTCATGGATTCATGACTTCAGGACACAGTTCTTCTCACACACTTCTCAAACAGTGATTGGACGGAGGGAGCTTTGTAAAGTTGAAGAAGTGAACAACATGGCTATGTTATCACGCTTAGTGGACATGTAAAAAACAATTAAAGAGAATTCAGATAAGAACATTGATACGGAGAATTGCCATGGAAGATTATTTCAATATATGATTATTGTGGGGAGATTTCTATATGGAAGGATTGATCTTTCTATATGGAAAGATTCTCACCACAATTGGTGAAATTGACAGAACTTTCTGAGATGCACAAACTGACTTACAAATTAATGGTTTATTGGTTTATTGCTATTGTGATACAAAACAAAAAAATACAGGTGTGTTTGTGTGGATGTATGCTTTTTTAGGAAATTTAAAGGAGAATTTAACATCTTTGACTTATTAACTGGCATTTGGGGGAAAGTCATATAAAAAGTTCATTTTTATTTTATTTTTTACTGTTGCATCTACCCCATGGAGCACTGTTCCACAAAGGGTCAGGCTGGTCCCAATCTGGCTGGCTTCCCAGAAGGATCTAAAGTCATGTCTTTGCCAATTGGCCTGAGGATTAAAGACAGGTGTACACCATAAAATGTCTATACTCTTCTTGAATGCCTTTATTAAATGCTTAGTCATTCTGAAGTGATTTTAATGTTTGTTGGTTGTTTTGTGTGTGTGTGTGTGTATTTGTGTGTGTGTGTTTGTGTGTATTTGTGGTACCATTTCTTTTTTAACTATAAGCCACCCAAAGTCATAATTTAAAACGAATGGCTATATAAATGAAAAAAAAAAAGCAATGCAACAATTGTTCATTAAGAGAATATCCCAACCTAAAAAGAAGTCTACTAATAGTTTCCCATGTACCATGGACCTCTGGAAATGTGATGATTTGGAGTTAAAGTTTCCCAGAGTTAGAGAAAGCCCAAGAGAGTTTTTTTTTATTATTATTATAAAAGTTTTTATTGGTTAAAAATAAACAATATTATCGCTTACAATATGTGGAATTTTCATTATCCTTTTACAAAGATAATATATATTTTCTTTTTTTTTTTCACATACAGCAGATCTTCCCTTATTAAAATTTCAAATTTGACAACTGGATTTATACAAAAATATCAGTTCAGTATCCAGAGTAATATTAAAGTTTACAAAAATAAGAGATATCATAAAAGGCACAACGTAATAGATTCCTCTCACTTCATCATTTCTTGGTTCTAGATCTCAAGGTTCTGGCCTTAGCACCCCCTTCCTCCCGGACCGCCACGGCCTCACCCGCCCCCGTTCTTTGATCATCTGGTACCTCCCCTTCCTCGGTTCCTGTATCTTCACCCTCTAGGAGGGTCTTATGTTGCTCCAGATAAGCCTGAGCCTCCGTCACACTATTAATTTTCTTCCTACTGCCCTCCCTGAAAATCATCAAACCTTCCAGCATCAACCACCTGAAGCCAATTCCCTTAAGGTACAATTTACTTGATAAAAAATAATAATTTCTTCTTAATTCTCGTACCTGTCTAGGGATCTGCTTCAGATTGGTGACCTCCTTGCCCCTGTATATCAGCGCCCCCGATCTTTGAGTTCTCAGTATTTCATCCCTCGTTTCCCTTCTCACAAATTTAATGTGGACCTCTCTTGGGACACTATGTAAAATTGCATATTGTGAGTTTACTCTATAAACTAGATCCATATCCCATCTCATAAAGTCCAAACCTCTTTCAATAAATTTGCCCAACAATTTAACCATCACTTCTCGCAGATCTTCTTGGTCCATCTCTTCCACATTTTGAAACCTGAGAAAATAAGACATTCTATCCAGCTGCGAAGTTAAAATTGCATTTCCTCTCATTTCTTCCCTCTTCTGGATTGCCCGCACCTCCCCCTCCAAACCTCCCACCTTTTTCTTATTCTCCTCTGCCACCTGTTGAACAGCAATTAAATCTTTTTTCATAACTACCATTTCAGATTTTATTTCCAGTTGGCCTTTTTGCAGGTCATCAAGTTTATTAAGCTTCTCATCCAATTTTGCCAATTTTTCCAAATTTTTTTCCATGTCACCTGCAGCTGGTCTTTGTCCTTTAGCCATCTTACAGTAGTAAAGAATGAGAGGTCCTCAGGTAGGCACAAACATCCAGAGAGAGAAGATTCTCTTTAAAAAAAGTGCTATTTCCTCATGATCCACCAGAGGGCGCTCACAGGAGCAATGAGTCCGGCTTGTAGAGTAGGTCAAACAGGAAACCAGAGGTGGGTGATGTCATCAATTGTGCACAAAGAAGCAGGAAATCAGGCCCCAGCCATGACTTTCCAGAAGGAGAGAGGCCTCCAGCCTCCCTTCCCAAATTCTGCCTCCACCATTCTCCACAAGAAATCAGTGAGGTAAGAGGTCTCCTTCTTTTTTCCTCCTCTTTCTTCTCAACTACGGCGCCCTTCCCAGCTACAAGGGGGGGGAGAAGCTTCAGCCCCCCCTCTCACCCACAGGACGCCTCTGCTTCGCCAGTCAAAGCCCAAGAGAGTTTTGTTAGAAGGTAGTTTAACTTCATAATTTTGCTAAGTGTATGGGAAAATGACCATCTGGGTAACTTCTGAATAGAATCTTTCTTTCTTTCTTTCTCTCTCTCTCTCTTTCTTTCCTTCCCTCCCTCCCTCCCTTCTTTCCTCCCTTCCTTCCTTTTAGGCCCAGTACTCTTCAAAATCTTCATCAATGATTTGTATGAAGGGATAGATGGGGGACTCATCAAATTTGCAGATGACACCAAGCTGGCTTAAATAGCCAACACTCTAGAAGATAGGCTTAAGATACAGAAGAATCTTGACAGACTTGAACATTGGGCGCTAGCCACAAAATGAAATTCAATTGTGAAAAAAGTAAGGTTCTACATTTAGGCAATAAAAATAAAATGCACAGGTACAGTATATGTGTACACTATCTTGCTCAATAGTAGTAACTGTGAGAGGGATCTTGGAGTCAACCATTTAAATATGAGCCAGCAGTATGTAGCAGCTGCCATAAAAGCCAACACAGTTCTAGGCTGCATTAACGGAGGGATAGAATCAAGATCCCGTGAAGTGTTAATACCACTTTATAATGCCTTGGTAAGGCCACACTTGGAATATTGCATTCAGTTTTGGTCGTCACGATGTAAAAAAGATGTGGAGACTCTAGAAAGAGAGTCGAGCAACAAAGATGATGAGGGGACTGGAGGCTAAAACCTGTGAAGAACGGTTGCAGGAACTGGGTATGTCTAGTTTAATGAAAAGAAGGACTAGGGGAGACATGATAGCAGTGTTCCAATATCTCAGGGGCTGCCACAAAGAAGAAGGAGTCAAGCTATTCTCCAAAGCACCTGAGGATAGGATAAGAAGCAATGGGTAGAAACTGATCAAGGAGAGAAGCGACTTAGAACTAGGGAGAAATTTCCTGACAGTTGGAACAATTAATCAGTAAAGCAAATTGTGAACAAGTTGTGAATGCTCCAACACTTAAAGTTTTTAAGAAGGGATGGGATAATCATTTGTCTAAAGTGGTGTGAGGGAGTTGGACTAAAAGACCTCCAAGGTCCCTTCCAACTTTGTTATTCTATTTCTCCCTCCTTTCTTCATTCCTTCCTTCCTTCCTACCTGCCTACCTACTTTTCTTTCTTTCTCTCCCTCCCTTCTTTACTTCCTCCCTCCTTTTTTCCTCCCTCCCTCCCTCTCTTCTTTCTTTCTTTCCTTTTTTCTCTCCCTCCCTCCTACCTTTCTTTCCTTCCCTCCTCCCTTCTTTCTTTCTTTCTTTCTTTCTTTCTTTCTTTCTTTCTTTCTTTCTTTCT
>WNWU01000145.1:178351-189144 GCA_012654045.1 Ptyas mucosa
AATAGAATAGAATAGAATAGAATAGAATAGAATAGAATAGAATAGAACAGAACAGAACAGAATTTGGACACCTGCTGTGCAATTAGAATAGGATAGGATAGGATAGGATAGGATAGGATAGGATAGAATAGAATAGAATAGAATAGAATAGAATAGAATAGAATAGAATAGAATAGAACAGAACAAAACAGAACAGAACAGAACAGAACAGAACAGACTAGAAATAAAATAACAGAGTTGGAAGGGACCTTGGAGGTCTTCTAGTCCAACCCCCTGCCCAGGCAGGAAACCCTACACCACTTCAGACAAATGGTTTTCCAACATCTTCTTAAAAACTTCCAATGTTGGAGCATTCACAACTTCTGGAGGCAAGTTGTTCCACTGATTAACTGTTCTGTCAGGAAATTTCTCCTTAGTTCTAAGTTGCTTCTCTCCTTGATTAATTTCCACCCATTGCTTCTGGTCCTGTCCTTAGGTGTTTTGGAGAATAGCTTGACTCCCCCTTCTTTGTGGCAGCCCCTGAGATATCATGTCTATGCTACACTGCTACACTGCTATCATGTCTCCCCCAGTCCTCCTTTTCATTAAGCTAGACATACCCAGTTCCTGCAACCGTTCTTCATATGTTTTAGCCTCTAGTCCCCTAATCATCTTTGTTGCTCTTCTGAAGTTTGCAGATGATACAATGATGATTGGTCTCATTCGAGACAATGAAGAATCTGTATAAAAATGGGAGTTTGAACAACTAGCCTTGTGGTGTGACCTGAACAATCTTGAACTAAACACACGCCTCGGTTTCAGAAAAAAGGACAGCTGAAAAATCAAGTTATTAATGTATTTGAAAAACATAAAATTAAAAGAAGAAACTATTGAAAAAAAATCATAAGAAATGGAAAAGGAAAAGAAAATGAAGTAGAAGATTGGAATTAGACTGGATTTGAGTTTCAGGATAAAAAAGGTTTTTTCAGAATAAATAACCAAGGCATCTGCTTATAAATCTAATTCCCATATTTATTTATTTATTGGTTCGATTTATATGCCGCACTTCTCCAGAGATTCAGGGCAGCTTACAATGCGTTAAGCAACAGCCTTCATACTTTTGTATATACCTGCTTAGTAGGGCTTTCGGGCCCCCCAAGCGGTGTTCTTTTTTATACAAAGTCAGCTTATTGCCCCCACAATCCGGGTCCTCATTTTACCCACCTCGAAAGGATGGAAGGCTGAGTCAACCTTGAGCCTGGTGAGGTTCGAACGTGCAGTAATTGCAGGCAGCTGGTGTTACTTAACAGCACTTTAGTCTGCTGCGCCACCAAGGCTCACATATCTGGGGGAAAGATGTCTAATGGAATAGAAATACCTGCCAAGCCTTCAGCATTGTAGCTTCCACCTTCAAATCTCTTTTCCCCACTGATCTCTTTGATGTGGATACAGAAGCTGAATGTAAGGCCCTTCCAACAGCCCAGATGGTATTGTAGACGAGGTAGCTGTCCAGGGTCAGGATCCGATCAATGTCCTCTTTCCTCAGAGCCACCAGTTCTTTCTGTCTACACCGTCTCCAGACTTTTACTGAAAAGGCATTCTTGGGGAATGAACATGTTAAAGTTTTGTCCGAAAAATCAGCTAGGAAGTCAGCAAAGATACCAAAAGCATCATAACTTGCCCATTTTCTTTTTTTTATCAGAAAGGAAAATATGCTACCAATGTGTTGGAAGGAATACGCGCTAAACCTAAAATCAAGACTGAAATCCCACTGAGCTGTGGTGATCCAGACTTTATCTACAACATTTTCCGGCAGATGTGTAAGTATCACATCTATAAGTAGCATTCCTATTAAGAACGAACTTGTCTCTGAACCGTAAACAAAGATATTGACTTTTCTCCATTTGTAATATTCATTTGTACGTAAAGGAATATGCTCGAGATTCACTATAAAACTTTGATATATAACTGCACAAATGCCATTCTTTAACATCGAAGGAGCCATTGTCCTCATGAACCTCTCCCCCTGGTCAGTTTCTGGAGCCACGAGACCAACCAAGGTCCACCGGAAATAGAGGAGAAGCTTGACCATCCCTGGGTACTGGACTCCTTCAGCAGGGAGCATCGGGTAGAAGAAAGGAAACTGAGTTTTATCTTTCAGAATCTGGGAAGCAAAACTGTAACTGATCTGAAAGAAATGGAAGATGGTATTTTAAATGTAAGAAGAAAAATGCAAGTCCTATCATTTCCATTAAAAAAGCCATGTTTTTCATTAGCAGAGGAACTCTGATTCAAAGTTGTATGACTCAAAAACTGTCTCTGCAAGAAAGACACACCTGAGGGATTTTGTAGGTGCCCAACATAGTCGAAATCTGAATGGAGATGCCAGCCTCGGCCTCTTCCAGAACAGCCACTGTGTTTCTCTGCCTTCCACAGCTGTAGTTGGGCACATTGGCCTCCCCGTCTGAAAGCAGGTCCAGCAAAGGATCTGTAGTCATTTCTACCATGAAGAAATTTTCATAGATATTATAACCCAGAGTGATGTTGGGTAAGAGGTGGTGATTCTGGTTGATGTCCTCAATAGCAAAAAAGAAGGGCAGGAATTTCCAATAAAATTTGTTCGATGTTCTGCAGATATCAACATATCAATTATATTTATCTTTCATTCCATGATAATATGTTCAAAACACTCAATCACCATTTTTCTTTCTAACACTTCGCAATAATTTCAAATACGTTCATAGAACAACAATAAAAACAATTAGGATATTCTATGTCCTAATGTTTTATTTAAAAGTCACTCTCCTAATGGATTAAACTAACACCACTCCAATTTCATGTGCTGTCTTGTAGAATTTTGTTCTATATTTGATGGCCTGCTTCCTCTGTCTTAGCAAAAGTGGTTGATATACCCAGAGAGCTAAAGAATCTATGACCTCTTTTATATTCTAGATATCATCAATATTTTTGGAGTCGGACCAAGAGGTTAGGCTGATTCACAATGCCTGCTGCATGGATGATATTCAACAGCTGTTAAAGACCAGATTATTTTCTCTGTGTCTTGGGCAGAGTCAAGATTTTTTTTTTTAATTTGATTTATATGCCGCCCTTCTCCGGAGACTCAGGGCGGCTTACAATGCGCTAAGCAATAGCCTTCATACTTTTGTATATTTTATACAAAGTCAGCTTATTGCCCCCACAAACTGGGTCCTCAATTTACCTACCTTAGAAAGGATGGAAGGCTGAGTCAACCTTGAGCCTTGGTGAGATTCGAACCTGCAATAATTGCAGGCAGCTGATGTTAATAACAGGGTGCTTTAGACCACTGTACTATCCAAGACTCTTCAGATTGAAGATTGAACTCCTGTTGTATGGCATTTTGTTGGTTACTTTTTCTGTTTCAGTTCCCTCCCCGCCCCCCATTATTTTCCTGTATTCCATTTCTTGTTTTAATTGTAAGTCACCCAGAAGCACACAGAGCATGAATTCTATAAACAAATGAACAACTACAGCAATCAACCAACCAACCAACCAACCAACTAATAGCTTTTTTTCATTTTTTAAAAAATTCTAGGTCCCTGACATGAACTTATGAATGAGAATTCATGTTCCTAAGTGGGATGCTTTCATCCCAGTAGCAAATTTTAGTGTGGAGAAACAGCGGTGGAGTTATCTCTGATGCAGAGAGGAAAAAACTGCCTTCTACTGTACATGGACCAGGTCCGCCATAGAGACCAACTCAGATCAGGGTGAGGTGGAAGCGAGATTTCTTTCTGTTGGTCTGTGTCCAAATTCTGTATCTGCTCATAGGACAGAACGCAAAGTGGATGGAGGAAAATATCTTGATTGGATTTTTACAGTTTAAAAGCTTGAAATAAACTTCCTGCTCTGCAGTGTGAAATAGGGACCCCACTGTAGAATGAGAAATAATTTAGCAAAGAGAGCAGATCAGTTTTTGAAGGTTGGGATCTGAAGAGACTTAAATGCAGTGAGGGGAATTGACTTACGTATAGAAATTCATGGAAGGAGTCCTACTGAAGCGTAATGGTTGAAACCTAGCCTGCATTGCCGAGACTATGCCACTAATCATATAATCTCCTGGCTTGTAATAATGCTGTGGGTCCACCTCACTCTGCTGCAGATTCAGGAGGCATTTCGCTTTGTGCCTCACACCAGATCCCGATGGCCACAGAACCAGCACGAAGAGAAGCAGCAGCAACATGTATTGTGTTCCTGAGTGAACCTTCTCTGTGGCACTTGCTTT
The DNA here is from genome assembly GCA_012654045.1 of Ptyas mucosa. Classification (NCBI taxonomy): domain Eukaryota; kingdom Metazoa; phylum Chordata; class Lepidosauria; order Squamata; family Colubridae; genus Ptyas; species Ptyas mucosa. The sequence continues at coordinate 182,595 of WNWU01000145.1, forward strand.
GTAAGAGAGGAAAATAACAAAATGTCTTCCCAGACAGAAATTTCAGATCCAGTCAGAATCAACCAAGGGACACAAACACAGAATCTGTTTGATCTAAAACAACCTTCAGATTCTCTTTCTGTGTGTACCCAGCATTTCCTGACACAGACTTCAACCAAGTCTTGCTCATCGGTCTGATATTGACATCAAAATATTTTCTGACGTTGGGAAATTTGCAGAAAGGCCTCTAGGGCCCTAACACAAAGGCAACAATTAAAAATCACTGTGATTTGGATAATTGAATGCAAGAGAAGTTTCATCTCTCTGAACCCTGGATGAGTGAAAGGACTAAAGGGAGAACTCCCAGATGTGGCTTCAAACTTTGAAGATGGGCCAGTGAAAGAGACCGAAGAATTTGGCCCAACTCTTTCTAATAAAACACTTCTCAAAAAAACAGGATAAACAGTATAACAGAATAACAAAGTTGGAAGGGACTTTGGAGGTCTTCTAGTTCAAGCCCCTACTCAAGCAGAAGACCCTATACCAGTGATGGGTAACCTTTTTGCCGTCGTGTGCCAAAAGTGGGGGGAGTGGGGGGGTCATGCGCATGTGTGCCCACACCCATAATTCAATGCACCCCACCCCCCATGCATGCCCGCGTGCCCACCCTGTGGTGCCCCTGCTTTTGGCATGCAATGGCACGGTAGGCCCGTTTTTCGCCCTCCCCAGGCTCCAGAGGCTTTCTAGGAGCCTGGGGAAGGCGAAAACGGCCTTCCCCACTTCTGGAGGCCCTCTGGAGGCCCAAAACGGCCCATTTCCTGACTTCCAGTGGGCCTAGAAGGTCTGAAAATCAGCTGGCCGGCACACGCAAACAAACTGGAACTGAGCTAGGGCAACACTTGCGTGCCCAGAGATATGGCTCCACGTACCACCTGTGGAACACATGCCATAGGTTCGCCATCATGGCCCTATACCATTTTCGACAAAAATAGTTGTCCCTTCTTAAAAGTACCCACAACCTCTTGCACCATGTTGTTCCACTGATTGATAGTTCTTACTGTCAGGAAGTTTCTTCTTAGTTCTAGACTGCTTCTCTCTTTGTTCAATTTACATCCATTGCTTCTTGCCTTACCTTCTGTTTTTGTTTTTGTTTTTTTGGAAAATAGCTTGACTCCCTCTTCTTTGTGGCAGCCCCTCAAATATTGGAACACTGCTATCATGTCACCCCAAGCTTTTCACTAGACTAAACATACCCAATTCTTACAAACATTCTTCATATGTTTTAGCCTTCAGTCCCTCCAATCATCTTTGTCAATCTTTTCTGCACTCTTTCCAGAGTCTCAAAATCTTTTTTATATTGTGGTGACCAAAATTGGATGTGGTATTCCAAGTGTGGTCTTACCGAGGCATTATAAAACAGTAGTATCACTTCTTGTGATCTTGATTCTATCTCTCTGTTAATACAGCCTAGGATTGTGTTGGCTTTTTAAAACTTAGACTTAGATTTAGACAAAGTTTATTGTCATTTTAAATGTACACTAATCAGCATACATTAAAATGAAATTTCATTGCATACAGCTCTCAAAGGGTCACCACCTCCAAAATACACTACATAAACATGACAAAATAAATAATAAATAAATAAAATTATGCATATACCCGCATATATTGTATGACACAGAGAAACAACACAGTCTAGTTCAGGTGTATACATATACATGGCAGTGGTGAAATTTAAAAAAATTCCCCTACCGGTTCTGTGGGTGTGGCTTGTTGGGGGGAGGTCATGTGACTGGGTGGGCAAGGCCAACTCGACATCACTCACATCAAGGGGCTCCTCACCAGCCACTCCTCTTTCAGCCACTCCTTATTGTGAATGGCAGGAAAATGGGAAGGGGAATATTCCTGCCTATCATCCTTCCCTCAGTCTGTGCTGAGATTGAGGAATGGATGACAGGCAGGAAAATCCCCTTCCCCAATTTCCCACCTTTCACGAAAATGGCTCCATTCCACCTGCTCCCCCCACCCCTCTCCCTCCTGGGGACTACCTTAAAGAGACAGGCTGCAGCAGCTCCGTTCTGAATGGAGGGAGAAAAATTAGCATTCTCTCTGCTGCATTTAACATTGAATTCTTTTTGGCTGCAAAATAAGCACCAGGTCTTATTTTCGGGGGATGTCTTGCGCGCTTACCTTAGGACCACCACAGCCACATCTCCCATGCCCTGACATCTGTCATGCTGCTGCCTGACTTCTTCTGCGGCCGCTCATGGCAGACTCATTATGCCAGTGGAGCTGCTCATAGCAGAATGCTATGAGTTTTGTCATGATGGTGCCGCTGCTCACGGAAGAATGCTGTGTGGTGCATTGTGCCATTGCACATGTGAGTGGAAGCATCAGCACAATGAGCCTCACAGCATCTGGCCTGGGTGTGGCGGTCCTAAGGTAAGCGGGTATAAGTGACATGGGGCAGCTCCACCCTCTACCCCTGCCCTACTTTGATTTTTTCGCTTGTGCCTCGCCCCACCTTGTACAACCAGATGGTGGGCGTGGTTTAATTAGGTATAATTTTTTGGGTAGGTCTTATATTAGATGCAGGAATGAAATTTGGGCTACGGCTTGTTTTTGCAGTAGGTCATATTTTCGGGGAAACAAAATAGTTCTGCTAGAAATATTTTGAAACTTCCTCCCAGAGGGGAGCAACAGAAACAGACCCGAAAATGGGTATGTGGGGTCTTTAACAATGTTTCGATCTCTAAGCACATAGTGATTATAAGTAATATTCTGAATAACGGAAATCAAGCTTCCTATAATCTTTTCAGCTGTCCTTACTACTCTCTGTATGGAACTTCTATCTGAGACGTCGCTACTACCAAACCAAACAGTGATGCAATTTGTTAAAACTTTCGTAGCTGCATCACATTGATGGCTCATATTTAAATGATTGTCCACAGGGACTCCAGGATCTCTCTCGCAGTTACTGCTGTTGACCCAAGTTTCACCTAGTTTGTACTTGTACATTGGTTTTTCTTGTCTAAATGTAAAACCTTACTTTTTTTCACCATTGAATTTCATTTTGTTAGATAAGGCCCAGTGTTCTACTCTATTAAGATCCATCTGTATTTTGAGCCTATCTTCTGGAGTGCTGGCTATTCCCTCCAGCTTGATGTTATCTACACATTTGATGAGTTTTCCCTCTATTCCCTCATCTAAATAGTTTATGAAAATATTAAAGAGTACTGTGCCTAAAACAAAACCTTATGGTACCCCACTGCTTCTTTCCTTCCATTTAGATATAGTTCCAATAAGGACTACTTGTTGAATGTGATTTGTCAGCCAGTTACGAATCCATCTGGTGGTGATGCTCTGCATCCTACATTTTTCTACTTTACTAAGAAGTAGCCTGTGGTCTACTTTGTCAAATGCCTTACTGAAGTCTAGGTATGCTGTGCCCTCAGCATTTTTCTGGTCCACCAGTTTAGTCATTATGGCCTATAGGCTAATCAATAAAGCAAACTAAAAACACTTTGTCAAACAATGAGAGATTTCTTTTACAAATTTTACAAACCCATGTTGGCTTTTGGTTATAACTTTGTTTGTTTCTTTACAGCTTTGCTTGTAAAGCTGTTGTTTAATTATCGTTTCCAGGATCTTCCCAGGTATTGATGTCAGACTGATTACTCTATAGTTTCCTCTATTGTGGTTTTTTTCCCCCTATTTTGAAAATGGGGACCACATCAGCTCTTTTCCAGTCCTCAGGTTGTTCCCCGATTCTTCAGGATCTTTGAAAGATCACTAGGTGTTTCTGCAGATGCATCAGCAAAAACAGAGTTTCTCCACATTGGTGCAGACTGTGGCATGGTCAAATGCTGCATATTCATCTAGCTCCAAGAAGGGATGTGAAATACTGAGAACTTCTTGGAGGCTAGGAAGATACAGACAATCAAACAATCTGCTAATTCCTCCTGAAATCTTTACAGATGATTTCAGAATTCCTTCTTTAACTGGTATGTCCTTGCAAACTTCCATTATGAAAAGGTAAGAAGAGATCTTCTGGTTAGGTCAGGGTCCACCTTCATCTCCCAGTGACCACCCAAATAACTCAGGAGTGTTCACCATCAGCAGAAAGAAATGGATGAATTAGTCCAACTTCTTAGTGAGCAGTTATGCTCAAACTGTCCCTCACAACAAATTCATGGGACATTCAAACATCTAACTCTTAGGAATACTTTTGTACGAATCTTATGAGGCTGTATTTCAGCTCCCCTCTTGTTTAACTTCTATATAACAATTTAGATGACCAGGTGGGTCCCCCCCCTAATTTGGCTGGGAAGTGCCTAACACAGCAGTTCCAATTACACAGATACATTCGTTATTCAATTGACATCTCTTAATTACAAAAGTTTTACAATATCCTGACCAAAACAATCATAATTCTGCAGATTGGTGAAGCGTAGATAGTTAAATTATCTCTTGTTGACAGAAGGAAATCTCAAGGATGTGAATCCTCTTGACCTGGCCCTCTCATAGCTATATGTCACTGTCTGTTCCTATCTTCTGACATATGGGGACCTCTTTATGATGTTTGTCCTAGCCAAAAGGAATTCGACTGAATTGGTCCCCTTTCCAGTTGGATGCATTTCCTTTCTTAATTAAACACATTTCTTGCTTGCAATACTTTGAGTGAAGAGGGCCCTTCAATGGTCATCTATCTGAACCCGCATTCATCATCATCATTACTATAATATGACCAGGTGGGTAATTTAGATTCCCCCCCCCCCTAATTTGGCTGGGAAGTGCCTCTTCACTCTCTTTTTGCTGCTGCTGCTGCTGAGATTTTGAGTCCAATTGTGCCAGGAATTCCATTTGTTGACAATCTACAATAAAATTAAAGTAATGGAACTTTGAGAGAACCCCACCCTCCAAAAAATATTTCTAGCATATCGGCAAGATTCCCATTGCATAAGCATCATGTTTCAAATATTTGGGATGTGGCATTTCAGGCTTCAGGTAGGCTGAAGGCACAGACAGATATGATGCTGTGGCTGATCAAAGAACTCAGCAGCCATATTTCAATTCTACTGGACAAGGCTGCGGGACACTATCTTCCAATTGCCCTTTAATTATTTCAAGCACACCCACGTATGGAGGACAGCTGAAAATAGTCAGGCTAATCTCCCTGGTTCATCAAACATGAAATATGACCACATGAGCTAATTCTACATTATTGGAAGGCTACATTAAAAGAATCTTGTAAGTCGGCATGTAGAAATCTCTCCCCAACTCTTCTTTCACCCTAAAATATTTGGGAGAGTTCTTTCTTTGCTTCTTTCTCTGCCCGTTATGCAGTTGCAGGTTCCCCTTCCCTTATCGGATCATTCTCTAGCAAAAATTCTTAGTTGGAGAAGGAAGGAAACAGCATTCTTCCAATAAGTAAAATACGTTTTGCAGAAGCTTAAGATCTGTTCACTGTTAGTTTAGAGTTTGAGACATTCTGAAATGAACTCAGTTGGAAGAGAGGAGATTCTAGCTAAATGAGAGTAAAGGTAAAGGTTCCCCTTGCACATATGTGCTAGTCATTCCTGATTCTAGGGGGCAGTGCTCATCTCTGTTTCAAAGCCAAAGAACCAGTGTTGTCCGAAGATATCTCCGTGGTCATGTGGCTGGGATGACTAAATGTCAAAGGCGCACAGAATGCTGTTAACCTTCCCACCAAAGGTGGTCCCTATTTTTCTACTTGTATTTTTTACGTGCTTTCGAACTGCTAGGTTGGCAGAAGCTGGGACAAGTAATGGGAACTCACACCGTTATGCGGCACGAGGGATTTGAACTGCTGAACTCCTGACCTTTCGATTGACAAACTCAGTGACTTAGCCACTGAGCCACCGCATCCCCTAGACACGGTGAGAGTAAATCAGTTTTAGAAGTGAGCCAGTAAAGCAAAAAAAGTGTAGTCTTCCATTTACTGATTGTCTTAATGCAGCAGCAGATTAGTCAGAAATGTTTTAACCAGAGAGGAGGGATTGTGCTCAATGGTCTCAAGGTCTCCTTTAATTTTATAAAGAAAAGATTCTGTGGTGCTGATAAAATATTCCTTACATACAGGAGCTTATTTATAAATGCAAAAGATCCTTTTAAATTTGCGGTGTTTAATATCAAAATGTATCTGTCATGGTGTCTACTCTTTGAAACATTTTCCCTTGAGGTATTAAATTGTCCAAGCCTGTTGACCTTTTATAGAAGAAGGAGGTTGAGAAGGTTCCCTTCCTTCTGGTTTGGATTTCTTCTGAAAAGAAAAGAAAACTGTTATGTCCTTATAAGGACATCCGGCCGGGGATTGGTTAATCCTCCGGGCGGGAAAGTTAAACCGCTGTCATTGGACGGCTGGTCTGCCGGAGCGCTATAAAAAGGGCTCCGGCAGCACAGCCGTTCGTCTGTTCTGACTTAGTTAAGAGCTGAATAAACCTTGTTGAACAGACCCCGCTGGTCTTGTCTTCTTTCCTGCGCCTGATCTAACACTGGCGACGAAGGATTTGAAAAGAACCGCCACGCGGAGCTAAGTCACTCATCGAGA
>WNWU01000145.1:267294-280875 GCA_012654045.1 Ptyas mucosa
GAATAGAATAGAATAGAATAGAATAGAATAGAATAGAATAGAATAGAATAGAATAGAATAGAATAGAATAGAATAGAATAGAATAGAATAGAATAACAGAATTGGAAGGTCTTCTAGTCCAACCCCTTGCTTAGGCAGGAAATCCTACACCACCATATATACACACACATATACATGTTTACATATTAATTCTTGTAGAGAGCTTTAGCATACAATAAACATGTAAGAGTGTGTACATATACTCATACAGCTTTATATATAAAGCTCTCTACAAGGATCTGTACTACTAACAGTCAAAGTGAGTTGGCATTAGATAAGAATCAATGGAATTTAAGGTGCTCTGGGTTTAGATCTTGTGTGTGTGTGTGTGTGTGAGAGAGAGAGAGAGAGAGAGAGAGGGAGAGAGAGAGAGAGATTTCCTGTGCTTAACAAGCGTGAAAGAATGAAGGGCATGATAGCTAAGAGAAAATAACTCTGTGGTACCCTTTCCCTTGATGCCCTAAACATTATGCTTATATTGCTTAATGACTAATGGAGGGCTAATCCTAGACTTCAAAGGCCCACTGAAATATGTCAGTGGGTCTCTGGAACTCTAGAACTTTTAGTATACACCAGGAGTCTGAAGTTCAATCCAGATGGGCTCAAGGTTGACTTAGCCTTCCATCTTTCTGGGGTTAGTAAAATGAGGTCCCAGATTGCTGAGGGTAATATGCTGACACTGTAAATCACTAAGAGTGTGCTGTAAAACACTATGGAGCAATATATCAGTTTAAGTGCTATTCCTCTTGCTAAAATCTTGCCCCCAAAAATGGCAGGAATTTGTCCAGGCAATCATCAAGACTCAACACTGTTGAAGACAATTATTTCTTTTGGATCCAGAGACAATAAGCACACCAGTGAATATATATTTAAGCTTTATTATTAGTTCAAGCAAAAAGATTTAAAATTATAGTGTAAAAAGCATACATAGCAAGGAAGATGATACCCAAAGCTGCCAGGAGCTCCTTAATAGTGACAGCAGAGATACCCCAAAGGTGGCACATTTCCACAGTGCCCAGTGCTAGGTTCTGTGCCAAACTTCCTAAATTAAAGACCAGTAGGTAGAATGCAGTATTGCAGACTAACTCTGCCCACAGCCAGGAGTTTGATCCTAACCAACTCAAGGTTGACTCAGGCTGAGGAACCAAAATTTTGGGGGCAATACGCTGACATTGTAAACCACCCAGGGAGTGCCGTCAAGCACTATGGAATGGTAGAGAAGCCTAAGTGCTATTTCTATTGCTACTAGGGTTTTTCTTAAAACTTGGTACCTGACTTGATGGCCCTGCTTCTATGGTCATAAGAGTGCAAGACATGACTTTCCTTGGACAGGAATTGACATGACTGCAGCATACAAACTGAATGTGCAAGATTTAAGGGATCTAACAAAGTGATTAATGCAACAACAAGTCCCAGGACTCTGCGGAATTTGTTTACCTCATGGTTACCTGGGACAGACAGGTTTTCAAATTTGGGTCTAAGATGCTTAGCTCTTCTGGTTTGCATCAGGTCTTTCTGGTAACTGTTTCCAGACGATTATAAGGTTAAATCTTGTCCTTTCATATACATATTTTGCCCACTGAGAGTTCAGCAATGGGGAGGACTGTGGAAATGTCTAATGCTACTTTTTGGAGGACACCCCCTTCAGTATGTATTGTCCAGCAGTGGGTTTCACATATTCTTACCACTGGTTTTTTTGTTTTTTTGTTTTTTAAAATTTGATTTATATGCCGCCCTTCTCTGGAGACTCAGGGCAGCTTACAATGTGTTAAGCAATAGCCCTCATACTTTTGTATATTTATACAAAGTCAGCTTATTGCCCCCACAATCTGGGTCCTCATTTTACCTACCTTAGAAAGGATGGAAGGCTGAGTCAACCTTGAGCCTGGTGGGATTTGAACTTGCAGTAATTGCAGGCAACAGATGTAAGTGGATGTTAATAACTGCCTTAGTCCACTGAGCCACCAGAGCTCTTTTGCTGCATGTGTGCAACTTCCTCGCATGCACCTGGTCTTCCGCGCATATGCCCAGCCTCAAAAACGTTGCTAAATAGGATGGCATAATGCCGGGGCGGGTGGTGGGTTGCTACCGGTTCACTCCAGATCAAGCAAACCAGTAGCAGTGGCGGCAGGCTTCGCCCGCATGCTCACCCACCCGGTTACTTCTGCGCATGTGCCCATGAGCGAACCAGTAGTGACGGGTTTTGAAACTCACTACTGCCGCAGTAGCCACTAGCGGTTCACCCAAACCAGAATGAACCAGCTGAATCCCACCTCTGGTATTGTCTAGTAAAATTTGGTAATTTGTTTTGAGTCCTGGATTTTGATTCCACACTGGATATTCATGTTGAGGGCAATACAGATGTCTTGGATTTTTTATTAGACGACCTTGTACTAGAAGGCTCACAGCTAAAGGAACACCTTGCACATCAAAATGTGTGGGTGGCAGGCAAGCACTCTGAGTTCTGTAACTGTGACAACTCAGAGTGAGTCTGATACCTTCAGCTGACTGACCAAAATTTTGGAGAGAAAGTGAGAGAGACAGAGAGATGGGAGAAGGGTGAGAGAACTCCAGCACAGTTTTCTATATAATTAAACTTAAAGAAAAAAGGGAAATATGTTTAAAAAACTGCTGGTTTATTTCTATTGGAATGTTTAAAAAAACTCTCTCAAAAACAGTTATTTGTATCTGTGTACTTTCTTATGAACATTAATGAAGTAAATAATAACTGTCAATTTTCAAAATATGTACCTAAAGTTAAATACTATTTTATTTTGTCAACAAGTGTTCTCTTGCATTCAGGTTTGGTCTTAAAAAAATAATGTAGCACTTGGGGATGAAGATGCAGCATAGCAAACCAGTACTTGAGGCCAGGATAGAGAAGATCTGCACAGCCACCATATACTTCCCTTTGGTGCTCAGGTAGGTGGGAACAAAGGAGATCCAGACACTGCAGAAGACCAGCATGCTAAAGGTGATGAGCTTGGCTTCATTGAAGGCCCCAGGGAGATTCCTGGCCAGGAAAGCCACTGTGAAGCAGATGATAGCCAGGAAGCCCATGTAGCCAAGGGCAAGGTAGAACATGGCAACAGAGCCTTGATTACATTGCAGAATGATCTCTGCAGATTGTGAGTACATGTCTGACTCAGGGAATGGGGGAGAAGTGCCTAACCAGATGCTGCAAAGCACCACTTGCACAACAGAACAAGAAATGATGATGGAGTTAGCCAGGCTCTTCCTTAGCCATCTCTGTACTTTATTCCCTGGTTTTGTGGCCAAGAATGCCAACACCACCATGATTGTTTTGGCTAAGACCGTCGAAATGGCAATGGAGAAGATGTTGCTGAATGCTATTTGTTGGAGAAGGCAAGTAGCAGTCCATGGCTGGCCAAGAAATAGGAAGGAGGTCAAGAAGGAAAGCAGGAGAGAAATGAGGAGGATGTAGGAGAGATCCCGATTGTTGGCTTTGACTATGGGAGTTTCTTGGAATTTAATGAAGATTCCCAAAACTAAGCTGGTTACCAAAGACAGGAACAAGGCAAGGGAAGCTAAGATGATCCCTAAATTTTCTTCATAGGATAGGAAAATTTCAGTCTTAGGTATACAATCATCTCGGTTGATATTTGGATGCTGATCTGCTGGACATTTGGTGCATTTTTCAGCATCTGCAAAAAGGAAAATTAACATCTATCATCAATAAGTTCTGCCATCCAATGCATAGTTGGAATGAAACTGGTGATGTTCTCGTTGAATGGTTGTGGAGAAAGGTAGCATGCAGCAATGGTTAAGAATGTTACGTAGTAAAATGCAGAAGGACAAGTGCCAAAGGGAAATAAAAACCACTGCCACCCATTGCAAACATGAACTGTGTCTGCTTTTACAGATTGCATGATTTGTGTTCCAGATAACGTGAACCAGGTTTTAGAGAAGAAATCTAAAGGACTCCTCAGCTGTTCAAAAACTTATGAAAATATTGTCGTTGTGATCATCTATACCAGAGGTCTCCAAACTTGGCTGCTTTAAGACTTGTGGACTTCAACTCCCAGAATGCTCCAGCCAGCATAGCTGTACAGCATAGCTGGCTGGAGGATTCTGGGAGTTGAAGTCCACAAGTCTTAAAGCGGCCAAGTTTGGGGACCTCTGATCTATACTGTACTATTTCAAACACAGGAAGGAGTGGAAGGTTGGGCTCAAGGCCTCAATGGCCCCTTCAAGCTCTGATTCACTTAAGAAGGAAGACATTTCTCCAATAAACTCAACTGCTGGTCTTCGTGTGTAAACTGGCTGTTGAGGAAGCTCCTTTATTGAATTATCTTTAGAAATAGCAAGGATCTCCTCCAATTGAACCTAGGAGATGGCTATGTCTTCTAGGGAAATTCATATATGTTTCACCTATCTAAAAAAAAACCCTTCCCTTTTTTCTTCTTTGAGAGAAGGAAGGAAGGAAGGAAGGAAGGAAGGAAGGAAGGAAGGAAGGACATTTCTAATGTTAGCAATAGCATTTAGACTTATATATCAGGGAGGGAGGGAGGGAGGGAGGGAGGTTTCAATGTCAGACGTAGAGTTGGATCTATTTTTTAAAAAAACAGTCTTTAAGTCACTCATTAGTATATTTAAGAAAGTACAGGAAAAGAAAGGATCAAAAGTTTGAGATGCCAAGAAAAATTGTCAAAAGTTGACCAGTAAAGAAGATGAAATGCAGGAAATGCCATCCCGCTAGTAATGCCAAGCTTTATTGAGCCATTACCATTTAATAACCTGTACCCAATTTAAATTCCAATATTATTTTTATAACTCATTATGTAATAAATATTAAAATAAACTGTCACCCACCTTCCATGGTGGAGATGGTTCCTTCTGCACAAGGAAGACAGTCATAGCAGCAGATGGGCCTCCCTTCCTGAGCCACCTTCATGAATCCAGGACGACAGCTTTCCACACACCTGGAAGGAGGAAAGGGCTGAAGAAAGAGGGAAAAAATACACAGAAAATGAAATTACATTTATAAAACTGGCAAATGAAATAAGAGTTTGGTGATCTTCAGTGTGACTAATTAAAAGTCAGCAAATCATTTGAGCAGCGAAATGTATATTCCTTCTCTGTTTCTTCCCTCCTCATGCTTGATACATATTTCAAATTTATGCTTTCATTTTAAATTTAGATATTACTGTCAGCACTTCAAGCTGCATTCACTCCAGTGCTGACATAAGGGGGAGAAGATGGGGCATCTGGCAAGAGGACACTTGACTTTTCACCTACTTATTTTCCCTGGAGATGTTATCCCCTAGGAGATGGGATGGGAGGGGGGAAATTCCTTTGAGCTGAAGTAGAAGCAGTAGATTACGGGCAGAGTGACTTGGAAGATGGCCAATGAGATGCAGAGGAGTGGGGAAAGGAATGGGAGGTTTTCGGCCAGGAAGTCAGTGTTGGCTGCAACGGAGTCGGAGATTGATTGTTGTGCTTAATAAATGAAAGATTTTATCAAAGACTATTTGTTTGAAATGCAATTTGTTTGAGACAACATCGAAACCTGACAATTACATTCTTCAGGAAAATTTTGTTTGGACTCAAGAGGGAAATATTGGATGGATTCTTCGGTTTGGGTAAATGAACTATTATTATCTGCATGGCTTGCTCAATCTACTTCTATTTCCTGAAACTCAAGGAAGAGTTAAATGAAAATTGAAGACTGTATTTTTCACAGTCACCTGAATAGTTGAAAAAGCTCCTTTAAGTTCTAATTGTCAAGGATCCATTGAAATGAAAACCAAAAGACAGCATCCTCCCCAAAGAACTTCAGTCCTGATTTCACCACCTTCAGTAGAATAAAATAAATATGATTCCCACCTTATTCAGCATTTCTATCTGTGCAGTACTCTTCTGGTCAATGGTAAATTTCGAAATATGGGATGCTCCTTTTTCTAAACTCCCAAATTTCATTCTCTTGACGGACCTATTAGGGAAAATGATCCAGTTCACAATATCCAGATCAGCAGTGAGATCTCCTTTCTTTTCTAAATATACCCCATCTATGGAATTATTGTGAAACTGAGAGCTTTGAAGGAAGGAGTGAAGCTGGAAAAGGAGAATTATAAAGGACTTCAGGCATTCATTGAAAAGGTCCTTGGTCTATGCTAAGAGGATTATGAATATTTATATCTCTCTATTCAAAAATAAGGTTCAGTTTTGAGTTTCCAACTTGGAGAGCAGGCCATTAATAAGCACAGGAATAACAGGTGCTAAGATAATGTTTACAACTGTTAAAAGGAAAGAACTAATTCATACGCATCATAGTTTGCCTATTTGCTCTCTTTATCCAAAAAGAAAAAATGCCACCAATGAAACTTTTCTGATAGCAAAGAAATACCTGCCAAGCCTTCAGTGTCTGAGATTCTGTCTTCATGCCTCTACTTCTCCCTGATCTTTTGGATGTGGATAAATAAGCTGACTTTAAGACCCTTCCCACAGCCCAGATGGTGTTGTAAATGAGATAGCTGTCCAGGGTCAGGATCCAATCGATCTCCTCCTTCCTCAGAGGCACCAGATCTTCTCTCTGTTTGCACCGTTTCCAGACTTTTACTGAAAAGGCATCCTTAGCGGATGAACAGGTAAAGGTGTTTTTCCAAAAATCATATATAGATTTGAGAATGAGATTAAGAGCATCATAGTTTGCCCATTTCCTTTTCTGTATCAAAAAGGAAAAAATGGCACCGAAGTATTTAAAGGAAAGATTAGCAAACATTAAGTTAAAAGTAAGATCCCAGTGAGCCGTGGTGATCCAGATCTTTTCTAAAAAATCTTGTTGAAAACCTTGAATTGCTGCTTCTATAATCAGCATTCCAATCCAGAATGAACTAGTCTCTGAACCGTAAACAAAGACATTGACTTGCCTCCATTTGTAATATTGTTCAAATACTAAAACTATGTGATGCACACTTAGTGGAACACTTTGATAGATAACTGTGCAAATGCCATTCCTTAACATCAAAGCAGACATTGTCCTCCTGAACCTCTCCCCCTGGTCAGTTTCTGAAGCAAGGAGTCCAACCAAGGTCCACTTGAAATGAAGGAGAAGCTTGATCATCCCTGGGTACTGGACTCCTTCAGCAGGGAGCATCGGGTAGAAGAAAGGAAACTGAGTATTATCCCTCAGAATTTGGGAAGCAAAACTGTAACTTATCTGAAAAGAATGGAAGACGATAGTGTTTTATTTTGAACAAGTGAAATACAAGTTCTGTCATTTACATAACAAACACATATTTTTCCTTTGCCGATTTCTGAGTCAAAGAGACATGATTGAAAACTGTCTTCTGAGAAAGACACACCTGAGGGATTTTGTAGGTTTCCAACATAGTTGAAATCTGAATGGAGATGCCAGTCTCAGCCGTTTCCAGAAAGGCCACTGTGTTTTTCTGCCTTCCACACCTGTAGTTGGGAACATTGGCCTCCCCATCAGAAAGCACGTCCAATAAAGGATCTGAAGTCATTTCTATCTTGAAGAAATTTTCATAGATGTTATAGCCCAGGGTGATGTTAGGTAAGAAATCAGCATTCTGGTTGATGTCTTTGGTAGCAAAAAGGAAGGGCAAAAATTTCCAAAAATATTCATATCCCTTTCTGCAGATATGCATATATAAATAAAAATAACATTTAACTTTACTACCACGAGGATCAATCACAATTATTCTTCCAAAAAGTTTGTAACATTCTAAACTGCTACTATAGAAAAAGAATAAAACAAACAAAAACATTTGGATCTTACAGTAAAGGTACACTAAAAGTTGCTTATGCTATCAGAACTTTGATTTCTTGAGGTGGTTTTCAAGCATTTCCTCCCACATTTGAGATCTTTTAGTAAAGATACGAGATATCTGCACATGGCTTCTATGTCTCAGTTCTAAGATTATTTTAAATTATAATAAATTTTATGATGGCTAAAATAAAGTAATTACTATTATAAAATGAAAATCACATGTAATATTAGTATCGCTTTCTAAAGCCTTATTAAGGGCACATCTGAAATACTGCATCCGGTTTTGGTCACCGCATTACAAAAAAAGATGTTGAGACTTGTGAAAAAGTGCCAGGAGGAGCAACTAAGATGATTAAAGGCCTGGAGACTATAACATATGAAGTACGGTTGCAGGACTTGGGTATGGGTAGCTTATTCTTGGTGGATTATTCTAGACATTGTCATTATTTGTACTATTGGACTAAGATTTCAGATTGGCTCTGAAGATTCTCAGTCATCTAGGTAGACTTGTCTGGAAGTTGAGTCATAGCAGTTTCTTCAGTGATGTACCAATTCCTAACTTTTTTAAAGTCATTAAGAGAAGAGCAGCTAAGATAATTAGGGGGCTGGAGGCTAAAACATATAAAGAATGGTTGCAGGAATTGTGTATGCCTAGTTTAGTGAAAAGAAGGACTAGAGGGACATGACACAGTATTCCAGTATTACAGAGGTTTCCACAAAGAGGAAGAAGTCAACTTATTTTCCAGGGAAAATAAGGAAGGACAAGAAACAATGGAAACTAATCAAGAAAAGAACCAACCTGAAATTAAGGAGAAACTTCCTAATAGTGAGGAAAATTCACCAGTGGACCAGTTTGCCTTCAGAGGTTGTGGGTGCTTTATCACTGGAGGTTTTTAAGAAAAGACTGGACAGTCACTTGTCTAAAATGGTATAGGGTCTCCTGTTTGAGCCGGAGGTTGGACTAGAAGACCTCCAAGGTCCCTTCCAGCTCTATTTTGATTGATTGATCTCTCACAATGAGAGGCAGTTGCAAATTCCATGAATACCTAGGTTGTTACCTGGGACTCTTTCATCCCAGCAGTAAATTTGGGTGTGAGAAAACACCCTGACACAACCCTGGATTCATCTCATCTCCTACTGAAGACAGAAAATATAGCATCCACCTATGCTTAGACAGGCATCTCCCAGAATCCAGCTCAGCTCAGGGGTGAATGAAAGAAAGAGATCAGTCTGTTTCTCTGTGACCAGACTCATCATGTGAAGTGCGCAATAGGGGACCCAAGGTGAAATCAGAAACTAGGGTTGCAAAAGGAGCAGAGCAAGGGGAGAGTTCCTTGTATTGTTAGAGAGCATTGTAGACATTCATTGGACATGGAGTGGCTGTAATGCAGTGCAGGAAGACGGACTTACTCAATGAATTTTGTTGAAGGACTTCTGTCGAAGGTCAATGATTGAAACCTAACATCCAATGCAGAGACTATGCCACTAATAAAATAATCTCCTGGCTTGTAAAGATTATGTGCATCCACCTCACCCTGCTCTAGAGTCAGGAGGCATTTGGCTTTGGGTATCCCACAGGCCCCCTGTAGCCACAGAAGCAGCACAAGTAGGATTAACAGCAACATGACTTGCACTCCTGACTGAGCCTTCTATGTTGCACCTGCTTTAGAGCAAAGAATGAGAAGAAGAGGTGGAAGAAACCAAAACCTCTGGAAAGAAAGAAGCTTCAGATCGACACGGGGACCAGCTGATGGCAATACACACAGCCTCTGCTTGTCCTGAAACCACACCCAGATTATATCTCTGTCTCTTGAGCTATTTATAGTTGAAGCATTTCTGAGGTAGACTCCACCCAACGATGCTTTTGAGTCTGATATCAACATCAAAACATTTTTGACATGTCGGTGTTAATGTTTTTACGAGTTTTACAACTCACCCTTAGGGATTTAAGATAAAGTCAACAAATGAATTACTATGATTCAGATAATGGCAAGGAGGAGAACTCTCACCTCTGTGCACCCAGAACAAGTCAACAGGCAGGTGCCCAAAGGGACAACTTGCAATACGTGACTCCAAATTTTTTTTTTTGTAAAAAGTTTTTTATTTTTTAAATACAAAGATAAAACCTTCCATCTTTCCCTATGCAGTGTATCGTCTGGGTACAAACATCTCTGTGCTACATCGTTCCTCATTTATCACAGCTTTCACCTTCATGTTAACATTAATATTATAATATATTAAAACATTTAAATATTGTAAAACTCCCCATTTTCTTCTTAGTATCTTTTAGTAATAATACCATATTGACATCAAATATCATTATTCTCTTCATACACATATTAACAATTTTCATCTTATTTATATCTCTATCTTAATATATTTTCTACTTATTCTTTAGTCTTCTTCATTTCCAAACTCCATTTTTATTCTCCAACCATTGATAAAATACTTCCCATATCATATAATATTCAGTTTGCTTTTTCTCCTTAATTGCTAACGTTAAACTGTTCATTTCTGCACATTCTAATATTTTCAATGGGAATCTCTCCACTTTTCCAATGTTGTGCAAATACAATGACTCCAAACTTTGAAGATGGGCCAGTGAGGGAGAATGGAGAATCTGGCCCCAAATCTTTCCAATAAAATATTTTTGAAAACCTTGGATCAGTAGACTTTTTAGAATGGCCACAAAGAGTGACATCATAATATGAATTTAATTACTGTATTTTTCGGACTATAAGACATACCTAAATTTAAAAGACAAAAACAACAGAGAAAAGGTTTTGCCCTATCTTTCTTCAGGCCTTTTCCAGTCTTTTTTTGGTCTGTTTTTGAGACTTTGCCCATTTTGGGGGCTTTTTTCGGCCCATTTTCAATGCTTTTTTCAGCCCATTTTTGGGGTGTTTTGGGGCCATTTATGAGCCTGTTTAGCCTGTTTTTGAGGCTTTTTTGGCCCATTTTTTAGGCTTTTTTGGCTCATTTTTTCCAAAAAAAAACCCGGAACAAAAAAAAGCCTCAAACATGGGCCAAAAAAGCCCTGAAAATGGCCCCAAAACAGTCTCGAAAACAGCCCAAAAAAGCCCCCAAAACAGGCTGAGAAAAGCATTGAAAACAGGCTGAGAAAAGCCTCAAGAATGGGCCCAAAAGTCTCAAAAAGAGGCCCCCCAAAAGCCACATAAATGGGCCAAAAAAAAGCCTGGAAAATGCTGAAAAAAGGCCTGAAAACAGGATGTGCAGAGGCCAAAAAAATGGCTGGTGGGTGGGCGGGACCTCGGCAATATTCAGTCTGTAAGATGCACAGACATTTTCACCCCCTTTTGGGAGACAAAAAGGTATGTCTAATAGTCTGAAAAATAGACTAGACTAGACTAGACTAGACTAGACTAGACTAGACTAGACTAGACCAGAACAGAACAGAACTGCACTGCACTGCACTGCACTGCACTTGGATCAACAGAGACTTCTTATAGTCTATCATCCATTGTCTATCATATATCATGTATCAATTGTATATGGGGGCCTGAGCATTCATGCTTATGTTGAAACTCTCTCTTGATAGTTTAGAGGGATGGATCTTACCAAATAACTCAAGACACAAGATGATTCTTCAATCAATTCTTTATTTTAGGCCTTAATTGAGTTTAGGCCCATTCAGTATCTCAGGTACTGACCTCTTGACCTTCCTTTACAGGTACATATCTGGAATGCACATGCTCCACGTGGAGGAGGACCCTTTATACCTGGGGGGAGGAGCTAGAAGGTAAGGAGTGGTCATGGGGCTGATGGGATATGTGGTAGGTGGGTTAACCCTTACATGATTAAGGCTCAGTTGTTACAATGAAGATAGGCATTTACCTTGACAAAATCCCCTCTAAATGCTTAACTGAATACATATACACAATTTATGGGTACATACAGATTATTCACATGGGTTACATATAAACACAAATTTTAGACCTGAGGTATGAGTGCTGTTTGAGTGGTAAGGGTTTCGTTAATATATCTGCTGTTTGCTCTTCGGTGTCACAATGCACAGCTCTAATGAAACCTAATTCGGTAAACTGTCTGACATGTTTGCATTTTATATCAATGTGCCTTGACCGTTGCCCTACAGCGTCAGCTTTTGATATTTCTATCGCGGCTTTGTTGTCTTCGTGTATTATTATGGGGTAGGATGGTTCCTCCCAAATGTCACTTAGTAAGTCGTCGAACCATATCAGATTATTGGTGGCTTTGGACAGACAGACGAACTCTGCCTCTGTGGTAGAGGTGGCCACTAGTTTCTGTTTCCCAGTGTACCAAAGGATGGGGCTACCATTGAGAAATAGTACATAGCCTGAAGTACTCTTTCTACTCTGAATATCCCCCGCCCAATCAGCATCGGCAAAGCACGTTAGTTCTGGTTTTGTGGTTATTGTTGGTTCAAGGCAAAGCTGTGCATTGATACTATGTTTGAGATATCTGAGTAACCTCTTAATGGCATCCCAATGGAAAGAAGTGGGTTTGCTCAAATGCCGGGATAATAGATTGACTGCCAAGGCGATGTCGGGCCTGGTCCAATTGGTGATGTATAGTAGTGAACCTATTGTGGACCTGTACAATTGATTATCTTTGAAAGGTTTGTATTTGCCATACATGTTCTTCAGGAAGTCTGGTTGCAAAGGCGTGTCACTGGGTTTCGCCTCTGACATGTTGCGTTTAGAGAGTAATTCTGTGATTTTTTCTTTTTGTGAAAGTCTATATCCTTTGTCAGTTTTTGTTACGTGGACCCCCAGGTACTTGTCGATTTTGCCTAGTGACTTCAGGGAGAAATGACTTCCTAATTCAGTGGCGAATTTCTCACATCTATCCCTATGCTTGCCTATGTACAAGATGTCGTCAACGTAGACGAGTATGCCTTCGAATGAATTATTTTCTTTCTTTGTGAAGAAGCACTTATCAGCTGAAGTGGCAGTAAAACCCATGGAGTTGAGGGCCTTGGCTAGGCAGTCGTACCATCTTTTTCCAGATTGTTTAAGTCCATACAAACTCCTTTTTAAGAGCCATGTGCAGTTCCCTCCTTCGTTAAAACCTGGGGGTGCTTTAACGTATATCTCCTTATCCAGTTCGGCGTGGAGGTATGCGGTCTGCACATCAAATTGAAATACTTCAAACCCCAACACGGTTGCCATGACTAACGCACTTTTAACACTTTCAGCCCTGACAGTGGGCAAGTAAGTGTCCGTGTAGTCCTCCGGGTATTTTTGGGCAGGTTTGTGCTACCAACCTGGCTTTGTATAAGGTCTTGTCGTTTTCCAGCTTTTTAACCTGGAATACCCATTTTGTCCCAGTGGGTTTCTTGTTTTCAGGCACTTGGGCTGGTGAGTACACATTTAGGTCCTTTAGGCTATCCATCTCTTTTTTCATGGCTATCTCCCATTTCTCCCTCTCCTCATGTGGAAGTTTTATTATGTCCTCGTAGGAGTTGGGTATGGTATTGTCACTTTGCATGGTCATCACGTAATCCTCTAATCTTTTGGGTAATTTATTTCTATTTTCTCTTATGGGCCGGCTTGGGGCTGTGTCTGCTTCGTGCATGCGCCCAGCCTCTTTGTCTGTTAGGCAGTCAATTTTTAGAGTGGGGTGTCCCTCTTTCCATCTCCTTGTGCAAGCTTTACGACATTTTGATTTGTCCAGATTAGCCCCCTTTGGTTGTGTTATGGCTGGTTCAATTCTCTCCTGGTTGTGGTTGTGTGTGACTCTTGTTAAGGATATTGATGTTGTTTTACCAACCAGCAGAGTAACTGCAC
>WNWU01000145.1:309003-324003 GCA_012654045.1 Ptyas mucosa
TGGAATAATTGAATAAGAATAGATTGCAACTTTATATAAATATGTATTACTATTAGAAATATATAAATTGGATTGAAAGTAATAACGATGACTAATGCTATTGGTTTTATTTGTATTAGAATGTATGACACCCAGGGGCCACATTGGTCATGCATTGATGTGTTTGTAAAAAAAAATTTTTTTTTAAATAAAAAACTTTATAAAAAATGCACTTTCATGGGTCAGGATATGTGGTGCTCCTGAAAGTCTGCTTTTTCTTCTTCTGTCACCCACCTTCCATGGTGGAGATGGTTCCTTCTGCACAAAGACGACAGTTGTAGCAGCAGATGGGCTTCCCCTCCTGAGCCACCTTCATGGATCCCTGAGGACAGCTTTCCACACACCTGGAAGAAGGCAGGGGCTGAATAGAGAGAGGAAAAGAACACTGGAAATGAGCTTATTTTGGAAAAATAGCAAAGGAAGAAGGGTTTGGGAATCTCCAGTTCAAGGCTTAGCTTTACTAAGTGTGAAGCCTTTGAACAACCTGGAACTCATCAAACCTCTTGTTGTTTTCCTATTTATTTTTGCTTGCTATTTTTCCCACAGTACAAATTTACTTTAAATTTTCTATTTGCATACGTGAGGGAAATTTGGATGGATTCTCTGCTTTGGTGAAATGAATCATGTTGCCTCATGATTTAATTCATGGATAAAAAATTAACTGGAATAGTTAAGGAACATATTTCTCATAGATTAACAGATTAACAGAGTTGGATGGAACTTTGTAGGTCATCTAGTCCAACCCCCCACCCAAGCAGGAGACCCTACATCATTTTTGACAAATGGCAATCCAGTATTTTCTTGAAAGTTTCCAGTGATGAAACTCCCATAACTTCTGAGGGCAAGATATTCCATTTTTTAATTATTATTATTAATCATATTTCTATGCCGCCCACTCTCCGAGGACTCTGGGTGGCTTACAACAATTGACAGTCTACTAAATAGCCTATTGCCCCCAACAATCTGGGTCCTCATTTTACCCACCTCGGAAGGATGGAAGGCTGAGTCAACCTTGAGCCGGTGAGATTTTATCTGCTGATCTGCTGAACTAGCAGTCAGCTGAAGTAGCTGCAGTACTGCACTCTAACCACTGCACCACCTCGGCTCTCCATTGGATGATTGCTCTCTGGAACTGAATCTGGAACTGAACACACTCAAAACCGTAGAAATGGTGGTAGACTTTAGGAAAAACCTTGCCATACTTCCACCTCTCACAGTACTAGACAACACAGTATCAACAGTAGAGACCTTCAAATTTCTAGGTCCTATCATATCGCAAGATCTAAAATGGACAGCTAACATCAAAAACATCATCAAAAAGCACAACAAAGAATGTTCTTTCTGCACCAACTCAGAAAGCTCAAACTGCCCAAGGAGCTGTTGATACAGTTCTACAGAGGAATTATGGAGTCTGTCATCTGCACCTCTATAACTGTCTGGTTTGGCTCTGCAACCCAACAAGACTGACACAGACTTCAGAGGATAATTAGGACTGCAGAAAAAACAATTGCTACCAACCTGACTTCTCTGAGGACCTGTATACTGCACGAGTCAAAAAGAGGACTCTGAAAATATTTACAGATCCCTCACATCCTGGACATAAACTGTTTCAACTCCTACTCTCAAAACGATGCTATAGAGCACTGCACACCAAAACAACTAGACACAAGAACAGTTTTTTCCCCAAATGCCATCACTCTGCTAAACAAATAATTCCCTCAACACTGCCTCAACTATTTACTAAGTCTGCACTACTATTAATCTTCTCATTGTTCCTATCACCCATCTCCTTCTATCTATCATTAAGTGTTGTGATTCTTGATGAAAATATCTTTTTTTATGTACACTGAGAGCATATGCACCAAGACAAATTCCTTATGTGTCCAATCACACTTGGCCAATAAAATTCGATTCGATTTGATTTGATTCAATTCGATTCGATTCTCTCACTGTCAGAAAAATTCTCCTTATTTCCAGGTTGAATCTCTCCTTGTTCAGTTTCCATCCATTATTAGCTTGACCCCTTACTCTCTGTGACAGCCCCTCAAATATTGGAACACTGCTATCATGGATTTTAAAATTGAATTAGCAGAGATGGTGAAACTAATTGATTTGATTAGAGACAATGGACTAGATAGCTTTATAAGAGACTGGAAACTGTAGACTTTCTACATGTTAAATTCAATAACAGAAGGTAAACAGAGGGATTTGAAGATTATTTTAATGTTTGGGCTAACATGTTGACTATTTTTTTAAATTATCCTTTAAATATATATTATGATCAGATGTTGGGTCGATTTCATTATCAGATAAAGCCCATCAACTGGAATATTTGTTTATTTAATATAGTATTTTTTGTTAAATAGGGATGGCAAAAAGCTTATTACTATTTAGAGACCCATTATGTAAAGGGGAGAAAATTTTATCAGGGTTTTTTTTTTCAGTATCCAGCTGGGAGGAATGTTTTATTTCAATGTTATTTGGGTCATTTTTTCCCATTTTTGTACACAATTTTTTTTCTGTTGTTATTTCTGTTAGATATATATATTTCTATTTTTCCATTTTGCATTTTATTCTTCTTGATAAAACAAAATAAATATACATATAATAGGAAACCTATTTCTGTCCCTGCCCCAACAGTGGAATCCTCTTGGTAAGACTTTCAGAAAGAGCTGAATGAAGTATTTTCCCTCACCTTCAACAGTTCCATCTTTGCAAGAGCTGTATCCTTGATTGTAAGCTTCACATCCAAGAATCCTGGTCTTTCTAGCTCCCCAAATATCACTCTGCTGACAGACCTTTTGGCTAATATCATCCAATTTATCATGGTAAGGTCTGCTACCAGCTCTCCTTTCTCATTCAAATACACCCCATTGATACAATTATTATAAAACTGAGAAGTTTGAAGGAAAGGATGAAGCTGGAATAGAAGAGAAAATGAGTGATGTTTAGATAGAACTTTCTACAACAAGGATCCTTACTTTTGCACAAGAATGAAGCAAATATACTGAATAAAAACCATGTAAAATAACCCAAGAAACTTGCAATTCCTTTCAAAATGAGTACGGTGAACAGATGGTTGTCTCTTCCCATCCATAATTCTCATGGCTGAGTTTAGAAAACCAATGGGAAATCTAGCAGTGCTATTGAGGTCCAAATTTAAAACCCTAAAGAAAATGTGCACAAGCACAAAGAAAGCAATCTGCCACTGAAGCGAAAATGAAATAAAATTTCCTGCAAAGAACCAATACCTTAAACAAGAGGATAGCACATTATGAGAAGCATCTTGGCTTCCTTTGAGGATTATTATAAGTGCCTTTGTTCTATTAGTATGCTATGCTTATTAAAAGAAATGAGCTGAGTGAAACAGATGCAAAAGGGAGAGCAAGAAATTGAAACGAAATACCTGCCACGATTTCAACATTGGAGTTTTCAGCTTTTTACCATCTTTGAATATTGTCCTCCTGGGTCTGGATCTGGATCTGGATAAATAAGCTGCATTCAAGGCTCGTGCCACAGCCCAAATTGTGTTGTAAATGAAATAGTTATCCAGAGTCAGGATCTGCTCAATCTCCTCTTTCCTCATAGCCTCCAGTTCTTCTTTCTGTCTACACCGTTGAAAATCTTTCACTGAAAAGGCATCCTTGGCGTAGGAACACAGGAAGGAGTTCCTTGCGAAGCGTCTTGCAGAAAAATACAACGTCCAAAATGTACGATAGTCTAGCAGTTTAATGTTGCTCATCAGGAAGGAAAAAGTGCTATGGATGTATCGAAGGGGAAAATCCTCTTCCATCAAATAAATAGTGAAGTCCCAGCGGATGGTGGTGAGCAGGACTTTTCCTCTAAGTGATTCAGTAAAGGATTTATATACTATAATTAAAATATCAAATCCTGTTTTGATTGAAGTATAGTCTGCATTGTAAATAAAGATGTTGATTTTTCTCCAATTGTGGAATGACTTAAAATCTAAAATCAGTTTCTGAAAGGTTCTGGGAAAGGTTTCTGATAAAACTGGACAAATGCCATTCCTTATCAGCATGGCAGTCAAGGTCCTCATGAAAGTTTGTCCATTCTCAGTGTCTGGAGCAATCAAACCAACCAAGGTCCACCTGAAATAGAGAAGCAGCTTGACCATCCCTGGGTATAGGATTCTTTCAGCAGGGAGCACTGAGTAGAAGAAAGGAAACTGAGTTCTGTCACTCAAAATCTGGGAAAAATAACTGTAACTAATCTGAAAAGGACAAAAAGGGAGATGCTATTTTATTTGAGACCCATCAAACCAAACATCTGGTCCTAATGAAAGAATTATTCTACTCCCTGCAGTGAAGAAGCTTTTGTACGGCCATCTCTGGTCATTATGGTCTTTCATTGCTTCTCTACTCACTTCAGTGGAGCATTTTGTTCTTGTATACAGCCAACAGAGATACACAGTATGGAAATTTGCCAGGAAGGAGATGTGTCTGCTTGGATTATTCTCTCCCACTAGATAGAACCTTCATCATAATATAGAAATGAAACGAAACGGAAACGGAAACAGAATTGGAAGGGACTTTGGAGGTCTAGTTTCCACCCATAGCTTCTTGTCCTGCTCTCAGGTGCTTTGGAGATTAGCCTGACTCCCTCTTCTTTGTGGCAGCTCCTGAGATATTGGAACACTGCTATCATATCACCCTAGTCCTTCTTTTCATCAAACTAGACATACCCAGTTCCTGCAATCGTTCTCTGTATGTTTTAGCCTCTTCTCTGCACTCCAGTAATAATAATTAATTAACTTATATTTAATTCACACAATTCTGGTGATAAAACTTTGCTCTTCATTTATAGCAGAGGATAGTTGAAAGTTGACTAAAATTGTCTTCTCAGCAAAGACACACCTGTGGGATTTTGTAGGTGCCCAACATGGTTGAAATCTGGTTGGAGATGCCAGTCTCAGCTCCTTCAAGAACGGCCACCGTGTTTCTCTGCCTTCCACAGCTGTAGTTGGGAACATTGGCCTCCCCATCTGAAAGCAGGTCCAGCAAAATCTCTGAAGTCATTTGTACGCTGAAATAATTTTCATAGATATTATAACCCAGGGTGACATTGGATGAAAGTTTGGGACTCTGGTTGATGTCTTGGATGGCAAAGAAGAAGGATAACATTTTCGAATACTCTGTGTCTGTCATCCTGAAAGTGTGAATGTATTAGAACATAAACCATGGAAATAATGTTGTTTTTACAATTTACAATCTTTTTTACAACAATATTTTCAACGCAGCTTGGCTGGAAATTTTGGGGGTGTTTCATTATATATTTGGATGGATTGTTTCAAATCTCCAAAGAAAACAGATGTATTTGAAGAGAACTCTTGGATATTTTCAATTTATATTTTATTTTATCTGCACCTCTATAACTGTCTGGTTTGGTTCTGCAACCCAACAAGACAGACACAGACTTCAAAGGATAATTAGAACTACAGAAAAAACAATTGCTACCAACCTGATTTCCGTTGAGGACCTGTATACTGCACGAGTCAAAAAGAGGGCTCTGAAAATATTTACAGATCCCTCACATTCTGGACATTAACTGTTTCAACTCCTACCCTGAAAACGACGCTATAGAGCACTGCACACCAGAACAACTAGACACAAGAAGAGTTTTTCCCCGAACACCATCACTCTGCTAAACAAATAATTCCCTCAACATTGTCAAACTATTCACTAAGTCTGCACGACTATTAATCTTCTCATCGTTCCCACCATCCATCTCCTTCCACTTATGGCTGTATGACTATAACTTTGTTGCTTGGATCCTTATGATTTATATTGATATTGTTTCCTGATTGCTTATTTGTACCTTATGACTATCATTAAGTGTTGTATCTTATGATTATTGATAAATGTATCTTTTCTTTTATGTACACTGAGAGCATATGCACCAAGACAAATTCCTTGTGTGTCCAATCACACTTGGTCAATAAAAAATTCTATTCTATTCTATATTTTATTTGAAGAAGCTTTTTTTATTTTTTTTGTTTTTTTCCCTAACACCTCCCCCCATTCCCTCCCACATACCCAACCCCCTCCCATTTCCCCCCACCCCCTCCCTCCTCCCTGAACTTCCCAGGACTAGCACAGGGTCTAACTTTCAGCAAACCTAAACTATAATCTGCTAACAATACATTGAACTACATTAACCCTAGATCTTTAACTCCTAGCACACAAAACATTGTATACCTAAAACACTAACAAAGTCAAAATATTTCATTCATAGGCTATTTGAAGTTTTTTAGTCCGATATTTGTTTTGAATATAATCGATCCATCTTCTCCATTCCATTATATATCTTTTGTTCGAATAATCTCCAAGGTATGCGGAAATTTTCGCCATTTCTGCCAAATGTACTACTTTTAATGTCCATTCCTTGATGGTGGGTATATCTTCCTTCTTCCAATATTGTGCCACCAGTAATCTTGCTGCCGTTATTAAATTTAAAATCAACTTAGTTTCTATTACTGTACAGTCCATCATTATTCCCAACAAAAAAAACTGTGACGTAAACTTAATCTTTTTCTTCAAAATATTTTGAATAATCCACCAAATTTTAATCCAAAACACCTTAATTTTTTTACAAGTCCACCATATGTGGTAATATGTGGCATCCTGGCAATCACATCTCCAACATTTGGGCTGCAGGTTTGGGTACATACAAGCTAGTTTTTTCGGGTCTAAATGCCATCTGTAAAACATTTTGTAAAAATTTTCTCTTAAATTTTGAGCTTGTGTAAATCTCACATTTCTAACCCATATACTTTCCCATGTATCAATGGGTATTACTTCCCCTATATTTTGAGCCCATTTTATCATACAGTCCTTAATTAATTCAGTTTCTGAATCTATTTCCACTAATGCATTGTATACCCTTTTTATATGCCTTTGGCTTTGGTCTTTAATTTGTTTAATTAGGTTCTCATCCTGACACAAAATACCCATTTTTTGGTCTTCTGTCCATCTGGCCTGTAGCTGGCCATATTGGAACCATGTTTTAATCACTCTTTCCTCTTTTAATTGTTGAATAGTTTTTAATTGAAATACGTTTCCATCTCTATATAGAAGTTCTTTATATGTGATCCCATCTTGTTTTTGCTCTATACTTATGTTCTCTATCATGTGTCTGGGTATTGTCCAAATTGGTAACTTATCATTTAGTTTATATCGATATTTCTTCCAGACACATAACAAAGCACTTCTTAGTATGTGACTTTTGAAAATAGTATCTACCCTTTTATCATACAGTAAGTAAGCATGCCAGCCATAAACCAGGCCGTACCCCTCTATATTTAATATACTTTCCTCCGTTGAATTAACCCAATCACTGACTGCTGACAAGACAGCCGCATCATAATACAACCCTAAGTTAGGCATTTTAAGGCCTCCTCTTTCCCTAGCATCCTGCATTATTCTCTGTTTTACTCGTGGTTTCTTCCCTGCCCAAACAAAAGTATTTACACCTTTTTGCCACTCCTTCAAATTTTTATCATTTTTAAGTATAGGTATCATTTGAAAAAGGAACAGAAACCTCGGCAAAACATTCATCTTGACTGCAGCTATCCTTCCCAACAGTGACAGTTGCAATTTTTCCCAGCTTTGCATCTCTACTTGTATTTTATGCCATAATGGTTCATAATTATGCTGATACAATTTCATATTTGTTGTCAGGATATTAACCCCTAAGTATTTAACCTTTTTAACAACTTCAAATCCCGTTGTAGTTTCCATCTCCTCTTTTTGTTTTACCATCATATTTTTAGCTATTATCTTTGTTTTGGCTGCATTTATTTTAAAACCCGATACTTGTCCATAGTCCTTAATTATATCCATCAGAGCCTTGATAGATTGTATTGGTTGGGGTAAGGTAACCACCAGGTCATCTGCAAATGCAAGTAATTTATAGTCGTGCTGCCTAATTTTAATTCCTGTTATACTTTCTGATCCAGGTATTTTATTCAGCAATATTTCTAATGATAAAATAAACAACAATGGAGACAAAGGACAACCTTGCCTTGTACCTTTTTCTATATTAAAATTATCAGTTAAGCCTCCATTAATTATTATTTGAGCTGTTTGTCTCCGATATATTGCCTTAATTGATTGCACAAAATAATTTCCAAACTTCATCCTTTCCAATAAATTAAGTAAAAATTGCCAATTCAATCGATCAAATGCTTTCTCCGCATCTAGAAATATTAACGCTGCAGGGACCTGGTTATTCCTACCCAAATACTCCAATATGTTAACAATATGTCTTACATTACTTTTCATTTGTCTACCACTTATAAAACCTGTTTGATCATGATGTATCATTTGTTTCATTAATCTGTTTGCTAATACCTTAGCAAAGATCTTGTAATCTGTATTTAATAGTGATATAGGCCTATAATTTTTTGGGTCTAAGTGATCTTGTCCTTCCTTTGGTATTAAAGAGATAAAAGCTGTCTTCCAAGATGGAGGTACCACTCCACCTTGTTGTATATTATTAAATAATTGTTTCAATGGATCTACCATCTCTACCTGTAAACTTTTATAGTAAACCGCTGTCAAACCATCTGTACCTGGGGCCTTACCAGACTTCAATTCTTTAATTACAGACATAATTTCCTCAGAAGTTATTGGCTGATTTAAAATATCCCTCTGTTCTTGTGTAACTAACAAAATATTCTCTTTCTGTAAGTATCTATCTATATCTATATCTTGAATTTTATCAGCCATATATAATTTTGAGTAAAACTCTAAAAAAGACTTCTTTATCAATTCTTGCTGATAAACCTCTTTCCCTTTGTATTTTATTTTTTCTATTGTCCTTTGGCTCTGCTTTTTTCTCAACAAATACACTAACCACCTACTCAGTTTATTAGCATTACAAAATGTATTATTTTTAGCATATTGTAAATTAGTTGCTGTTTGATCTGCTATCAACATGTTAAATTGTCCTTTCAATAATTTAATTATCTCTTTAATTTTATTATCTACTGGATTCAATATCAACATTTGTTCTTTTTTCTTTATTTCTTCCTCTAACAATTTTCTTTTTTCCCCCTGCTTCTTTCTAAATTTATTATTCAAATATATCAACATACCTCGCATACATGCTTTACTTGCATCCCACACCATTTCCACAGGGGTACCCTTTTGCATATTTATAGCAAAAAATTATTTCATAAATCTCTTACATTCCTTTACATTTTCCTCATATCTAAACAAATTTTCATTTAACCTTCAGGACCGTTTAGGTCCCTTCCCATACTCCATTTCTACCCAGACTGGACTATGATCAGTTAGCGTTCTTGGAAAAATCTTCGTGGTCTTCACCCTGGGGGAAAGATCGGTAGTTATTAAAATAAAATCAATCCTGGAAAAGGACTGATGTCAATCTGAAAAAAAAGTAAAGTCTTTTTCTGTTGGATTTCTCTCCCACCAAATATCCTTCAATTCTCAGTCCTCCATCAATTCAAAAAAGGATTTTGTCAGTTTTGCTCTTGTAAAAAGACTTTGTTTAGGTCCCGTCTTATCTTCTTTAACATCTATAACTCCGTTCCAGTCACTGAGCAAAATACATGATTTATAATTCCATTGTGTCAGCTTTGCATGTAAAAGTCTATAAAAAGTTTCCTGTTGTTGATTTGGTGCATAAACTCCCACTAAGAGTAATTTCACCCCTTTTATTAGGACTTCTATTGCTAAAAATCTTCCTTGATCATCTGCTTCAATTAATTTTGCAATTAAGTCCTTCTTCAAGTAAATAACTATGCCATTTTTCTTATCTGGTGCTGCTGCAACATAATGTACACCCAATCTTGTATTTATTAAGTATTTTTGATCTTGTGATCTAATATGAGTTTCTTGTAGACAAATTACATCATTTTTAAATTGTTTAAGATAACAAAATATTTTTCTTCTTTTCTGTGGTGAATTCAAACCATTAACATTCCAGGTTAGGAACCTAGTTCCCATCCTTAAATCTCTGAAGCCTTTGGAGCATTTGCTGATTGTCATGCTTTAATTGACCTTTGGGTCTAGCTCCTCCCACAGCTTCTGTTTTAGTAATTTCTCGTGATGCCATCTGTAATTGTTGCAGTTTTAGCTCTTCTTTACATTTAGCTGTTGCGGCTCTGGTCTGTCTTTGATCCTTTGGTTCTTCTGGTATATCAATCAACTGTATCTGAAGAAGGTCTTCTTGATTGGTCAAAATTGAAATCCCCCCCTGTGCTATTGCCAGCAAATCTTCTCTCTCCTGTGGTCTCTCCTCAATTAGTTGTTTCTTGCCTTTGATTTCAGGTGATTTTGGCCTCCCAGTCTTTAATACATTTAGATAGAAATCTCTTGCTTTCTCCACTGTATTAAGCCTGTATCTTTCTCCAGAATAGTTCACAACTATACCGGCTGGAACATCCCATCTGTATTGTATCTGGTGATTTCTCAATTCATCCACCAGGAAAGAGTACTCTCTTCTAGCTCTTAACATTTTCGGAGGGATCTCCTTCATTGTCATCACTTCTTGTCCATCCACTTGAAGCTTGTTTTTAAAAGTGGCCTGTAAAATTTCATTGCGTATACGTCTTGTAGTGAAATATATTACAATGTCTCTGGGTAAATGTTTCTGCCTGGCCACCCATGAGTTGACTCTATATAGCTTATCGATTTGCCAATCCACCTCGGGCTTCTGGTCCCTAATCAACTGTGCCAGTGCTGCTACCATCTTTTCTCTCAGGTTTTCTTGTTTATTTTCCTTCACCCCTCTTATTCTTAAAGCAAACTCCATTTCTCTGTATTGAATCATGGTCACATCAGCCTCAGATCTCTCAATTTTTCCTTGGGCCTGCTCGAGTTTATTATCCAGAATTTGGCTGGCTTCTTTTACTTCTTCAATTTTATCTTCCAACATTTCAGCATGAGGTGCCAACCCTTGAAATGCATAAAGTATATCTTCCCTGATTTCATTATTTCGTATTAGAATGTCATCTGAAACTGCTTTAATTTTCTGCTCAATCACTGCTGTGAGCCCTTCTGTCCTCTCATCAATCACAGCTGTAAGCTTCTTCTCTGTGGCTTTTAAAGCATCTTTTAAAGTATCTTGTAACAATTCAAGTATTAAAACCTGTGGTTCTGTTTGAGGGGTAGGAGCTCTTGAAGTATGAGCAGGGGAACTGCCAGCACTGCCTGGCCCCTTTGTGGGGATAGTCTTTACTATTGGAGGTCTCGTGGCCATTTTTAAGTTAAAAAGAAAAAAAACTGCCCCCCTTCCTTCTTTCTTCTTTCTTCCCTTTTCTCTTTTTTATTTAAAAGCAGCCAAATAAAAGAAACAATTTTTTTTCATTTTGCTCAAAACAGTCTTTAAAGAAATCCTCCTTCTAGCACAAAAACAAAGTCACTTCTTAGCAACAAATAGAGGCTCTATTGGCACTTCAAAATCACTTTCACTTTCACACCCTTTCAAGCCTCAGTCGCCATTTTGTATCCCATTTCTTTAAGAGATCTGAAGGAGGCAATACACAAAAAAGTTGGAGCTAAGTTAAATACTTGCAATTTTGGTTCTCCTGGCTGGTCTCGCCTGCGAATTGAAAAAAATCTTTTAAAAAATCCTTAAAAACCCCGCAGATGTGGTCGCGGCGTTTAGCTCTGCCAATGCAGAGTCGTTCCTGGTCTGGAGCTGCTTGGCTGGTTTTTGGGGAGTCCACACCCTTTGCACCTCAGCGATTCCTCTGGGGACTCTCGGGGAACTCTACCCCCACCAGCCTGCTCTTCACTCTCCCCTTTGCCCGGGGAGAGACTTTTCAAGCCTTCCGACAGCGTTGGCCAGCTGATCGGAGGCTTTTACAGAACCGCGGAATGGGCATTCATGTCAGAACATCCTCAACGCGATCACGGCGCTGCTGGAAGTCCAAAACTGAATGAATCTTATGTCTGAGTGAATCAAGTTATTATTAGCTTTGGATAATAATAATCTCGGCCTGTCGTCCCGCCCGAGCTTGATGTGAAAAAACGACTCCACACTTTAAGGAGTAGCCAGAACTCTTTACTGGAACACAGCCAAAAGCAGCAAGGCAAAGTAACGAACAAGCCGGAAAAATTAATAAAGTCAGCGCTACCGGAGGCAGCCAGGTGGCGCTATATATCTGAACTTGGCATAAAGCAAACCTAACATCCGGCAAATAAAATAACCTCGGGACATTCCCCTCCCTCCACAGCTGTTTGGCAGTACCGCGCCTCTGTTCCCGTCACAGAAGCGCATTTAGGAAAACGTTAACAGCCACGCCTCCCTGCCATTGTCTCCGCTGCTCCTGGCTTTGCTTGTAGCTGCCTCCTGCTGTGAAGTGCCGTTGTGAGTGTCGCTGTAACTCTGTAAGTCCGACAGCTCTGGCTGCGTTCTGCCTTTTCTAATCTCCGTCCCCCCCCCATAAGTGATGGCGAGCCTGTTCACGGCTCGACAAATAATGTTAGAGGAGGAAATAATAAGGAAGATACTAGTCTGTGCAGAAATGGATAGAGTAATGGTAAAAATAAAAGACAAAGAAGAGACAGAATTTTATGATACATGGAACAGATTCTATCAATGGTTAGAAACACAAGGTGGAAGTTGGAATACGAAAAAGTTAGGTTAGGTGGACTTGGAAAGGGATACTATATATGCATCGTTGTATTAGAAGGAATATGATGGTCAGAAACAACTGTACTACACTAACAATGTTTAAATAGTATATATGCTATGTGTTTTCATTTTGGTTTTTATGGCAAGTGAAATGCCAGGACAATCACACTGTATTCAATATATATGTTTTTCTTTCTTTTTTGTAGGTTTTATGTGTATTTCTCTTTAACCAGGTTCTACCTACATATATATATATATATTTGTTTTCGTAGATTTTCACGGGTAGAGGTATGCAAGTTTTTGTGTATTCGGGCTTTTCCCGTGTAAGATTGAGAGTATCTTGGTGGGACCTCATCAAAATGTCGCCAAGATACTCTCAATCTTACACGGGAAAAGACCCGAATACACCAAAAGTTGCATATATATATGTGTGTGTGTGTGTGTGTGTGTGTGTGTGTGTATAATGTTTGCATAAAATAAAACGCTAATCAGAAGAAAAAAAGGAAGGAAGCAAGCAAGGAAGGAACAAGAAATGAGAGAGAAAAAACAAAAAAATCCTAATGTTTAGCATCCTTTAACCTATTCTTCTGTTTCAAACTCTTTAAAAGAGTTTATACGTATATGTTCAATTCAATATAATTCCATTTTGAATTCTTTCTGTTTTTCAACCCCAAGTGTCTTCTGATCTATATTAAATCTTTCTTTTATCTGTCTAGAGGTGAACCATTGAAAACTGTGTTTTTCTGCAAACAATTATTCTCAACTTCATCTTAATTTCTTCATCCTACTTTATTAATAAGTTTTAATTTGTTAACCATTTCTTCCTATCTGTTTTTTCTATTCCATAGAATTTTTCTTACGCTGAGACCCATAAAGGTATCTCCAGTTCTGCTTATTCCACACCCAAAATGTAGCACTTTTCACATCATGATTTTTAAAATCCATATTAGCTTTATGTTGATTCTTCCATATGCTTTGGTTTATTCTTGATGTTGTCAGAAGTCCTGTAGCTGGATTAAGATTTTAGACTGATTTTAATTTTTGTTCTCCATCCCTTTAGCTACTTATCTTCTCAAATATAGAATCATTACAGAACACACAAACACACTCAGGCAATGAGCAGCTTTGATTACCAGTGATATAAAAAAGGTATTGAGACTCTAGGAAGAGTATAGAGAAGAGTATAGAGAAGATGATTAGGGGACTGGAGTTTAAAACAAATGAAGAACTGTTTCAGAAATTGGGTATGTCTAGTTTAATGAAAAGTAGGGGCTAGGGGTGACATGATAGCACTCTTCCAATATTTGAGGGGCACAAAGAAGAGAGGGTCAACCTATTTTCCAAAGCACCTGAAGGCAGGACAAGAAACAAAGGATGGAAACTAATCAAGAAGCAAAGCAAACTAGAAATAAGAAGAAATTTCCTGTCAGTTAGAATAATTATTCGTTGGAATAACTTGCCTCCAGAAGTTGTAGGTGCTCCAACACTGGAGTTTTTAAAGAAGAGATTGGAGAATCATTTATCTGAAATGGCATAGGGTGTCCTGCCTAAGCAAAGGGGTTGGACTAGAAGGCCTCCAAAATCAATTCCAACTCAGTTATTCCCATTCCGTTCCGTTCCGTTCCGTTCCATTCCATTCCATTCCATTCCATTCCATTCCATATTGATTAATTTCTGGAGATGTTTAAATTGCCATTTCTGGAATGGAGACTTAAGTGATAGTTAAATCACTGTACAATTAGGGTGCCTGGTCTCCACCTAAACATATGTAAGAAAAATCCATTCTGATCCGAGATTCTTTCACTTAATTTGTGAATTTTGGTATGGAATAAACATTGTGGAGGTTATTTCATTCTTTCCACAGAGGAAAAATGCAACTTTTACACAATAGCCTTGACAGGATAACTGACAGAAAGAGGGAAAAAATAGCAGATCAAGGGGACCATTCATGGTAAGAGAAGAGATTGGAACTTGAGAAATCAGAGTGGAATAGACTGGCTCTAAAGCAGTGAAGGAAGATCGACTTACTGTTTTGATTGAATCACAGGTATTGTGTTGAAGCTTAGCGGACGAAAGGTAGCCTGTGTTGCAAAGATGATGCCCCCAATGAGAAACTCTCCTGGACTGTAATGGTTTTTTGGATCCACTTGGTCCCTCTTCAGAGTCAGGAGGCATTTGGCTCTGAGATTGCCCCAGGCTGCCGGAGGCCACAGAAGGAGCAGAAGCAGCAACATGACTTGTGTTCCTGATCGAGTCTCCAGCTCTGTGTCTCTTTTGAAAAAGAAGTGTGGGAAGAAAAAAAACAAACAAACAAAGTCCTCTTCCAAAACAGAAGCT
>WNWU01000145.1:326503-370164 GCA_012654045.1 Ptyas mucosa
CTCTGAGTAACAGGATCCAGGAGAAGACCCTTCTCTGTTGTAGTGTCAGCCATCTGGAACATCCTGCTCCACCCAACTACAGGGTGAGGTTTGCCTCTATCTACAAGGATTTGAAGACCTGCTCTGCCAATTGGCCTGGGGATTCAATAGGGTAGTACATCATTGGAGGTAGCTGCTGGGATAACTACCTGAGCCCTCCCCTCCCCTCCTCTGGCCTTCCTGCTCTCTTCCTGCTCATCTTTTTAATTTTGTGTAGCAGTACTACCTAGACTTATATACCACTTCACCATGCTTTACAGCTCTCTCTCTAAGCAGTTTACAGAGTCAGCATATTGCCCCCAACAATCTGGGTCCTCATTTTACCAACTTTGAATGAATAAAAGACTGACTCAATCTTGAGCCAATGAGGATCAAACCCCTAGCAGTCAACAGAATTAACCTGCGAAACTGCATTCTAACCACTGCACCACCACAGCTGTTATGATGGTACTTCCACTGTTTGTTTTTATTGTTTTATTCCTTTGTTATTGTTATGTTTCCAGCTTTTAATCTTTTTTTTTTTCATTTCTACTGTTGTAAGCCAGTCAGAGCCAAATGGGACAACTCGTCACAGCCAACTCACCACTGCCAACGGACCTTGGTCAATTCACCATTGCAAGCCCAAACTAAAGAAGGCAGGATGTAGGCCATTGCTTGAAGTGGAAGAGTTTATTTCTGTATTTATTTATTTCTAAATGCAGGCTGCATGGCAGATGAATTTCCCTATCAATTTTCCAGAGACGCTTCTTTTATAGGAATACTCTTCTGTTGATCCTAGAAAGCACAGCTACAGAGCTGTAGGAGATGATGTGGCTGAATCCGAGGGAGTGGTCAGATCATCAATCAATCTCAAGGCCCTTCACATCCACAAGAGATCTAAGTCCAGTCCGCCTTGAATTCCATTGATTCTTACCTACTGCCTATTTGCTTTGACTGTTAGTAGTTCAGATTCTTGTAGAAAGCCTAAGCTTGCAATAAACTTTCATATTCATTTGAACTACTTGAACTTCCTGATTTTCCTGTGTTTAACAAGAGCCAACTTCTAAGAATTCCTGGAGAATGTGGTCAGCTGGTAGGCAGAAGAAGCAGGACTTGGCAGTTAGTCGTGGTATGGAACTTGTGATCTTATCATTTATGAGTCAGGGTGATGACATTGGGAGTGAAGAACTTTATTGTGAAAAGGGGAAAAGAGCAAAAAGATGATTAGGGGACTGGAGGCTAAAACATATAAAGAACAGTTGCTGGAACTGGGTATGTCTAGTTTAAGGAGCCTGAGTGGCGTAGGAGGCTAATGCCTCTACTAAGGCAGCATTTAACATCCAGCTGCCTGCAATTATTGCGAGTTCAATTCTCACCAGGCTCAAGGTCGACTCAGCCTTCCATCCTTTCTAAGGTGGGTAAAATGAGGACCCAGTTTGTGGGGGCAATAAGCTGACTTTGTATAAAATATACAAAAGTATGAAGGCTATTGCTTAATGCATCGTAAGCCGCCCTGAGTCTCTGGAGAAGGGCAGCATATAAATATAAATAAATAAATAAATAAAATCCTGAAGAGATTTTTAAAAATTTGAGTAGCTAAGGAGTCCCTGCAGATTTTTCTCTGCTAGTTGTTGCCAACTACAGGGGGCGGTGCTCACCTCCATTTCAAGGCCATTGAACCAGTGCTCTTCGAAGAAATTTCTGTGGTCATGTGGCCAGCATGACATCATGAAGTACTGTTACATTCCCACCAAAATGGTACCTATTTATCTACTCACATTTACATATTTTCGAACTGCTAGGTTGGAAGGAGCTGAGGTGAGGACGGGAGCTCATCCTGTCACCTGATGATCAGGCCTTGAACTTTGGCTGCCAAGCCCAGTATCTTAGCTGCTGAGCCACCATTGCCCTTGTTTGAGTAGGCTGATGTCCTTTTTCAATCTTTTATAAATATGTCTTGTTAACTTCAATGTTGGTGAAATCTTTAATCTTTTGCCTGGAATTCAACCAAAAGATCATGAGGGGGAATACTTGAATGGTGGAAGGTTTGGTTTTCCCTTTCCACGATGTATTAAAAAGTGCTGGTATGTCTCTATCAAGACTTGGAAATAAAAATGCTTCATGGATTTTGGATTGTATCAGGAGCACTGAATCTTATTTATTTATTTCAGAAACATATGATCAGCAAATAAAAAAACCCTCAACAATACAAAACAAACAAATGAAGAAGTTCATCACATGGCGCAATCACTGCATTGTCCCAACTGGACACCACTCCCAGTCATTCCCATCCAGGTGCAGGCTGAGTGTCCTTGACTCCAAGAGAAAGGAATGTTATTATGGCTAATTCTCCACCAACTCATTGAAATCCTCCCAGTTCCCAGGCACTAAAGATGGCAGCCCTGAAGCTCCAGAGAAAAAGATGCCTTCCAGGGCTGAAACTCTAGCCCCAGTGATTGACTCAGATACAATCCTGCAGTGTCAAATATTGTTACATACTTACTAAATGACATTTTTTTAAAAAAAATCCAAACATCTCTCTAATCTCAATAGGCTGTTAGAATTTTGGAACATGCATTAACTGGAAACCTCATATCATAATCTGTTCACCTTAAG
Organism: Ptyas mucosa; assembly: GCA_012654045.1. NCBI lineage: Eukaryota > Metazoa > Chordata > Lepidosauria > Squamata > Colubridae > Ptyas > Ptyas mucosa. Next base: position 329,138 of record WNWU01000145.1, read on the forward strand.
CATGCACACTTCCCCCCTTTTCTATACACTCTATATCCATGATGGCGAACCTATGGCACGCGTGCCACAGGTAGCACGTGGAGCCATATCAGTGGGCACGCCAGCTGATTTTCGGGCCCACCAGAAGTCAGGAATTGGGCAGTTTCCAGCCTCCGGAGGGCCTCCAGAAGGGTGGGGAAGGCCATTTTCGCCCTCCCCAGGCTCCTAGAAAGCCTCTGGAATCTGGGGAGGGCGAAAAACAGGCCTACCATGCCATCACATGCCAAAAGTGGGGGGAGCACGGGGGGGTTGTGTGCGCATGCACGGGGGGGCAGGGCACATTGAATTATGGGTGTGGGCACACGCGTGTGTGATCCCCCCCCCGCATTCTCCCCACTTTTGGCACGCGACAGCAAAAAGGTTAGCCATCACTGCTCTATATACTCCAGAGCAAATAGAAAAGAGGAAATATATTTATTATAAAACAGTCATCCATTTCTATTAATTAAAAAAAAACAGGGTTGAAAAAATGGACTCGGTGCTTTTAATTTTTTTTGTAAAGAATGCTAAAGTATCAAATACTATTTCTAGAATTAGTAACTGATATTGGAGAACACCTACCCAAAATTCACTTTACTGTTATTTTGACATCACATGTTCTTTTGTATTCAGATCTGGCCTGAGGAAAATAATGTAGCATTTGGGAAAAAAGATGAAGCCCAGCAACCCAGCACTGGAGGCTAAGATGGAGAAGACCTGCACAGCCACCATATACTTCCCCTTGGTGCTCAGGTAGGTGGGCACAAAGGACATCCAAACACTGCAGAAGACCAGCATGCTGAAGGTGATCAACTTGGCTTCATTGAAGGCTGCAGGAAGATTCCTGGCCAGGAAAGCCACTGTGAAGCAGATGGCAGCCAAGAAACCCATGTAACCAAGGGCAGAATAAAACATGATGGCAGATCCTTCGTTGCATTGTAGGATGATCTCTTTGGATTGAGAATGCATGTCAGTGTCAGGGAATGGGGGATAAGTACCCAACCAAATACTGCAGATGACAACTTGGACACCAGAACAACAAAGGATGAGGGAGTTGGCCAGGCTCTTCCCTAACCATCTCTGCACTTTATTCCCTGGTTTTGTGGCCAAGAAGGCTAACACCACAGTGACTGTTTTGGCCAAGACTGAAGAAATGGCAGATGAAAAGATTATGCTGAAAGCCGTTTGTCGGAGAAGGCAGGTTGGTTTTGTTGGCCCTCCAATGAACAGGAAGGAAGTTAAGAAGGAAAGCAGGAGGGAAGAAAGGAGGATGTAGGAGAGGTCCCGATTGTTGGCTTTCACAATAGGTGATTCCAGGAATTTAAGGAAGATCCCCAAGACAAAGCCTGTAGTTAAGGACAGGAAAAAGGCAATGGAAGTCAGGATGATCCCCAGATTTTCCTTGTAAGAAAGATAGTTTTCAATCTTGGGAATACAGTGAACTTGATTGATGTTTGAATGCTGATCTGGTGTACATTTGGTGCATTTTTCTGCATCTGAAAACAGCAAGAATGGGATCTCATATTAATCATGCCTTTTTATCAAATGCATTGATTGGGGGAAATTGTTCTTGTTGTCCAGCTAGATTTTAATTTTGCTTTTCTTTTGTTAATGCCACCATTTCATAATCAGGGAGGGAGGGAGGGAGGATCACCATTTACCATTCCACATCAATGCTTCAGGGAATCAAAGAGACACGGGCCTACAACAGAGTCAAATGCAGATATTGGACTTTTTAGTACAGCTTCTATCAGAAGAAACGGAAGAACATCAATTTTGCCATGGAGCAAGAAAAGATAGGTTGAGTTGGCCTTCATGTTGAGTTCAATATGAGTTAAGGACATCCTGTATTTTGTACAATAATTTGAGGGTCATCTTCCCATGACAGCAAGAAGGAAGATTGGCTCGGTCCTAAGTCTTTTTTTTTAAAAAAAAAATTTGATTTATATGCCGTCCTTCTCCAGAGACTCAGGGCGGCTTACAATGCACTAAGCAATAGCCTTCATACTTTTGTATATTTATACAAAGTCAGCTTATTGCCCCCACAAACTGGGCCCTCAATTTACCTACCTTAGAAAGGATGGAAGGCTGAGTCAACCTTGAGCCTTGGTGAGATTGGTGAGATTCGAACCTGCAATAATTGCAGGCAGCTGATGTTAATAACAGGGCTTTAGACCACTGTACTATCCAAGGCTCTGAGATGGAGAAACTCTTGATTTCTCCATCTCCTCCCCTCCTCATCTCCATTCCGTAGTCAATCCATGTGATGAAAGGTAGTTTTAGTTCATCAGGTCTAAACTATTAAGCGTAGAGAACAAAATTTTGGGTGCTCTAAGCTGGATATTGAATATTGTAAAGGAGATTGGAAAATGAATGAGGGATAGAAGCATGCCACTGGGCTCTGAAAACATCCAAGATAGTTTTAGGCAGAGGTTTGTCATCCAAGCTTGGCTCCCAGACATTTTGTTACCAAACTAGGTAACATCATCAATGGGGTTTTGGGTGAAGTGTCTTTTTTTTTTTTAATTTGATTTATATGCCGCCCTTCTCCGGAGACTCAGGGCGGCTTACAATGCGCTAAGCAATAGCCTTCATACTTTTGTATATTTATACAAAGTCAGCTTATTGCCCCCACAAACTGGGTCCTCAGTTTATGTAGGTTCTGGGTGGTTGTGTGACCTTGTGACTGGTTGAATCACAAGATTAGTTAAACCAGTCAGAAGTCACAAGACCAGAATCACTCTTGTGATTCGACCAGTCTCGTGATTCAACCAGTCACAAGACCAACCAACCAGCCAACCATCCGGGACCTATAAAAATGAACAAGACACTTCACCTAAAAACCCTGCTGAAAATGTTACCCAGTTTGGTAACAAAACGTCCAGGAGTCAAGCAGCAAGTTTGAAGAGCAAATCCCTGCCTTTATCCACAACCTGAGCTACAAATATTCTCTACAATTTCTAATGCAAGAGACTTCCCTGCTTCTTAGCTTCTCAGGAAATTTGTAGCCATGAATGATAGTTATCCATAGAAATTGTTTCATTTGGAGTTGGTGAACCGCAAGAATACCTGATTTTCTCTTAAGACCAGGGGTGAAATGCTCCCGGTTCGGATTGGATCACCCGATCTCGTAGCGATGGGGGCGGGTGGTTCGGAGAACTGGTAGCAAAAATCCCTGCATGCCCTTCCCATGCCCAGCTGAGCCACGCGATCATCAGAGGCTGGGTTTTTTTACATTTAAAAGCATTTTTTCTACAACCTCTTCAGCCGAAAAAATGCTTTTAAAAGTAAAAAAAAAAAAAGCCTCTGATGAAGGTGAGGCTCAGCTGGGATCGTCAGAGGTTTTTAAAAGTATTTTTTTCTGCAACCTCTTCGGCCGAAAAAATGCTTTTAAAGGTTAAACAAAAAGGCTCTGATGATTGTGTGACTCAGCTGGGATTGTCAGGAGCTTTTAAAAGCATTTTTTCTATAATCTCTTTGGCCGAAGAGGTTGTAGGGGAAAAAATGCTGAGTTGCCTGATCGTCAGAGGCTTCTAAAAGCATGTTTTTCTGCAACCTCTTTGGCCGAAGAGGTTGTAGGGGAAAAAATGCCTTTAAAAGCCTCTGGTGATCCCAGCTGAGTTGCCTGATCGTCAGAGGCTTTTAAAAGCATTTTTTTCTGCAACCTCTTTGGCCGAAGAGGTTGTAGAAAAAATGCTTTTAAAAGTTAAAAAAAAAAAAGTTGGTCACGCCCACCCAATTACATTACCCCCCCCCAAGCCACACCCACAGAACTGGTAGTAACAAATTTTAGATTTCACCCCTGCTTAAGACCCAATGAATGTCTTTATGCCCTGGCACCCATTGCTGTTCAGAGGAAAAGGGTAAATAACAAAGTAAAATATGAAGCGTATTTGTGCATGATAAAGAATAATGTACAATCCCCATTCATCTAGTATCCAGTAACTGAAGAAGCTTCTTGGATAGGAAGCAAAACATTTTCAAGGAAAAACGAAATCCCATTGCCTTTTGAAAAAGCATCTTTGGGACAACCATAACCTGGTTGACTGAGAATCTCCATAGGCATCCAGTGTCTTTTAATTTTCTACCCTGTTTAAACTCCAAAATTATTACATAGATTTTATGATGAACTAATTATAACGATATGAATATTTAAAAAGCCAGTTTCGGAAATGCCTGTCAAATGTCCATTCATTTAAAAAAATGTTATGGTATAGTCTTCCCCAAAGTCTGTCCATTTCTTTGGTGTCACCCACCTTCCATGGTAGAGATGGTTCCTTCTGCACAAGGAAGACAGTCGTAGCAGCAGATGGGCCTCCCTTCTTGAGCCACCTTCCTAAATCCAGGACGACAACTCTTTACACACTTGGAAAGAGGCAGGGGCTGAGCAGAGAGAGGGGAAACATCCAGAATATGAATCCTGAATTTATGTCCAGAAAGGGTCGAAAGAAAAAGAGATGTGGATCTCCAGCTGAAGACCTATTTTTTCTAAATTTAAAAAAAATGGAGCTCATCAAACTGATTTGATTGAAGGTTACTTCCCTTTTCATCTTGTCTTCTAAATTTCCCACAGACCACAATGTTTAATTCAGAATCTGAATTTTTGTACTAAATTGCACAAGAGGATGGATACTTTGCTTTACTAAAATGAATTTTTGTGAAATCAAACTCAGAAAACAAAGCAAATAATGAAAGCTTAAAAAGGTAAGCTTCCCTGCCCAGTCATGTCCAATTTTAGGGCACAATGTTCATTTCCATTTCTTAGCTGAGGGAGCCAGCATTGTCCGAAGATGCTTCCATGGTCATGTGGCCAGCATGATTGTACACTGAGGGGCATGGAATGCTGTTAGCTTCCCACCAAAGTGATACCTATTTATCTACTTGCATTTGCAAGTTTTCGAACTGCTAAGTTGGGAAGGAGCTGGGATAAGAATGGGAGCTCACTCCATCACGTGGTGCTTGGGTCTCAAACTGTCAACCTTCCAATTGACAAACCTAGCATTTTAACTACTTCAGTGTTTGTTAAACAACACATACTGATAGATCTCCCTCAGGGACGGGTTTCAAAACCCATCACTACCAGTTTGTTCATGGGTGTGTGTGCACGCTTGTGCGTGCACGCAATGCTTCTGCACATGTGCTGAAGCATCTGGATGGGTGGGCGGAGCCTCCTGCTGCCACCACTACCGGTTTGCCCAATCCGGGGTGAACCAGTAGCAACCCACCACTGATCTCCCTGAAAAGAATATTGAGAAAGGCTACATCCAACAAAAGAATGCACTCATATTTATACATCTCAGAAAGGTGGGAGAAATTGATACATAAGCAATAGATGATGTAAAAGTACGCATTCCTTGGTAAAGGATAACAAGTTACTCTAGCTTATGTTACTGCTGTATAACAACATAGGAGGTGGAAGTTAGGAAATGCCAGGTGCTCCCCCCCACCCCCACCCCCACCCTCTGCGGACGCGGTAGCTCAGTGGGTAAGATGCTGAGCTTGTCAATTGAAAGATCGGCAGTTCAGCGGTTCGAATCCCTAGTGCTGCGTAATGGGGTGAGCTCCCATTACTTGTTCCAGCTTCTGCCAACATAGCAGTTCAAAAGCAAAAATGCAAGTAGAAAAATAGGGACCACCTTTGGTGGGAAGGTAACAGCATTGCCTGCACCTTTGGTGTTTAGTCATGCTGGCCACACGACTACAGAGATATCTTCAGACAGCGCTGGCTCTTCGGCTTTGAAACGGAGATGAGCACTGCCCCCTAGAGTCGGGAACGACTAGCACATATGTGCGAGGGGAACCTTTACCTTTACTCCCCCCAAAAAAAGTTCTTATTGCAAATCTATCAGGTTATTCTAATAAGATACCAGACTATGCCTTTATATCTCTCTATATATATATCTACTTGATTTAATCAATTCCACTCTTCTAAGAACAGATTTTTTCTCCAATATCACATTACGTCTTGGGTTAAATCTATATATCTAAAGACCTGCCTCAGCTAACCCTCTCAGGAAAGCATGACTCTTGAAACCAGGTAGTTATCAAAAGGAACTTTTATTGAGAGATAGTGATTGCAGGGAACTCAGGTGGCATCTAATGTTCCCGCACAAAGCGTTAAGCTATTCTTCCCACTTCAAAACCCAACCCCCTTGACCACCGGTAGCCAATGCAATGCCGAAAAGTTGTTTTGAGAACTCTGAGGTGTTAGCTTGATAGCAGATCGTCCCCAAAACACAGTGACCTTGGTGTCAAGCTTGAACCGGCTGGGAGGACGATGATCTCTCTCCCGAAATCCCTCGTGGTTATAGCAAAAGCAAAAGCATGGAAAGAATACAACCCTGATGGCCTTCTCCCCACTCCTCCATCGGAATGGCAGTGCCCCAAAGGGGACCTGACCATATCCTTTCACAGAGGACTAATAAATACTTATGAAATCCTCTGTGCAGGTAGTCCTTAATTAACAATGGTAATTGGATGGAAGTTCAGTCACTAAGTGATGCAGTTGTAAAATGTGATACCATGTGGCATGCTGCTTAGCAGCAGAAATCCTGACAATTACCATTGTTAAGTAAGGACTGCATCAGGGGTGGGTTCTACTTACCTTTACTACCGGTTCGCAACGGGGCCGCGCGTAATGTGCAATGTGTGCATGACCCCCCCATGCTCCCCCCGCCCCCTGCACATGCATGCACGACCCACACCTCCACACCCCATGCATGCATCCATGGCCCCCACATTCCCCCCACACATGCCACATGACACCCTGCCCCATTTTGGGCCTAGTAGGCCTCTCTGCAGTCCCCCACGGCCCATTTTTGGACCCAGGAGGCTGCAGGGAGGCCTGCTAGGCCCAAAATGGGCTGCTGGGGAGGACACACTCTACCCCCCCACTCCTCTCCCCCCCCCCTGCCTGCCCCCCGCCCCCCCCCCCCCCCCCGGGCATGCATGCATATCTCCCACATGCACCCTGCCCCCACACGAATCCACAGCAGAGACCCAAAAATCAGCTGGCCAGCGGGAGGCCCGTGCACACGGGGTGGAGCTGAGCTGGGGAATGGCTCGCATGCCCGCACAGAGGGCTCAGGGTGCCACTAGTGGCACACATGTCATAGGTTTGCCATCACAGGTCTAGAGAGAGCTGCAGATGAGACAACTGCCATGTAAAAGATGTCTCAGCCCACACAAAAGTGAATGTTTTGGAAGGAGTCCTTCCTAGTTTGCTATCTTGGAATTTTCCATCGTGCAAGATTTGATTAACATAACCTTATAATAAAGATATAGCTAGTACTTCTGGGTGTGCTTTTTCTCTGGACTATCTTGGAGGGATAATAATTTCACAGGAACAGTAAAAAAAATAATTAAAAACAATATTGGGGATTAAGGAGAAAAACAGCTCTATTTAGCTTCACTGGAATGATTAAGGATATGTTTCCTAACATAAATTATTCCAGTGAAGCTGACCTTATAGACACCTGGACATCTAACCTACGCTGCCCAGAGTTACCCTGTGTTAATATGGGCAGCCAACACATTTTTATAAATAAATCTATATAAATAAAAATGTAAATGTTCGTTTGTTCAAAATTGCAAATCTCCTAAAGTTCTTCACCGATTGCTTTGAAATTTTGATACAACGTTGCATTCGAATACGGGAGTGTTTTTATATAGCTATTATATAGATGTCACACCTATGACAGGTAAAAACATGCTTTTTAGCATGTTGGCATCCAACAGTGCCATCTGTTGGACGTAAAAGCAACACACTCTATACTACATCACAGCAACACAATGGCAGGCCCGAGCTGGGTCTTTTCCCCTCAGCATCGCCGTCGCCAAACCCACAAGCAAAATGGTGGCAATTGTCAACCACCGCGAAGCATCCTCCCGACTAAAGGAGTATGCCATACCTTTGGCAGGGACCCCGATGCCACCTGTGGTGCGGAGAGCTGCGAAGGTGAAGGTGATTATACCGGCAAGCTGGGAAACCAGCTCTTACACCCGCGGCAAAGTATCCTCAGAGGTGTCCAAAGACAAACCTCCGGATGGCTGCTGGATTCAAATTATTTGTTGGCAGCCAGCATCCCGGAGCCCCAGGAACGCAAACTCACTGACCGGGCCACAGCAACGTGTGGCCGGATACAGCTAGTAGTAAATAAATAAATAACCAAAGAATATCTTATCTCTCTAGGTGAACCTAGATGATATTCAAAGCTATTCACTCCCTGCCCAAGGAATGAAATCCTGTTAGCAAGAGCTTCAGAAAGATAAAATAATTTTCCCCACCTGGTTCATCTGCTCAATGTTTGCAATAGCATTTGGGTGGATCCTCAATTTGAAATCCAGGGATTGTTCTCTTTGTAGACTCCCAAATTTCACTTGGCTGACAGACTTATTGACAGAATACACCCAAGTTACAATGTCCAGGTCTGCTACCAGCTCTTCTTTCTCATCCAGATACACCCCTTCAATGGAATTATTGTAAAACTGAGAACTTTTAAAGAAGAAATGAAGCTGGAACAGAAGAGAAAACAAATATATTTAGACAGGGCTTTCAAAGGTGAATGGCAAGACCATATCATTTCAGGTAGACTGAAAATCTTTCTCTGAACACCTAAAATGAAGGTTTCTGATCCATTTATCATTCTTTTAGAGAGAATCTACAAACATTTGAATTGTAACATCTACTGACTTATCAAAACATGATATTCAACAACAAATACTGTGAAATAGGAAAGAAGAAAACTTAGCCTTTCAGGATTCTGGTCTTAAAATCATTATCAATAAAGGAGAAATTCTGGAATGTTGCAAGTTTTGTTTCTTGGTCTGTCCTACCTCGTAGAGATAAGTCTGCCAAGGTTTTTCTTTCTCTCTTAGACTTATACTACTTTATACCCATCTTATACTAAAAGAAAATATGTTGGATTTCAGCAGGGCATTTGACAAAGTAGACCACAGCTTACTTCTTGGTAAGAAAGAACAATATGGGATAGATAATACCACTACCAGATGGATTCATAATTGACTAACCAACTGCACTCAGTAAGTAGACCTCAATGGAACTACATCTAGGTGGAGGGAAGCAAATAGTGGAGTTTCAAGGTTCTGTCTTGGGCCCAATACTCTTCAACATCTTCACAAATGATGTAGATAAGGGAATAGAAAGGGAACTCATCAAACTTGCACCATTGGGAGAACAGCCAGTAGTTTAGAAGATAGGCTCAGGATCCAGAAAGACCTTAACAGACTTGAGCATTGGGCCTATCCAACAAAATGCAATTCAATGGTGAGAAAAGTAAAGTCCTGTACTTAGGTAGGAAAAACCAAATGCATAGATAATATCGGGCTCAGCAATAGTAACTGTAAGAGAAATCTAGGTGTTCTAGTAGACCATCACATAAGTATGAGCCAGCAGTGTGCTGCAGCTGCCAAAAAATGCCAGTGCAATCCTAAAATGCATCAATAGAGGGATAATGTCAAGATGATGAGTTGTGATACTACAGCTTTACACTATGCTGCTGAGCCGACACATTATTATATTATTATTATTATTATTATTATTATTATATTATATTTATATACCGCTCTACTCCCGGGGGACTCAGGGCGGTGTACAGACAAATGATAAAATACATATAATACAAATATTTTAAAGAATTGATTAAAATACAATTAAATAATTTGGTCTTAAACCTAAAATTAAAACTCTAAATTTATGAGATTAAGATTTAAGAATATTAGAGCAATTTTAGAAGAGGTTAGTCCAGGCCAGCCTGCTGGAATAGAAACGTCTTGAGGGCACGGCGGAAAGCACGGAGATCTGGGATTGTCCGTATCTCCAGGGGGAGCTTGTTCCACATGGTGGGTGCCCCCACAGAGAAGGCTCTCCCCCTGGGGGCCGTCAGTCGACACTGTTTGACCGACGGCACCCTGAGAAGCCCCTCTCTATGGGAGCGCACTGGTCAGTGAGAGGGTACTGGTGGCAGAAGGCGGTCTCGAAGATACCCCGGTCCTAAGCCATGGAGCGTTCTAAAGGTGGTAACCAAAACCTTGAAGTGCACCCGGAAGAACACAGGAAGCCAGTGCAGCTCGCGCAGGAGGGGTGTCACATGGGAGCGCCACATTGCTCCCATAACTACCCGCGCGGCTGCATTCTGGAATACTGCATCCAGTTCTGGTCACCATAATACAAAAAATATATTCAGACCCTGAAGGCATGTAGAAAAGATGCTAAGAGGTCTGGAGGCTAAATTGTATGATGAACAGTTGAAGAAGCTAGGTATTTGTGGCTATCAAAATGAAGGATTGGGGGAGACATGATAGCTGGTTTCTAATACTTGAGGGGCTGCCACAGGGAAAGGAGGCCAAATTATTCTCTAAAAGTCCTGTGGACAAGACAAGAAGTAATGGGTAGAATCTTGACAAAGCGAAATGCAACCTAGAAGTAAGAAGAAATTTTCTGACAGTGAGAGCAAGCAATCAATGGAATAGCTTGCTTTTTGAGTTGTGGACACTCCATCACTGGAGGTTTTCCAAAATAGATTGGACAACCATTTGATTGGGATGGAATAAGGCTTCTGCCTTGAACAGCGGATTGGACTAGAAGACCTCTGAGGTACCTTCCAGCCCTATGATTCTATGTTGTCAAAGTAACAAAAAAAAAGGGGGGGAGGAAATGCAAAGGTGAGAGAGATGGAAACTTGGCAAAAATGTATATGTCAGCCCTGGAAGCCATCTTTTGCATTCCATCTTTTGCTGGGGGTGTTACTTGGAACCCTGACAGTATATTTTTCTCAGAACTGCCTCTGTCCATTTCCTAGGAAAGGAAAACCCTTGGCTCCATAGAGTCAGAGAAAAGTACTTTTACTAGGAACGAACCGAAAAGCAACAGGTTTCAGGCAAGATCTGAGGTGAAGTGCTCTAAACAGCCATTTGAAACAAACTGTAGAGGCCAACCCCCTTGTAGCTAGGCAACCAGAGGGCTGCTTCGTACCAAAGCTAGAAGAAATGACCTTGGAGAGATAAGCAAAGCCCAGACCATAGTTGCAAAGCTGTAGTGAAAAACTCTCCACTGACCCCTCCCCTCTTTTCCAAGGCAGCAAGCAGCAGGCTAGCTGACAATTTTTGTGTTCAAAACAAATGAATTTGTTAAATTATCTATTCAGTTCCTAGAATTGTAAAATTTATATCCAGCTGTAGGAGAGGTACCTGTTAATGTATCTCACCTATGGGGTTTTGATTGGGTTAGTGTTACCTGTGGAGTTTCAGTGTTCTTGTCACCTTTGCCTTTTGTTCTCTTTGATCTGGATATAAAGGCTGCATTTAACACCTGGGTCACAGCCCAGATGGTGTTGTAAATGAAATAGTTGTCCAGAGACAAGATCTGATCCATCTTCTCTTTGGGCAGAGCTTCCAGGTCTTCTCTCTCTCTGCACCGTCTCCAGACTTTCACAGAGAAGGCATCCTTGGTGTACAAGCACATAAATGATTCCTCTACAAAGCGTCGCATGGCAGAATAAAAGGGCAGAGACAAACCATGGTTTGCTGCTTGGTTTGTTTTCATAAGAAAGGAAAAAATGCTATGGATGCTCCGAGTGAACCCCATTTCCTTCAAATATAAGGATACGTCACGCAGGATTGTTGTCACCAGGATTTTTCCCGTGAAAGGTTCCTTAAAGTATTTAAGTAGCTGATGTGTAATCATTATCCCCATGTCAACCGAATGAGACTCTGCACCATAAAGAAAGACATTCACTTGTCTCCAATTTCGGTATGGTTCAGGATCTATCACCACTTTCTCTATAATTGTGGAAAAGGCTTGGGCTATAACAGGACAAATTCCACTCCTTATCAGCATGGAGGTCAACGTCCTCATGAACCTCTGTCCTTTCTCAGTGTCTGGAGCCATCAGACCTACCAAGGTCCACTTGAAATGGAGAAGCAGCTTGACCATCCCTGGGTACTGGACTCCTTCAGCAGGGAGCATCGGATAGAAGAAAGGAAACTGAGTTTTATCCCTTAGAATCTGGAAAGCAAAACTGTAACTGATCTGAAACGAATGGAAGATGGTAACATTTTAGATTGAAAAACCAAAATTTGATTCCTCGCATGCCCAGAATAAAACTCTGTTTTGCCTTTATAGCAGAGGATGTCCAATTCAAAGATGTATGACTGAAAACTGCCTCTCCGAGAAAGACACACCTGAGGGATTTTGTAGGTGCCCAACATGGTTGACATCTGGATGGAAATGCCAGTCTCGGCCCCTTCAAGAACAGCCACCGTGTTTCTCTGCCTTCCACAGCTGTAGTTGGGCACATTGGCCTCCCCGTCTGAAAGCAGGTCCAGCAAAGCTTCTGAAGTCATCTGTGCACTGAAATAATTGTTATAGATATTATAACCCAGGGTGATGTTGGGTAAGAGATGGGAATCCTGATTTATCTCCTGGATGGCAAAAAGGAAGGATAGCATTTTCCAGTACTCTGTCATTAGTATCCTGGAAATATAAATACATTAGAACATTTCATGTAACATTGTTAAAAAATAATACTAATATGCTGAAACCCAAAAGTTCCTCTGAATGGATCACAATATTCCTGAAAATATTGATATGTCCAGACGCAGATGCATAGAAACACATGAATACAATTAGCAGCCGTGATTGTTAACAAAGCCTATATATTATCAATTTCTGTATATGTTTTAATTTTGGACTCCCTTGAGTGGAGACATATCTTACATTGGAATCATTATAATCATTATGGTATCTGGCATCAATTAAAAAAGGAACTCATAAATTTTTGGAAAGTCAGTGACTAAATAGATTCAGCTCAGTGATTCCTGAAGATTATCCATGAATTTAGGTCCATAAAAAAAGAATCTGGAAAATGGACTACTTGCCAACTGATCAACAGGTATTTCAAAAAATATACATATGCACGGAATCTGACCAATTAACATTGAAACTAAAAGACAGAGAAAGCTCAAAATACTTCAAGGTATGGGATAAGTGGTATAATTGAGTCAAGCAAAAAGAAAACGGATAAGGAAATATTTAAAATGATATCGATGGCTACTGAAACATACCTTGTTCTCATTTCCCTTATATAGGCAATTTCAAATTAAGAAATGAGAAGTTATTGTATAAGTGTATTGTATTGTATTAAGTGCTTGAATCATATAAATATCAACAAGGATTTCACCGCCAGATGGATGAAGGTGTGATATAATTTAGTATATACATAACGTATAGATAAGGAATATATATTGAAATGTAATAGAATAGGAATAAATATCTAAACACAAGATACGCTTTATGTATATGAATATTTTTATTATGGTTTTATTTGTTTTTAATGAATGTTTTGTAAATTTAATAAAGTTTATTTCTAAAAAAAAAGAATCTGGAGGTTATCTCATTTTTAACTTAGAGGAAACATAGTATTCCTGCATTTTTCTGTCCATCTTGATCTCTTTCTGGGATAAGGGACATTATCTTATTTCTTCCATCCACAGTGTAGCTCTGTTCAAAGGATGTTAAGGAAATGTGAATGAAAGTTAGCAAAAGTAGGAGATCATGAGGACAATCCCTGAGAAGATAGGAGCGGGAGCCTGGAATGCAGTGCAGGAAGATTGACTTACCCAGATAACTGACTTGAAGGACTTGTGTGGAAGCTCAAAAGTCGAAACCTACTCTTGGTTGCAGAGATGATGCCTCCAATTGAAAGCTCTCCTGGCCTGTAATGATTCTGAGGGCCCAGCTCATCCCTGTTCAAAGTCAGGAGGCATTTAGCTTGGGGCATCCCCCAGATTTCCTGTGGCCACAAAAGCAGCAGAAGCAACAACACAACTTGTATCCTTGACTGAGCCTCCAGAATTATGTCACCTTTGAACAAAGAACACAAGATCAAGACAGAAGAAAGCCAAGCTTTCTTCTGAGAGAGAAGTTTCAGGGTATTTCCTTAGCCAGATAAGAAAGTCTTGCCAAGGCCTCACATCTCAAGGAGAGGGGACTAAATGCAGCTTCTGACTGTTCAAAAAGACCTCCCAGCTCTCTCTTTCTCCAGACCCAATTATACATTCATGTCTTTCCAATGCTATGAGCTCAGTCAACAAAACATCACTGTGGTATTGAGGTGAAAACATGTTATTGACATCTTGCTGTCAAATCTGAAAGCGTGCAGACAAATCTCTGGAGATGTAGCATCAAGGGAGACAAATAAATCACTGTGATTTGGATAATGGCAAGGAGGAGAGACACCAACAGTTTGAACTCTGAATCAACAAGCATGTGTGCAAAGGGACAGGTCACTGATGGGGTACAGACGTCGTGTGAACGACAGAGAAGAATTTGGCCCCAAACGTCTCTAAGAAAATCTAGTGGCAGCAGAAAGAATTTTCATAGGTATGAACATTTGGCTCCCAAGTTATTTGGTTTTCATTTGTGGTGGACTTTGGCTGCATTCTTATCCAAGGATCTCTATATGGTAATCATGACATAACAGAGTAACAGAATGAGTTAGAAGCAGGAGTGGGATTTTACTGGTTCGGACCAGTTCGGGCGAACCAGTAGCTCCGACGATCAGCTGAGAGTGAACCGGTTCGCTCTGATGATCAAGTGGGCCCACCCGCCTGCCCCTGAACCTTACTGACCTATATCTTCTCAGCTGATTCACTCTGCTACGCCTCAGCTGAGTTACTCCCCACCAGTAATGCGGAAGGTAAGTTTTTGTAAAACTGTGCACGCGCGCACAGTGAGCATCAGGCACATGCACACGCAATCACCAAACCGGTTGTTAATCCGGCAGGATCCCACCACTGGTTAGAAGGGACCTTGGAGGTCTTCTAGTCCACTCCCCTGCTTAAGAAGGAGACCTTATACCATTTCAGACAAATGGCTGTCCAATCTCTTCTTAAAAACCTCCACGGATGGAGCACCCACACCTGATCTGCTGAGATTAAGTGGTTGCTCTTCTTCTGAGTGCAGACAAATATGAGAAACAGGTTCCTTTCGTAATAGTAGTTTTAACAGTTCAGTCATGTCTGACTCTTGGTGACTTTATAGCAAGTGCTCTCCATGCTACCCTGTCAAGCACAGTTTCTTTCAGTTGTTGGATGTTCATCTTTGTATCACTTTTGATTATATCAAGATAGAGAGTTTTTTGCTTGCCCCTTCTTCTTGATCCACTAACCAAGGGATGTCAAACTCAAGGCCCGGGGGTTGGATCTGGCCCACATGGCATTCCTGGAAACTATGAAGGACTGGCCTGCAGTGCCTCTGCCAGTGAAAACCGAGCTCCATTTTCATTGGCAGAGAGTTACAGGAGGCCGTCGTGCCGAAAATGGAGCTCAGGAGCCTGTTTTCTCTGGCAGAGCACTTGGTTCATCACAGGCACCCTCGATACGAGTGATGTCAAGCTGGCCATGCCCACCCTGGCCACGCCCACTCTGGACCCCTGAGATCAAACACAACCTTCAATGAAATCGAGTTTGACACCCCTGCACTAACCATTCCAAGCAGCATTGACTTCTCTAATGAATTTGCATGGATCACATGGCCAAAGTAAATCAGATGTAATTTTGGCTTCTAGTGATGTGTCTGGTTTTATATGATTCAGCACCTCTCTGTTGGTTGCTCTGGCTGTCCATGGTCTACGCAATACAGTCATTCTTGATTTACGGCCACAATTGAGTCCAGAATTTATGTTGCTAAGCGAGAAATTTGTTAAGTGAGTTTTGCCCCATATTACAACTTTTCATGCCACATTTGTTAAATGAATCATGGCAGTTGTTAAATTAATAACACAGTTGTTAAGTGAATCTGGCTTCTCCATTGACTTTGCTTGTCTGAAGGTCGCAAAAAGGGATCACATGAACCTAGGATACTGCAACCGTCATAAACATGAACAAATTGCCAAGCATCTGAATTATGATCACATGATCATGGGAATGCTGGAAAGGTTGTAACTGTGAAGAATTTATTTATTTATTTATTTATTTATTGGTTCGATTTATATGCCGCCCTTCTCCGGAGACTCAGGGCAGCTTACAATGCGTTAAGCAATAACTTAACGCATTGTAAGCCACTAGCCTGAGTGGCATAGCAGGCTAATGCCTCCTATTAAGGCAGCATTTAACATCCAGCTGCCTGCAATTACTGCGAGTTCTAATCTCACCAGGCTCAAGGTTGACTCAGCCTTCCATCCTTTCTAAGGTGGGTAAAATGAGGACCCAGATTGTGGGGGCAATAAGCTGACTTTGTATAAATATACAAAAAGTATGAAGGCTATTGCTTAACGCATTGTAAGCCGCCCTGAGTCTCCGGAGAAGGGCGGCATATAAATATAAATAAAAATAAAATTAAAATTAAAAAAAATAACCTTCATACTTTTGTATATACCTGCTTTTGTATATAGGGTTTTTGGCTCCCCCTAAGTGGTGTTCTTTTTTATACAAAGTCAGCTTATTGCCCCCACAATCCGGGTCCATTGAATGGTCATAAAACACTTTTTTCAATGCTGTTGTAACTTCGAATGGTCACTAAATGAACTGTTGTAAGACAAAGACTACCTGTAATTTATGCCAGCACAACAATTCAAAGGCATCATTCTTCTTTGATCAGCTCTTCTTTGTGTCCAACTCTCTCATCCATACATCATTATAGAGTTATTTTAGGTCCCTTCTACTTATCTATTTTTTAATTTCTTTCTTACAGTTAACCAAATCACATTATCAAATATCCTGGGAAAGAGAACTTTTATTCATTATATTGATCAATATAAAGGTTGCCCTGATAGACTGGTCTCACCAGAAAAAAAAAATTCATACTGATCAATAGTTTGACTTCAGGTTTTCCTATTCAGTTCAGTTTCCATCTTTTAGAATTATTGTCCTATATTGAGAAATAAAGTTTTGCTTTGCTTATGATGATGAACAAAACCATATAGCGTTCATTTAAACATGACATTATTCACAATTTGGGGAAAAGGGTAAGAAGAAGAAAAAGAGCAAATAGTTAATGCAGAGATAAAATAACAATAAGTGGCACACAAGTTGCCAAACTTCCCCTGTTTCCCCGAAAATAAGACATCCCTTGATAATAAGCCCAATCGAGCTTTTGAGTGTATGTGCTAAAATAAGCCCCACCCAAAAATAAGCCCTCCCTGAAAATAACCCCCCCCCCGAAAATATTTAAACACATGCGCAGCCGGTCCCCGCCATTTCTTCTGGTTAGGATTAGAGAGACAGAGCTGGAAATCAGATAAGATGGCAAGAGGAGCCCCGTCTTGCTCCACATGCCCCAAAATAATAAGACCTCCCCAAAAATAAGGCCAAGTGCTTATTTTAGGGTTCAAAAAATATAAGACAGGGTCTTATTTTTGGGGAAACATGGTAGTAGACTCAGGAAGTCATTGCAATAATCCAAACAGAAGGTGACTAACTTGAATGTCTCTCCTAGAACTAGGAGTTATGGGTCCAGGTGTTGTCCAATCAAAGACTGAGTTCTTGCCCAAGGTGCTGAAGGCCAATTGAACACATCAAGGTGAATATTTGATTTACACAATTTTATTCTGTGTAGGACTTAGGGAATTTTCCCTCAAAGTTTTTGTATCCACCCCTAATGCTCAGAGTCTTTATAGGCAAAACCCACAACCCCCTACATCATAGAATCATAGGGATGTTATTATAGAAATCTCAGCAAACATTTTACAACTTTCAACAAAATTGATGAAATATCAGCAATAGCCATGTTCTTATCCATAGGCCACAATTGATCATTTGCTTACTCAAGTTGTATCCAGTTTCCTTTTCCTTATTTATAGCTAGCTTTACATCCTGCCTTTTGACTTCTCCCATGATATATTTTGGGTTACGTTTATGTTTAGCGAGGTTATTTGCAACTTCTCTTTGTGTTTGCAATTTGCAACTTCTGCTTATGTATGCAAAGCTATTTTATTCATTGATGTGTTCAGATTGTAAATGGTTTGATATGCCAGCAAATCTTAATTTATTGTTTTATATGATATTTTTCTGGGAGCTTCATCACTGGAGGCTTTCAAGAAGAGACTGGACTGCCATCTGTTAGAAATGGTGTAGGGTCTCCTGCTTGGATGGGAGGGTTGGATTACATGACCTACAAGGTCCCTTCCAACTCTGTTTCTCCTCTCTTCTCCTTATCAGCAGCAACTACTAAACTTTGGCTTGGCTTCCTTGGGGTTAAAACTATCAAGCAGATTCCTAGAGAGGAAGTTGTCCAACCAATGTTGACAAATACTGTGGAGAGATTCAGTTTTTACAGAGACATGCTCACTTTGTTTCTGTTTTTGTTTTTCAAACTTCTTCCCTTCAAGCAAACACAGATGTTCACCTGATATGAACATAGGCATACACAAGTACCATATTTCTGAGAGTAAGGTGACACAATCTGCCATCATCCATTTCAGTGGTTGGTTGCCCCCAGTTCGGACTTGTTTGCAAGAACCAGTAGTAAAACCAGCGGAAGGCTCTGCCCACTGACCACGATGTCATCAGGAAGGCCAACAATCAAGCAAAGTGAGTGTGTGCGCATGGCCCCATTGTGAACCAGTAGTAAAGGTAAGTACAACCCACCCCTGATCCATTTCCTTCAAATATTAAGCCCAACAATTTCAGCACTAGTTTTTCCTTCAAATACCTTCCATGTTGAAGACAATTAGAGTAAGAAACTTGTACTCACATAGTCATACATAGTCCCCTCAGATTTAATAAACAGATTAAAGACACAACAAAAATCACCGACTGAAGGCCAGAAGGTGCCATGGCTGATATATATACCAATTTCTAGGAAGATAAAACCTGATCTTAAGCATGAGGGAGAGACATTAAGAACAAAAAAGAAGGGATTTGAAAATTGAAAATTTAGGAACATAAACTTGGGTCTATTAAATAAAACTTTTGAGAAGCAGTTCCATAACAATCACTTTCCCAATCTATTTTATCTTAAGTTGTTCTTTTGTATTCAGTGTTGGCCTTAGCACAATAATGTAACACTTAGGGATGAAGATGCAGACCAGCAGACCAGCACTGGAAACCAAGATGGAGAAGACCTGCACAGCCACCATGTACTTCCCTTTGGTGCTCAGGTAAGCAGGAATGAAGGACCCCCAGACACTGCAGAAGACTAGCATGCTGAAGGTAATCAGCTTGGCTTCGTTGAAGGCCCCAGGGAGATTCCTGGCCAGGAAAGCCACTATAAAACAAATGGCTGCCAGGAATCCCATGTAACCAAGAGCAAAGTAGAACATAATGACAGAGCCCTCATTGCATTTCAAGATAATCTCTTCAAGATGAGAATGCATGTCAGACTCAAGGAAAGGGGGACAAGTCCCCAACCAAATGCTACCAATAACAACTTGGACACTTGAGCAAGATAGGACAATGGAGTTGGCCAAGCTCTTCCCCAGCCACTTCTTCACCTTATTTCCTGGCTTTGTAGCCAAAAACGCCAACACCACTGTGATTGTTTTGGCTAGCACTGAAGAAATGGCAGCTGTGAATATGGCGGTGAAGACCATTTGTTGGAAACAGCACGTTGCTCGCACTGGTCGGCCAATGAATAGGAAGGAGGATAAGAAGGAAAGCAGAAGTGAAGCCAGGAGAATGAAGGAAAGGTCTCGATTGTTGGCCTTCACTATTGGAGTTTCTAGGAATTTAATGAAGATTCCCAGCACAAAGCTTGTGATTAAGACCATGAACCCAGCAAAGGAAACCAGAAGAATCCCCAAATGTTCTTCATAAGACAAATAAGTTATCATTTTAGGAACACAATGGTCTTTCTCCTCATTTGGGTGCTGATCATCTGGACACCTGGTGCACTTTTCTGCATCTAAAAAAATAATAAGATTAATAAGATCTTTGCCACTGCCTATGACTTTCCATTCTATCCAGTATGTTCCTTAGATGGAAGCTGAAAGCCAGGAGACCCAAATTCCATTTGTGATGGAATATATGTGTTTGTCTATGTGAGTGTGCAAAATATGATGAAGAGATGGAGGAGAAGGAGATGCTCATTAACAAAAGGAGATACGGAGCTGATGAAGTGACTGATTTAATTGTGTTGTTCTGCCATAGGGGTGGGGGAATGGTTTTTTTAATGGGTTTTTATTATGTGGCTCAGTGGCTAAGATGCTGAGCTTGTCGATCGAAAGATCAGCAGTTCAGCGATTTGAATCCCTAGTGCCACATAACAGGATGAGCTCCCATTACTTGTCCCAGCTTCTGCCAACCTAGCAGTTCGAAAGCATGTAAAAAATACAAGTAGAAAAATAGGGACCACCTTTGATGGGAAGGTAACAGTGTTCCATGCGCCTTTGGCATTGAGTCATGCTGGCCACATGACCACGGAGACATCTTCAGATGGCGCTGGCTCCTTGGCTTTGAAACAGAGATGAGCACTGCCCCCTAGAGTTGAGAACGACTAGCACATATGTGCGAGGGGAACCTTTATCTTTACCTTATTATATGGGTTTCCTTAAAAAAAAATTAAGTTGCTCAAAGTCACCTACTGTATGCGTGAGTTGGACAGTTATATAAATTAAGTTGGACTGTTATATAAATGAAATACTTGTTCTGCAGGAAATTTGAATTTTACTCATACACTAAAAACCATCTCTAAGTAAAGATGAATTTGAAGCAGCTAAATTCTTTTCACATTGCAAGACTTTAATCTATAGAATCAGAGACTTCAAAATAAAAGGTATCTTCCATGTCCTTATACCAGCTAATCTGAATTAGACCCAAAGCTGTTTTTTTCAAAAGGCAACTGTGGAAAAAGAGCTCTGTGTTTTTTCTCTTGAAGACATTTTGATTCTCATCCAAGAAGCATCTTCAATTCTGATAGAATGGTGGGGATACCCTCCATTCCACACCATTCAGTCAGAACTGAAGATGCTTCTTGGATGAGAAGTGAAGTATCTTCAAGAGAAAAAACACAGAAAGTCCACTTCCTTTTGAAAAACTACCTTTGGGACAACCATGCCATCAGTCTGAATTAGAAGTTATTAAGCAGTTTTTTTTAAAAAAAAATGTGTAATCCCTTTAATAGAGCTATCCAAGAGCCTTGGATAGTACAGTGGTCTAATGCACCCTGTTATTAACACCAGCTGCCTGCAATTATTGCAGGTTCGAACCTCACCAAGGCTCAAGGTTGACTCAGCCTTCCATCCTTTCTAAGGTAGGTAAATTGAGGACCAAGTTTGTGGGGGCAATAAGCTGACTTTGTATAAATATACAAAAGTATGAAGGCTATTGCTTAGCGCATTGTAAGCCGCCCTGAGTCTCCGGAGAAGGGCGGCATATAAATCAAAATTAAAAAAAAAAATAGCTGCATTTTGTCTCCAAAGTGCTTTGCCTAGTGTGCTTCTGCTGGTTTTACTCTAAATTATTGAAAATAATTGAAGTCAACTCTATCATTCCTGATTGATGGTCATTATAGAATCATGGCATTGTACAGTACCTTGGAGGTCATCAGGCTTTGATTTAAATAATTTTTAAAACCAAACAAATTTATTTGGAACAGGAAGATAAATTACTTCTTCCTTTAGAGAAGGGGGTGCTATACAGATGTCCATAAAAATAACAAAGGAAAGGACGAGGAAACAATGCAGTGAGAGCAGTGGTGGGATTCAAAGATTTTTACTACTGGTTCTGTGGGCATGGCTTGGTGAGCATAGTGTGGCATGGTGGGCGTGGCTTGGTAGGCGTGGCAGGGGAAGGATACTGTAAAATCTCCATTCCCTCCCCACTCCAGGGGAAGGTTACTGCTAAACACCCATTTCCTCCTGATCAGCTGGGACTCAGGAGGCAAAGAATAGATGGGGGTGGGGCCAATCAGAGGTGGTATTTACCGGTTCTCTGAACTACTCAAAATTTCCGCTACTGGTTCTCCAGAACTGGTCAGAACCTGCTGAATACCATCTCTGAATGAGAGCTGTTGTATGGGGCAATGTTAGTGAATTCATTACTCAAGGACTGCTACTACTTCATAATCACTCACCTTCCTGAGCAGAGATGGCCCCTTCTGCACAAACAACACAATTGTAACAGCACATGGGTCTCCCTCTTTCAGCCATCTTGTGGAATCCAGGATGACAACTTTCCACACATTTGGAAGGAGGCAGCGGCTAACCATAGAAACAAAGAAAACAAGGAAAATGTCTTAGGACCGTGATGGTGAACCTATGGCACGCATGCCACAGGCGGCACGTGGAGCCATGTCACCTGGCACGGCAGCTCAGCTCTGGTGCGCATGTGTCAGAGTCTCTGGAGGCTGGGGACAGCAAAAAAGTCACTTCCTGTCCAACCAAAAGTTGGGAAACAGGCCGAGGGGGTGGGGAAGGCTGTTTTCACCTTCCCCAGATGCATAGAGAGGATCTGGAGCCAGGTGAGAAAGAAAAACGGGCCTACCAGGCCATCGTGTGCTAGGAGCGGGGGGAAGAGGGGTCGCATGCGCGGGGCGAGGTGCATAGAATTATGGGTGTGGGCACATGTGCACACGAATCTCCCCCGCCCCCCACTTCCTGGCATGCGATGGCAAAAAGGTTAGCCATCACTTTCTTAGGACAACTTTAAGTCCATATAAAGCATTAGTAAGTAAGGTTTAGTAAGATTAGTAAGTAAGTAAGCCTTACTTACCTATTTAGTAAGTAAGCCTTACTTAGTTATTTAGTAAGTAAGGCTTAGTAAGGCTTTTTAAAGCCTTAGTAAGACAACACCTGGAATACTACATCCAGTTTTTGTTCCCACATTACAAAATAGATGTTTAGATTTTGGATAAAGTGCAAAGAAGAGCAACTAAGATGATTAAAGGCCTGGAGACTGTCAGGTATTTGCAAGCCATTGGCACATGTGTCATTCAGACACTAGTGGAGGCAGAAAGTGTCTCCACCCCTTTGTGGAAAGGAGGGGCTTACACTGAGTATAAAACCCCCTCTAACCTTTCCACCAAGCTCTCTTCTTACGTTTGTTCTCTGTGAGAGATGATCTTTGATCAGGGTGGTCACACATGCTGTGTGCCCCCATACTAAAATGAACATTAAGAAAGCCTTTGTAAATAGTTAATGTTTTGTTACATGATTAAATACATTCAAGATGTTTGTTTATGCATCTGCCTTGGATTCTTCTATGCTCCTGGGTGTTTTCTACGATCCCAATTTCCACAGAATGGTAGCAGAGGATGGTTGCAGAACTCCACTTCAGGAGCTGCTGAAAAGGCAAGATGCCCTCCAGAATAACCTGTGAGAGAAGCTCCCCTGTTGTGACCAGAGGCCTTCAACGGAGGAGAATTTCACAGCAGCCCCAGTCTGGATCAAGGATGGAAAACATCGAAGGGGGTTTCCATCCAGCTACACCCTGGTGGCCAGAGGCCACCCAGATGCAGCAAGAGATCCCAGGGGCCGAGCCAGGCAATGCTGGAGAAGGCTTCTTCAGCACTGGTGAAGAGGGGGCAGAAGGCCAAGAAGCCTGGACAGGCAAGTGGCCGAGATGTTAGAAGAGGAGTGCCGAGCAGCGCTGGCCTCCCTCCTGAGGACAAGGGCAGCAGCCAGAAAGAGGCCTGAGGAGGCAGCACCAGAGATGCCGGCCATTCGGGTAAGGACTCCCCTGCCTGATCTGTCCAAGATGGCGCCTGCCACCAGAGAGACTCTCCCCTCACCCAGTTTCCCGCCAAACAAAATGGCGGCCAGGCCACTTCCGGAGGCAACTTCCTCCAAGATGGCGGCTCCCCTGGGCACTTTGCCAGAACCACAAGCCAGGCCATCCCCAGCTCCACAGCCCAGGCCTACCACGCCAGCCAGCCAGTTCAGCATTCCAGCAGCCCAGAAGACCCATTCGAGCCCACAAGCCCCTTGCCAGGCCGCGCCTGCCAAGGCAAACATCAAAGGGGTGATAGACGCCCTGGTCCTTGCCCTGGAACTTATGGAGCAACCACCCACCGGCCCTCCTGAGGTCCCAGACCCAGCTGCCCACTTAAGAAGGGCCCCAAATCCAAATTTCCACAGAGACTAAAATATGAAGAATGGTTGTAGGATTTGGGTTTGGCTAGTCTAGAGAAAAGAAGGACTAGGGATGACCTGAGACCAGTATTCCAGTATTTGATGGGCTGCGATAAAGAAAAGGGGGTCAACTTATTTTCCAAAGCACCAGAAGGCAAGACAAGAAACAATGAATGGAAACTAATCAAGAAGAGAAGCAACTTGGAATTAAGGAAAAACTTCCTAACAGTGAGGACAATTAACCAGTGGAACAGCTTTGCCTTCAGAAATTGTGGGTACTGGAGGTTTTTAAGAAAAGACTGGACAGCTATCTATCTAAAATGGTATAGGGTCTCCTGCTTGATCAGGGTGTTGAACTAGAAGACCTCCAAGGTCCCTTCCAGCTCTGTTCTGATTAAGTTCCTCAAGATGAATATTTTCAATGGTGCTTGTATAGTTCAATATATAGTGACACGGCTGTATCGGAAAATTCTTTGGATTTAACTGAATGGCAAAAATGAAAGCAGGTTGTCTTCCTGAGATCTCCACAATCATCACTGCTATTATTAAGAACTTGAGAAACAGTGAAATCAAAGATCTCAGTTTCTGTACCTTGTTGAGTAATTTCAGGTGCCCGAGAGCATCCTGACTGATTGAAAATTTGAAATCCAAGAATCTTCGTTTTTCTAGACTCCCAAATGTCACTTTGGTGACAGAGGTATTTGGGAAAACCATCCAGTTCATGATGTCCAAATCAGCTACCAGGTTTCCTTTTTCATCCAAATGTATTCCATCTAAGGAACGATTGTGCAGTTGAGAGTTTTGGAGGAAAGGGTGAAACTAGAACAAAACAGAAAACAACAAAAATGTAGCATGTTTCTTAGCAAACAAGAAGCCTATTTGCTCTGACAATACATGTCATTTTTCTCTTGCGATTTCATTTAAATTTCATTGTAAAGCTGCTCAGAGTTACACGTTGAATGAGTGAATGAATGCCTGTTTGATACTTGAATTGCTTACAGTTGAAACTTCTTTCCAGATTCAAATACTATATTTTTTGGACTATAAGATGCATCTAAATTTAGAAGAGGAAAACAACAAAGAAAGGTTTTTGGCCTCCATGCGCCCCATTTTGGGGGCTTTTGGGGGGGCCTTTTTTGAGGGGCCTTTTCCAGCCTCTTTTCCACCCATTTTCAGGGCTTTTTTTTGGCCTGTTTTTTTTCAGAAAAACGGGCTGAAAAAAGCCTCGAAAATGGGCCAAAAAAGTCTCAAAAACAGGCTGAAAAAAAGCCTCACTAATGGGCCAAAAAAAGCCTCAAAAACAGGTTGAAAAAAGCTCTGAAAAAGGCCAAAAAAGGGCCTGAAAACAGGGGGTGCAGAGCAGGGGTGGGTTCTAAATTCGTTTACTACCGGTTCTGTGGGCGTGGCTTATTTTGTGGGAGTGGCTTGATGGTCATGTGACAATTCTTTAGGATTTAGCAGAGGTACTGGTCTACCAAGCTTTTAACTGCTTGCAGAGCTGTACCGATCTACCCATTTATTTTTGCAGGCACTGATCTACTCATGTATTTTTGCAGGCAACTGTCTACTCATTTGTTTTCTTTTAACACTGATCAGCTGTAGGGCGGCCCTTTGAAGCCCCACGGCAAGAGTTTACACAGTTTTTTTCCCTCTAGCCATCAGCTGGGACTCAGGAGACAGCAATAGATTGGGGGTGGGGCCAAATAAAAGGTAAGAATAATGAGGGGGTGGGGGGGCATGGGGGATGGGGGGCAGAACCGGTTCAGTGATGTCATATCGTCACCGCTACTGGCTCGGGAGAACCGGGCTGAACCGGGAGGAACCCACCACTGGTGCAGAGCCCAAAAAATGACCGGTAGGTGGGCAGGGCTTTGGAAATACTCGGTCTATAAGATGCACAGACATTTTCATCCCCTTTTGGGAGTCAAAAAAGTACGTCTTATAGTCCAAAAAATACGGTAGCTGAGTTAATTCAGTCTTCTAATACACACAAAAAACTAGAAATCTTGTGACATGTTATAGGCTAATATTTCATTCTCTCTTCAGCTTGCATAGATGAGTTTCCTCATCATTAGATCTACTTCATTGTAGAGGTCTCCATGGAAGTAAAGAATTCTAGAATGGAAGCAAACTGGGAACGTATCTAAGTCAACGGCCTGTCCAGTGTAAGAATATACTATGTAGGATCCCAAAATGGAAAATTTTGAAGGGAGGTTGTCTAGTCCAACACTATGCCCAGTGCAAGAATGCAACACCCCTGACAGATGGTCATCCAGCCTCTTTTGAAACACTTTCAGTGAAGAAGAACCCACCATCGCTCAATATCCAGAATCTTTCAAATAAGTCTCATTATTAAACATAGCATATATTTGATGAAGTTGTCCAATTCAACTTATGAGATCATTAAGATGTCCTTGGGTGAGGTCAGAGACATCAAGTTGTACAAGTTTATTTTTTAAAAAAATAGAAATGTCATGAACTCAAAACTTAGAACTACGCCGACTTCAGTCTGACCTAAGCATAGTACATAAAATTATCTGCCACAATGTCCTTCCTGTCAATGACTACTTCAGCTTCAACCACAACATGAGCAAATAATAGATACAAACTCAAGGCAAACCGCTCCAAACTCGATTGTAGAAAATATGACTTCAGTAACAGAGTGGTCAATGCCTGGAATGTACTACCTGACTCTATAGTTCAGTGATGGCGAACCTATGGCACGGGTGCCACAGGTGGCACATGGAGCCATATTGGTGGGCACGCGAGCTCAGCTCCGACACGCATGTGTGTGCCAGCCAGCTGATTTCCGGGCCTTCTGGGCCCACCAGAAGTCAGGAAACACACTGTTTCCGGCCTCCGGAGGGCCTTTGGGGGGAGGCTAGTTTTGCCCTCCCCAGGCTCCTAGAAAGGCTCTGGAGCCTGGGGAGAGCAAAAAACGGGCCTACCGGGCCCACCGTGCCATCACGTGCCAAAAGTGTGGGGAGCACAGGGGTGTGGGGCACACAGAATTATGGATGTGGGCACACATGCGTGTGATCCCACTGCGCTCCCCCCACTTTTGGCACGCGATGGCAAAAAGGTTAGCCATCACTGCTATAGTTACTTCCCCAAACCCCCAAAAATTTAACCTTAAATTGTCTACTGTTGACCTCACCCTATTCCTAAGAGGTCTGTAAGGGGCGTGCATAAGTGCACCAGCGTGCCTACCGTCCCTGTCCTAATATTCCTTTTTACTCTTAGTCTTTTCATGTATTCAAATTATGTTTACACTTTTACCTGTTATCTTATATATGCTTGACAAATAAACTTCGAGCCTCGGTGGTGCAGCGGACTAAGTGCTGTTAAGTGCTAGCACTTAGCTGCCAGCTGCCTGCAATTAGTGCAAGTTCAAATCTCACCAGGCTCAAGGTTGACTCAGCCTTCCATCCTTTCGAGGTAGGTAAATTGAGGACCCGGATTGTGGGGGCAATCAGCTGACTTTGTATAGAACAAAACCGCTTGTGGGGGGGGGGCAAAAGCCCTAATAAGCAGGTATATAGCAGGAGCCTGAGTGGCGTAGCAGGCTAATGCCTCCTATTAAGGCAGCATTTAGCATCCAGCTGCCTGCAATTACTGCGAGTTCAAATCTCACCAGGCTCAAGGTTGACTCAGCCTTCCATCCTTTCTAAGGTGGGTAAAATGAGGACCCGGTTTGTGGGGGCAATAAGCTGACTTTGTATAAATATACAAAAGTATGAAGGCTATTGCTTAACGGATTGTAAGCCGCCCTGAGTCTCCGGAGAAGGGCGGCATATAAATATAAATAAATAAAATAAAATAATAAATAAAAATATACAAAAAAGTATGTAGGCTATTGCTATAATGCATTGTAAGCCGCCCTGAGTCTACGGAGAAGGGCGGCATATAAATTGGACTAATAAATAAATAAATAAATAAATAAATAAATAAATAAATAAACTTTTGATTATGATTATGAAAAAACATTTACTTTTCACCTTGTTTCTCTAATAAAGGAGAATATGTGTAGCTCAAGATTGAAATGAGGGTTTATTTTTTATTTTTTATTTTATTTTTATTTGATTTATTTGCCGCCCTTCTCCGGAGACTCAGGGCGGCTTACAATGTGTTAAGCAATAGCCTTCATACTTTTGTATATTTATACAAAGTCAGCTTATTGCCCCCACAATCTGGGTCCTCATTTTACCCACCTTAGAAAGGATGGAAGGCTGAGTCAACCTTGAGCCTGGTGGGATTCGAACTTGTAGTAATTGCAAGCAGCAGATGTTAATAGATGTTAATAACAGGGTGCTTTAAACCACTGTACTACAGGCTCTTGCGCTACAGGGTTACTTGGTGGTCTCTGAGCTTGGTTTGCTGCTGCTGTTGTTGTTGTTGTTTTGCAAAATTTCATTATCCTAACTAAATAACATCATCAGTGCTAGTGTGCCTGCGGGCAATTTTTTTCCAATTTGCATGCTTCCTGAAGCATTTTGATGCCCACATCTGGGTACCAATAGAGGAGAATACTGGTAGCTCAGGGTTGAAATGAGAGGTCCTTGGTGCTCTCTGAGCTTCATTATTTTCGTGCAGAGTTTCATTAACCAAACTAGGTAACCTCATCAGTGCTAAGATGTTGTTGATGATGATACCTGGTTTGGGTAATGAAACTCTGCAAGAAAACAATCACCTTGTTTCTCTTTCTTTCTTTCCACTGATTTTTATCAACACTTATATGCTGCTTTGAATTTCGTCCAAAATCTCAAACCCGTAAAAGCCATACTCCACATCAAGAATAAGTCCATGCAACAAAACCCACTGTAGAGTTTAAAAGTTATTCATGTTTGAAATAGTTTGTCTTAGTTTTTCCTTCTTTCTGCTTAAATCATGTTTACAGTGTAGATAGACTTAGGGGTAGATTTAAGAATGGTAGTATCAAACCACGTATGTAACTGACGTATCTTAAGTAATAATATGCACCATAATGTATATTGTAATAGTTTATAAGTATTTTATATCTTAATTTTTTTAAAAAATATGTAATCTATTAGATACCACATATAAGTATATAGTATGACTACACGTAGCCAAACCGAAAACGTTGAATTGTACTATTATGTGATTTAATAAAAAAAATTTAAAAAATAAAATGAAATTTCATTGCATGCAGATCTCAAAGGGTCTCCACATCCGGCATACACTGCATAAACATGACTAAATAAATTTATTTATTTATGTATTTGTTCAACTTGTATGCTGCCTTTCTCCGAAGACTCAAGGTGGCTAAATACATACAAAATAAATACAAAATGATGCATATACTCACATATATTATAGGACACAGAGAAACAACACAGTCACAGGTAAGAACATTGCTGGAACTCAGAATACCTGATTTTGATACTGTAATATACTTTGGAAATAATCTTAAGAAAGACATGCCAAGCAGATAGTAAGAACTGACTTGCATTTTGAGGAGAGCTGTGAAAAAGGATCGTCATATCATAAATAGAAAGAAATGTTTGTCCTTAGAATTAAAAAAAAATGTGGATCAGGGTTGGCAGGACAATCAGCAAAGCAAGCTCTGGATGATAACTATTTTTTTTTACAAATGTTGGTGACTTTCTTGTTGGAGTAATATAATTAATGATTCATGACTGCTGATACACTCTATATAATCCTTTACCAAATTACAATTGGATCTCTCAACACTTGCCTTAGCCGGGAAACCAAGCAATACTATTGTAGGATATTTTATGAAATTTTGTTTCAGATCTCCATTGGTTGGAGTGATGTTTTAAATGGATTAATAATAGAGAATAATAGAATAATTTTATTGTCACTTCGAATGTACACTAATCGGCATACATTAAAATGAAATTGCATTGCATACAGCTCTCAAAGGGTCACCACCTCCAATATACACTACATAAACATGAATGAATGAATAAATGAATAAATAAATAAATAAATAAATAAATAAATAAATAAATAAATATGCATATACCCACATATATTATATCACACAGAAACAACCTAATCTAGTTCGGATGTATACATGTACATGGAGAGAAAAACGAATCTTGTGAGTTTACCAGACAGATGGCATAGGAAACAAAGCTGTTATAGAATTTGGTAGTCCTGCTAGAAATACTTCGAAACCTCCTCCCAGAGGGGAGCAACAGAAACAAACTCTAAAGTGGGTGTGTGGGGTCTCTAACAATGCTTTGCGCTCTAAGTACATAGCTCTTATAAGCAGGATCCTGAATGAAAGGAAGCGAGCTTCCTATAATCTTCTCAGTTGTCCTTACCACTCGCTGTATGGACTTTCAATCTGAGGCACTGCTGTCACCAAACCAAACAGTGATGCTGTTTGTTAAAACGCTCTCCATCGTGCAAAAGTGTCCAGGAATGAAGGAGAAAGATATGCTCTCCTGTTTTTCCACAACATTATAAAAAAGGGCAAGAGGATAAAACAAAAGTAGCACCCAATTACCAATCATGCGTATTTTTATATTTGATTATCATGCACAAGAACAATCTCTACAATGGCCATCAAGATACCTGCCAAGGTTGTAAACTTGGAGCTTTCAACCTTTCTCCACTCATCTTTCTTTCCTTCTTGGATCTGGATGAAAAAGCAGCATTTAAGGCCCATGCCACAGCCCAGACAGTATTGTAAATGAAGTACTTGTCTAGGGAGAAAATTATTTCCACCTTATCTTGGGGCAGAATCTTTATTTCCTGTTTCTCTTGGCATCTTCTCCAGCTTTTCACAGCCAATACATGCCTTGTAGAAAAACAATGAAAAGCGTTGAGTTTAAACTCCTGCATGTAATCATAGAAAGCTTTAAAATTGTTGATTTTTCTCTTTTTTTGGGTACGGATGAAGAAGGAGAAAAGGCTATGGATGTTTTGAAAAGACAGCTTACGTTGGAACAGCTGCATTGTGAAGTCCCACAAAGCTGTGGTGATCCAGATTTTCCCCACAATGGGTTTTGTCAAGCTCTTAATTATGTCTTGTATAATGACTATTCCTTCTAAGAAGGAATTGCCTTCTGCACAGTAAACAAAGACATTGACCTGCCTCCATGTGTAGAAGAAAGCAGAAAAGACTTCCAGATTGTTGTGAGTCACCAAGATGCTTTTTGATATAATGACACAAATCCCGTTCTTCAAGAGTAGAGGAGTCAACGTCCTGAGGAACTGTTCTCCATTGTCAGTGTTTAAAGCAAAGAGACCAATGAAGCTCCACTCAAAGTGCAAAAGCAATTTGACAATTCCTGGGTATTGTGTTCCTTCTGCGGGAATCATCCGATAGAAAAAAGGGAACCGGGTTTTATCACTCAGAACGTGGGAAACAAAAGTAAAGCTGATCTGCAAAAAGGAATGAAGATGTTCAAAGTTTGCTGATCTTAGTAAAAATATTAGCTATGCACCTAATAGACTTTCTTAGAATAAAATAACAGAGTTGAAAGAGACCTTGTCATCTAGTCCAATCCTCCTGCTCAAACAGGAAACCTATACCATTTCTGACAAGTGGCTATCCAGTCTCTTCTTGAAAGCCTCCAGTGATGAAGCACCCACAACTTCTGAAGGCAAGCACTATTCCATTGGTTGATTGTTCTCACTTTCAGAAAATTTCTCCTTATTTCTAGGTTAAATCTCTCCTTGATGAATTTCTATCCATTGTTCCTTGTCT
Source organism: Ptyas mucosa (assembly GCA_012654045.1). Lineage (NCBI taxonomy): Eukaryota > Metazoa > Chordata > Lepidosauria > Squamata > Colubridae > Ptyas > Ptyas mucosa. Next base: position 360,884 of record WNWU01000145.1, read on the forward strand.
GGCCTTTGGCTACTTTGGAGAATAGGTTGTCTCCCTCTTCTCTGTGACAGCCTCTCAAATATTGGAAGACTGCTATCATGTCACCCCTGGTCCTTCTCTTCACTAGACTAGCCATGCCCAATTCATGTAATCATTTTTCATATGTTTGTTTGTTTGTTTGTTTATTGGTTCAATTTATATGCCGCCCTTCTCCGGAGACTCAGGGCGGCTTACAATGCGTTAAGCAATAGCCTTCATACTTTTGTATATATCTGCTTGGTAGGGCTTGGTAGGACTTTTTTTATACAAAGTCAGCTTATTGCCCCCACAATCCGGGTCCTCATTTTACCTACCTCGGAAGGATGGAAGGCTGAGTCAACCTTGAGCCTGGTGAGATTTGAACTCGCAGTAATTGCAGGCAGCTGGCAGCTAAGTGCTACTTTAACAACATTTTAGTCCACTGCACCACCAAGGCTCACATGTTTTAGCTTTTAGTCCCCTAATCATCTTAGCTGCTCTTCTCTGCCCTCTTTCTAGAGTCTGAACATCTGTTTTTAATTAGTCCTAATCATGGATGGGATTCTTCTTTCTTGCAAGAAGACCCACTGCTTGGACTTTGTTCAGACAGTCATCATCATCGCCACTATCATCATCATCATCATCATCTAAACTCATATGCCACCCATCTCTCAATACTCACATCAATCAAACAAAGAGATTACAGTTAAATCAATAAAGAATAAACAATGGATAAAAGATGGCTAGCTTCTTTTAATATATTTTATTAATAATATTTAATAGCCCCTTGAGCAATGCATTATATCAGGATTGCTAAAATAGAATCTACCTGTCTGGTTTGGATATCCAGGTTGGGTCTATTGAACCTAATGTGTCTAAAAGGATATGAATGAACCCTAAGTCACACATTGATCCATCCATATAGATATCTGCCATTTCTCTGAAGGAATTATTTTGATCTGATAATGATGGTGGTGGTGATGATAGTGGCGATGATGATGACTGTCTGAAGAGAGTCCAAGCAGTGGTCTTCTTGCAAGAAAGAAGATAGTGATGTTATCCAGTCATGTCCAATGCTTACCATTTCTATGGACCATATATCTCCACATCTTCCAAGCTTCCACTGCTTCTTTGAGTTGTTCTATGCTCTGAAGGAAAACCCAATCTAAAATAATTCTGCAAAGTAACTAACCGCAGAGGTGTACACTTTCATTCCTTACCTGTGGGATTTTGTAGATGGCTGCCATTGTTGAAATTTGTATGGAGATGTCTGAGTCAGCTGCTTCCAGGAGAACCCAGAGATCTTTCTGTCTTCCACAGCTGTAGTTCGGAATGCTGGCATCTCCAACAGAAAGCAGGTCCATCAAGGCATCTGAAGTCATCCTGGTGTTAAAAAAGTTGTTGTGGAGGTTGTAGCTCAAGGTGATGTTGGGTAAGAGTTTGGGATCCTGGTTGATTTCCTGGATGGCAAAAAGGAAGGACAGAATTTTCCAGTAATATGGAGATCCTTTCCTGTAAATATATATGCACCACATTACCATTCATGGAAATGGCTTGTTAGATATTGTTGGAATATCTTGTTAGAACAATGACCTCCAGAAGTTGTGAATGCTCCAACACTGGAAGATGTTGGATAACCATTTGTCTGAAGTAGTGTAGGGATTCCTGCCTAGGCAGGGAGGTGGACTAGAAAACCTTTAAGGTCCATTCCAACTCTGTTATTCTATTCTATTCTATTCTATTCTATTCTATTCTATTCTATTCTATTCTATTCTATTCTATTCTATTCTATTCTATTCTATTCTATATAAGGCTGTGCATGCTTCAGAAATGAGTTAGAAGAATTGATTTGGAGCAGACATGAGCACTGCATTATCCAACTAGTAATTAAAGCAGCCAAACTTTTATCCAGAGTGCCTAAAAAAAAATGTGATGCCATTGTGATGAAAAGTCCACTGTGCTTTTTAACTCAGAAAGCTCAAACTGCCCAAAGAGCTGCCGATCCAGTTCTACAGAGGAATTATTGAGTCTGTCATCTGCACCTCCATAACTGTCTAGTTTGGCTCTGCAACCAAACAAGATAGACACAGACTTCAATGGATAATTAGAACTGCAGAAAAAACAATGGCTACCAACCTGCCTTCCATGGAGGACCTGTATACTGCACGAGTCAAAAAGAAGGCTATGAAAATATTTACAGACCCCTCGCACCTTGGACATAAACCGTTTCAACTCCTACCCTCAAAACAACGCTATAGAGCACTGCACACCAGAACAACTAGACCCAAGAACAGTTTCTTTCCAAATGCCATCACTCTGCTAAACAAATAATTCCCTCAACACTGTCAAATAATTTACTAAGAATGTATTACAATTATTCTTCTCTTCCTTACTATTATCTATCTCTTCCCACTTATTACTATAACCGTGTTGCTTGTATCTTTCAATTTATATTGTTTTTATTTGTTTCCTAGTACGATTTGATAGCTTATTAGTAACCTTGACTATCACTAAGTGTTGTATCTTTTTATTCTTGATTAATGTATTTCATTCTCCTTATGTACACTGAGAGCATATACACCAAAGACAAATTCCTCGTGTGTCCAATTACACTTGGTCAATAAAGAATTCTGTTCTGTTCTGTTCTGTTCTGTTCTAGTCTATTCTAGTCTAACAGCTGCCTCACTTTTCACACTTGCTCAGACATCTGGGGGACAAATGGATTGTTGCTTTAACAAATAACAGAGTCTTGTAAGACTGGGATGAATTGTATAAACCATTTTTGGGATATGCTCTGTTCTAATAAATCCCAACCCTGTTAGCCATTCATAAGGCTTTTAAAGCCTTATGTTCATCAGTGACCTGGCTGTTCCCTCAGGTGTTTGGCCTAGGAGATTGAGTGAGCTCTACTGGTTCTTTTTGTTAAATGGAATGATTTCTGTTACTTTGGATATTAATGATGTGGATTATTGATTTTTAAAATTTTAATCTTTGCTACCCATTGCTAAGATGGTGTGTATGACAATATGAATAGTTTTAATCAAGCATGCTAGCAAGCAATCCTCTGCCCATACCTCTGATCTACCCTGTCCCTTGGTAGATCACAGCTTGCTAAAAGCAATAAAAACTGGGAGAAAACCTGCTATAAATATTTTGTAAAAGTTGTGCATCAAAAATATAAATTTGGAGGAGACGGCTTCCCTAGATCTAGAGACCTTTTCCCAAAAGGGCTAAATGCAGAGAATTTTGACTATCTCTATTTCAAGACATTTTAAAATATAGAACTTCTAAAGAGCCAGTTTGCCGTAGTGGTTAAGGCACTAGATTGGAAACTAGGTAACCATGAGTTCTAGTGTCATCTAGACCTTCTCTGCCAGTCCTTCTCTCTCAGTCCCAAGAAGGAGACAATGGCAAACCATGCTGTGGACATAATATACTTAGACTTCAACAAAGCATTTGACAAAGTAGACCATAATTACTTCTTGGTAAACTAGAAAAATGTGGGATAGACAAAACCACCACAAGATGGATCTGTAACTGGCTGACAAACCATATTCAATGAGGAGTCCTTAATGGTACTAGATCTACATGGAAGGAAGGAAGCAGTGGCGTACCACAAGGCTCCGTCTTAGGGCCAGTACTCTACAATATCTTCATAAATGACTTAGATGAAGGAATAGAAGGGGAACTCATGAAATTTGCAGATGATACTAAGCTGGCAGGAATAGCCAACACCCAAGAAGTCAAGCTCAGGATCCAAAAAGATTTTAACAGACTTGAATATAGTCTGTATCCAACAAAATGAAATATAATGTGGAAAAAAGCAAGATTTTACACCTAGGCAGGAAAAAAACCAAAGGTACAAGTATAGATTAGGCAAAACCTGACTCAAAAACAGTAACTGTGAGAGGGACCTTGGGATCCTAGTGTAGAATATTGTTATCATGTCACCCCAGTCCTTACTTATATCAGTTTCCATCCATTATTCCTTGCCTGGCCTTCGGATGCCTTGGAAAATAATTTGATCCCTTCCTCTCTGTGGCAGCCTCTCAAATATTGGAACACTGCTATCATGTCTCCCCTGTTCCTTCTCTTCATTAGACAAGACTAGCCATGCCCAGTTCCTGCCACCGTTCTTCATATGTTTTAGTCTCCCAGCCTTTAATCATCTTAATTGCTCTTCTCTGCACTTCTTTTTTCAAAGTCTCAACATCTTTTTTTGTAATGTGGTGACCAAAACTGGATGCAATATTCCAGGTGTGGTCTTACTAAGGTTTTATAAAGTGGTACTAATACTTCATGCAGCTAATATTTCATGAGCAGGAAATATTTTCCAGCCAAGGAAACAAACCATAATAAATAGAGAATGTTAAGAAGAGCTCCCATCTATTGGGGGAAACCTGGACTAAACAGAGGAATACTTTTTAAAAAAAATTTATTTATATTTATATGCCGCCCTTCTCCGGAGACTCAGGGCGACTTACAATGTGTTAAGCAATATTTCACCGAATTCCCCTAGAAATAAAGACTGGCTAATCCTTGTGTTGGCATGAATATTCACATACATTAGCTAGGCTTGCAAACTGATCATAGAATAAATACGACCGGGCATCAGTTATTTTCTTACTCCTGGTTTCATTCACAAAGCACAACTTACCATGAAATGTTAGCAGAAGGAGGCCTTTGGAAATCATTGAGTAGAAACCGGGCAGGTGATATAGAGAGAAGTCCAGCAATAAAATGATCCCCTGGCTTGTAGTGATTCCCTTTGTTGAATTCCTCCTGCTCCAAAGTTAGGGGGCACTTGGTGTGGAGCATCGCATTGGCACCGTGGGGCTGCAGCTGCAGCAGAAGCAGAAACAATAGGAGCATTCCTTGAATGCCTAAGTCCATCTCCTGTGTGGCAACAGTTTAAAGAATTGGGAGAAGAAACCTTGGCTGTCACACCATGCTAAAGTGTTGGTGGGTTGTCTAATTCAGGATAGAGTCCAGCCCAAGCTTTACAACTATAGTGGATGAGCTTAAGATCTATGTCCTTTACATGCCCCGCCTATCATTCCTCCTAGGACCTTTGGGGGCTTGGGAACAATTGTGAGAGCAGGCTTTCTAATGCAAACTGTTGCCTTGTGTTGTTGTTTTTGAGTCATTAGACCAGTTTGAGAGGAAAAAATCCATAGAGATTTGACTTAAAGATAAAACACCACAATAGTTCTGATAATTACAAGACAGAGTATCATCTTTTCAATGGCCTGAATTTTGTGTGATTCCACAAAGCTGAACAACATAGAGATGTGAATCTTCAGTTCTTCTGGATCACAAGAGTCTTTCCCCACCATTGATGGAAGTACTCTTAAGCCGTCTTTGAGGGGGGAAATTGAAAATTGAAACCAATTTTGATGTGAGATCTGCTGGGATCTCCATGCTATGGAATCCCTTCTCTGGGATGGGATGGGATGGGATGGGATGGGATGGGATGGGATGGGATGGGGTGGAGTGGAGTGGAGTGGAGTAGAATAGAATAGAATAGAATAGAATAGAATAGAATAGAATAGAATAGAATAGAATAGAATAGAATAGAATAGAATAGAATAGAATAGAATCAGACTTGGAAGAGGCCTTGGAGATCATCTAGTCTGACTTCCTGCTTAGGCAGGAAACCCTATACCATGGTTGTCCAATCTCTTCTTAAAATCTTCCAGTGTTGAAGCATTCACAACTTCTGGAGGCAAGTAGTATTTACCTTTACTTATAATATCAGGATACAACCCCAATCAACTGGATGAGCCCTAATGGCAGGAAGGTTTGTATTTTGGAACTTGACTCACAGGGAAGCAGGGGGAAAGGGTCAAATCTTATAGTTATTTATTTATTTATTTATTTATTTATTTATTTATTTATTTATTTAATGTAATTTATATGCCGCCCTTCTCCCGTAGGACTCAGGGTGGCTTGCAAAAACAACAGAGAATTACATAAACACTTAAGATCAATTTAAAATTAATTAAAATCAAATTAAAATTATTAAAATATTTAAAATCCCCCTACGGATTCAGCCCAGATTGCGAAAAAGCCATGTCTTCAATTCGCGGTGGAAGGAGAGGAGGTCCGGGGCTATCCTGAGGCCGGTGAGCAGCTCATTCCAGAGGGTCGGCGCTCCCACAGAGAATGCCCTCCCCTGGGGGTTGCCAGCCGACATTGTTTGGCTGATGGCACCCTGAGGAGGCCCGCTCTGTGTGAGCTCGCCGGACGGTGGGAGGAAGGTAGGATATGATCCTGCAGATACGCCGGGCCTAAGCCATGTAGGGCTTTATAGGTTAGCACTAGCACCTTGAAACGAACCTGGAGAGCCAAAGGCAGCCAGTGCAGCTCGTGCAGGAGAGGTGTCATGGGAATACCGAGAAGCCCCCGTAACAACCCGCACAGGAGTCTTCTCCAGCACCAGAGTTCATAGGCCTCACCACAGGTTCAGGTGGGACCAGTCAATGAATTAGGGATGACACAGTTCCTCAGGTAATCTGGTCTCATGGCATGAAGAGCTTTATTAAATCTTTGGGAAATTCACACTGGTCTAAACTAATATACAGTACATCATACCGTCTATTAATATTATGAAAAATTCCAATAATATCAAATGATAGAATTGTGATCCCCCCCTTTTTTTTAAAAAAAAAAGAAAAAATGTTTCTTCAGCTGGCTCAAATCTACCACTAAGTGAATATTATCTGAGCTTGGCTAAGTTCTGCTAAAGCTTACTTTACTTTTATGTCTTGTTTCTAAGACATAAAAAGATGGTCAACACAAATCCTTCAGTTTAAGGCACTGAGTTCTCAGTCCTCCAGATTCACACCTACTCCAAATTTGTGGTTAATATCAAGTTTACATAGCAATAGTAATAGCACTTAGATACCACTACTTCCCAGTGCTTTACAGCCCTTTCTAAGCAGTTTGTAGAGCCAGTCTATTGTTGTGTCTTCGGCTCCCGAGCCCGGACCTCCGGAGGAAGAATCCTCCGAAAGTGAAGAGGAGGAGGAGGCAAGGGCCTCCTCCCCTGGCCCGTCTGGTTTGGCACCACCCCAGGCCCCAGCTGAAAGCCCTGTGGAAGAAAGCTCCTCTGAGTCAGATGATAATGAGGAGAGGGAGTGGATTAATCCCAGGTGGCGACGATCAGAGAGACAGGCTCAGCAAAGGAGTGGGTGGGGCCGAGCACGAGGTGATGAGTCACAAAGCCAACGCCCCACAAGGTATAAAAGGAGCTGACCTTACCTTGTTGGCTTTTGTGACGAACAAAGTTTTACCCTGACTGCTTGTGTCCTGAAATACTGCAGCAGCTAAGTGTTTTCTTTTAAACGTGTATTGGATATAAATACTTGGAGCCTTATCAGGGACTGGCCGTGGCAACTCAAAACAACAGCTGTCGTTATCTCTCCCGGGCTCGCTGCCAGCTTGTTGTTTATGGATGGTAAATAAACAACTTCTGAATACTCCTGTTCGAGTGTGTGTGCTTGTCTGGGCTTCTGAAGCAGGGAGGGGACAGAACACCTATTGCCCTCAACAATCTGGGTCCTCATTTTACCAGTCTTGGAAGGATGGAAGCAGTGGTGAGTTGCTCCCAGTTCTGTCTGTTTCTTGCAAACCAGTAGTAAAAGTGGCGGGAGACTCCTCCATCGATGTCATCATTGATGATCTGCACATATGCAGAAGCTTCTGCGCATGCACAGAAGTGCACGAGTGAAGCGAGCGCACGAGCGCGCTCCCATTGCGAACCGGTAGTAAAGGTATGTAGAACCCACCCCTGGATGGAAGGCTGAGTACAACCTTGAGTAATCAACTACATTAATAAAATAGAACTGATTATACTTCAAAAGCAAGATACTCTATCACAGCTGAAGTTACTCAAGATGGTTTGGAAACTATTATCTTCTTTTCTCTGTTTTGCAGTCTTAAGGCTATGGGCAGAGCTAGCCTGCGATACTGCATTCTAATCACTGTGACACCACAGCTCTTAGAGTGCTAGATATTAAAGTGCTAGATTAGGGGTGTCAAACTCGCAGTGTCGCATTGTCGTCACATGATGTATTGCAATTTTTCCCCTTTGCTAAACTGGGGTGGGCATGGCCAGCGCATGACGCAAGCAGCCCACAGGCCACGAGTTTGACACCCCTGTACTAGATACTAAATCTATATGTCAGCTTTGGAAGTCATATTAGGCAGGAAGCTTCCATGCTGCCACCTCCTCATGTGTGGGAAAGTAGGAGGGGGGGTTTAGTAGAGGGGTTGTCTGTAGACATAGTAGCATTTTTCCTGTCAGTCAAGGTCAGGGCGATCTTGCATCTGGAGAAGGAGTGGTCGGAGTGATGTCTCGAGATGGGACGGATGGTGATTGGAGCATGTGATCGACTGAGGAGTGAGGGGATGGTTTTGAGGGTTTTGACTTACTGAGGGAAAATTTGGATCTGTCAGATTTGGGTTTTCCCAGATGTGCCAGTTTACCTATTCTAGTAGTGGCCAGGGGGGCCTTTTATCAGGTTCACCTGATCCGCTAGTTGCGTCCCTTTCTGGACCAGGATGCCTTGCGCACGGTCACTCATGCCCTCATCACCTCCCGTCTGGACTACTGTAATGCTCTCTACATGGGGTTCCCCTTGAGGAGCACCCGGAGGCTCCAACTGGTCCAGAATGCAGCCGTGCGGGTGATTATGGGCGCAGCTCGTTGTGCCCATGTGACACCTCTCCTGCGTAAGCTGCACTGGCTCCCGGTGGTCTTCCGGGTACGATTCAAGGTATTAATCACCACCTTTAAAGCGCTCCGTGGCTTAGGACCTGGTTTTCTGCGAGACCGTCTTCTGCCACTAATAGCCTCCCACCGACCAGTTCACTCTCACAGAGAGGGTCTCCTCAGGGTGCCGTCAGTCAAACTATGTCGACTGGTGACCCCCAGGAGGAGAGCCTTCTCTGTGAGGGCTCCAGCCCTGTGGAATGAACTACCCCCGGATATACGTAACATCTGCGACCGTCGAGTTTTCTGCCGTGCCCTCAAGACCCTGATGTTCCAACAGGTGGAGCTAAACAGTTAAATGATTTTTAAATTTGTCAATTTAATTTTGGGTCCTATTCTGTTTGGCTGAACTTTATAATAATTTGAAACTGTAATTCTATCAATGTTACATGTTTATGTTTTTTATCTTGGCTGTACACCGCCCTGAGTCCTTCGAGAGAAGGGTGGTATAGAAATATGATTAAATAAATAAATAAATAAATAAATAAATAAATAAATAAATAAATAA
>WNWU01000145.1:392212-444477 GCA_012654045.1 Ptyas mucosa
TGTACAATTTACTAGAAGAGCTAATGAAAAATCCTTTCTCTTGAAAAATCAATCATTTAGTGCCATCACTCGGTACTCAAGAGCACAAAGAGTTCATTACAGAATTTGAAACTTTTGGGGTCCGTGACATGGAAGAGACCCATTTTTCCTACCTTCTTGAGCCGTTTCAGTTTTGCAAAACCATCCTGATCAAGAGTAAACTTGAGATCTGGGGATCCTTGTCTCTCTAGATCCCCTAGTTTCAGTTTGAAGAAGGATTTGTTGCGGAACATAATCCAGCTCATGGCATCCAAGTCAGCTGCCAGTTCTCTGTTTTCATCCAAATAGACTCCGTCCATGGAACCATTGTGAAACTGAGGGCTTTGCAGGAATGGATGGATCTAGAAGAGAAAAGGAAGAGAAAACTGCAGCATGAAGAGCAACAATAAAAGAGAATGTTAATAAAGATTCACAGTCATCCAGGTAGAGTCATCTGGAGGTTGACTCATGGCAACTCAACTTCTTTTCTTTTCTTTTCTTTTCTTTTTAATTTGAAATGTGTCAGAATGTGCACAGCGTGACTGCTATTTTGAGACAACCCAGGAACAAAATACAGTACGCAGAGGTTTTTCAAACAGTGGTTCATCTACAAGTTATACACAGTATACATACATGTGCTAAGCAAGGCCAGGCAATCAATCAATCTCCAACTATAACAGGAAGCATACACTGAGAGAAAATACATGGAGATAGAACATGAGGAGAGAGAGAGTGGCCCTCTAATGGCCTCCCTTATAGAGCAGCTTCTTAACCCAGCTTCTTAAAGACTATGCTGCTACCCTTCAAAAAGACCTTGAGTTCGTGTCAGAATGGTCAAACAATTGGCAACTTCAAATCTCAACCAATAAATGCTCAGTCTTACACATTGGCCAAAAGAACCAGAACACAAAATACAAGGTGAGTGGACACGACCTTGTAGATGACCCTCACTCTGTCAAGGACCTTGGAGTACTCATATCTAATGATCTACATACCAAAGCCCACTGTAACAACATCGCCCAAAAGGCATTAAGAGTTGTCAACCTAATCTTGCAAAGCTTCTTCGGTAATATCACACTACTAACAAGAGCATACAAAACATTTGCTAGACCAATTCTCAAATACAGCTCATCTGTCTGGAACCCGCACTGCATATCGGACAGGGCTCATAGATAGGGCTCATTGTTCAAGTCTGTTGAGATATTTTTGGATTCTGAGCTTGTCTTCTGGGAGTTTGACTATTCTTGCTAGCTTAGTGTCATCTGCAAATCTGATGAGTTCCCCTTCTTTTCCTTCATCTAAGTCATCTAAGTCTTCCTGTTTCATCTCCTTGTTGCTTTTCTAGCATGCTTAAAATAAACTAATTCTTGGAGAAAGCGGTTCATGATACGGATGTAATGACTTGATTCTCATTTAAAGGAAATGTAGAATGGTGAATACCTGCCAAGGCTGAAGCAGTTGACCTTCCAACTGGTAATTCCTGTTCCTCCTGACACTCCTGATAGAGCTGGAGGAATAAGCTGCATTTATGGCACGTGCCACGGCCCAAAGAGTGCTGTAAATGTGATAGCCATCAAGAGACAGGGTTTTTTCATAAACTTTTGGGGAAGGGATCCGCAAATCTCCTTTTTCATGGCACCTTGTCCATCCTTTCACAGACCCAGCTGGCTTTGAGTATAAACAATGAAAGCCTTCCTCTACAAATTTCAGAATGGAAGAGTAAAGGAGTGGAAATTTGTCATCTATTGCCCACTTATGCTTGTGGATAAAGAAGGATAAAAACCCGTAGAGGGAGGGGAGGTACTGCTGAGACTTTAAGTCCAGGCTAAAATCCCATAAAGCTGTGGTGATCCAGATTTTGCCAACCTGATGCTCGAGAAACATTTGCATCATTAATTGAAAGAAGAATATTTGTCCAAGGAAGAAACCTGTATGTACATAACAAACAAAAACATTGACTTTTTTCCATTTGTTCAACTGGCCAATGGTCTTCTCAAAGTCCTTGAGAGAAAAGGAGGTGCCTAATGAAACAGCAACACAAATGCTGCTCTTTGTAAGCATAGGAGTCAATGTTCTTGTGAATCTCTCTCCATTCTCAGAGATTGGAGCAACAAGTCCTATCAACGTCCACCTAAAATACAAGAGAACTCTGATAATCCCTGGATATTGGATGCCTTCTCCGGGGAGCACTTGGTAGAAAAAAGGAAAGTGTTTTTTATCACTCAGAACTTGTGAAGCAAAAGTATAACTGACCTGGAAAAAAAAATGACAAAAGTTTTTGAGCAGGTCCAGAGGTATTTCACGAGAAGAGTCCTCCATTCCTCTGCTCACAATAGAATCCCTTATGCCACCAGGCTCGAAATTTTGGGCTTGGACAACCTGTAACTACACCGCCTACGGTCTGACCTAAGCATAGTACACAAAATTGTCTGCTACAATGTCCTACCAGCCAACGACTACATCAGCTTCAACCTCAATAATACTCGGGCAAACAATAGATACAAACTCAAGGTAAACCACTCCAATCCCGATGGCAAAAAAATGCAACTTCAGCAACAGAGTGGTCAAAGCCTGGAATGCTCTTCCTGACTCCGTTGTTACATCCTCAAACCCCCACAGCTTCAAAGTTAAACTGTCTACCGTGGACGTCACCCCATTCTGAAGAGGTCCATAAAAGGGGCGTGCCTAAGCGCACCAGCATGCCTAGTTTATAAATAAAATAAAGTAAACTTGGATCAAATCAGACGAACGACCCTTACACACAACTTGCCTTCCTTTAGGACCAGTTCATATCCCTCACACCTTCTGCTGAGCCTTGATGTAGGATTTTTCCTTCAAACATTCCCAGCATTGGCTCCTAATCTAGGCTGTGGCTGTGATAGAACATAAAACACCCAATAGTGAAATGTGTTCGAATATTAGTAGCTCGGGTTGGTAGTTAGGCACAGAGTATCATTGAAAGGGACCTTGCAGGACTTCTAGTCCAACCCCCTGCTCAAGCAGGAGATCCTATACCATTTCAGGCAAATGGTTGTCCAGTCTCTATTTGAAAGTCTCAGTGATGGAGTACCCACAACGTCTGAAGGCAAGCTCTTCCATTGATTGATTGCTGTCACCAATAGGAAATTTCTTCTTAGTTCTAGTTGCTTCTCTCCTTGGTTAGTGATGGTGAGAGAAGTGGCTGTTTTCAATTCTTCCCGATTGTGTGACCTTTTAGGTAGAAACAGCCCTTCAATTTTGTAGAGAAAACTATGAGTGGATTTAAACTGAGAAGCTGCTAAGCACAAACACATACAGAAGCACAGGAAACACACCTGAGGGATTTTATAATGGCTCAGTAGGGTTGAAATATGGATGGAAGTGTCAACTACATCCCCTTCGAGGACAGCCAATATATTTTTCTCCTTTGCACATTTGTAGTTGGGAACATTGGCTTCCCCAGTCGAAAGCAAGTCTAGCAAGGCATCTGAGGTGATTCTTCCATGGAAATAATTGTCATTGATACTGTAGCCCAGGGTGAGGTTGGGTAAGAAATGGGGATCCTGGTTGATCTCCTGAATGGCAAAAAGGAAGGAGAGAATTTTCCACTGTTGTTTGTATCCTTTCCTGTCAATAGATGTGCGTCATATCACAGTCAAGAACATGATTGTATCTCTTCCACTTTTTAAAATGCCCCTTCCTCTTCCATGCAAAGCTAACATTTATTCATTTATTAAAGCTAAGGCACGGTTGCCATCGGTTGCCACCTTGGTAAATGTTCCTAAGAAATGATGACTTTCCTAATCATTCAAGTGATCTGGGCAAATGACCAAATTCTGGAATTTTGAAGCAGAACAGGAAAAAAAAATCACTTGAAAGACATCCCTGTTTCTTGAATTTTTGTACTGCCTTCTAATTCATTCTCTTGTTTCTTTGTAAGATTTTTGGTTAATAATTTGGATTTATTTTTGTTAATTCAAATAACCAAGAAAATAAAATTCTTAGTGATTTGGCTTAGTGCAAGATGCTCCTCAATTAAGGAAGACAACTATGACAAATTATTACTGCAAATTTAAAAAGATTTAAATAGGAAAATAGGAAAAATTTAGAAATTTCATTTATGGGAAGGATCGTCATGATCAAAATGAATATTTTGCCCGGAATACTATTTATCTTCCAAGTCATACCAGTAAAATTAGAGAAAACTTTCTTTGAAATATTAAATAGAACAATTACCAAATTTATATGGCAAGGAAGAAGACCGAGAATTATATGTAAAACATTGCAAGACCCAAATCTCACCAAGGCTCAAGGTTGACTCAGCCTTCCATCCTTTCTAAGGTAGGTAAATTGAGGACCCAGTTTGTGGGGGCAATAAGCTGACTTTGTATAAATATACAAAAGTATGAAGGCTATTGCTTAGCGCATTGTAAGCCGCCCTGAGTCTCCGGAGAAGGGCGGCATATAAATCAAATTTTTAAAAAAAAAGATAGAGGAGGAGTAGCACTCCATCCAAGACCGAGTGGCTGTGGTTTCCGACGTCCCGATATAGTCAGCTGGTGCCATCGCTGACTATCGGGGGAGAATCATTGGCCCCCGCAGAGAGGGCACGCAACTTGGGCGTCCTCCTGGACTCACGTGTGTCTTTAGAAGAGCACTTGACGGCCGTGACCGGGAGGATTTTTCATCAGGTTCGCCTGATTCGCCAGTTGCGTCCCTTTCTGGATCGGGACTCCTTACGCACGGTCACTCATGCCCTTGTTACCTCCCGCCTGGACTACTGCAATGCTCTCTACATGGGGCTCCCCCTGAGGAACACCTGGAGGCTCCAGCTGGCGCAGAGTGCGGCCGCGCGGGTGGTGATGGGAGCGACTTAGCGCTCTCATGTGACACCTCTCCTGCATGAGCTGCACTGGCTCCCGGTGGTCTTCTGGGTGCGCTTCAAGGTATTGGTTACCACCTTTAAAGCGCTCCATGGCTTAGGGCCCGGGTACTTGTGGGACCGCCTACTACCACCAATAGCCTCCCACCGACCGGTACGCTCCCATAGAGAGGGGCTCCTCCAGGTGTCGTCGGCCAAACAATGTCAACTGGCAGCCCCCAGGGGGAGAGCCTTCTCTGTGGGGGCACCCACTATCTGGAATGAGCTCCCCCCGGAGATTAGGAGGATCCCGGATCTTCGTGCCTTCCGCCGTGAGTTAAAAACCTTTCTGTTCCACCAGGCGGGCCTGGCCTAATTTTCTCCCTTTTTGTAAAAACAATTTTATAATTTTTAATATCTAAATTTGGGGTTTGAATTTTTAAAACTGGGATTTTAAAGAGTTGTGGCTATTGTTTAATCTGATTTTATTTGCTTTTAAATTTTGTATACATGTTTTTATTTTTGCCTGTTCACCGCCCTGAGTCCCTTCGGGGAGAAGGGCGGTATATAGATATAGTAAATAAATAAATAAATAAATAAATATATTATCAAGCACCTTGTATATCGTGGCTGAAAGAGTGGATGGAGTTAAGGGACAAAAGAACATTAGTGACTGAATGATTTGCAAAGTGGGGTGGCATGCATTCCTTTGGGATGACAAACACAAAACAAATGGTTACTTTAGAAGACACATACTAAGGAATGCATTGCTACAAATTTGGATCAAGATAAAAGAACAACATTACACAAAAATACCAATTTGGATTTCACCTACAGAAACATTAAAACATCCAAATTTAACCAAGTGGGACAAGATAATAAGATATAGGGATATATTAAAAGAACAAGGAAATCTGAAATCAAAACAGGAATTGGAACAAGATCTAAATAAAGAAGTAGATTGGTGGACATATACGCAAATTTGGTCAAAATATAAAGAAGACACAAAATTAAATGCGATAAAGACTGAACAAAATGAATTGGACAAAATTATACAAGGGACGGAGAGAAATTAATTAATAGAATATACAAATTTTTGCTGTGATATAAAATGGAAGAAGAAATAGTTAAAGATGCAATGATTAAATGGGCAAAAAACTTTAACAACACAATAGAATTGGAGAAATGGGGGAAAATGTGGCAAATAAATACAAAATTAACAATGTCCACGGCATACAAGGAAAACCAGTTGAAGGTGTTTCATAGATGGCATCTGCCACTGGCTAGACTTGCAAAGATGTTTCCGAGTAAATCTCCAGTGTGCTGGAAATGTAACAAGAGCTACGGAACATATTACCATCTTTGGTGGACATGTCCAGTAGCAAAGAAGTTTTGGGCTAAGATTAAAGAATGGCTAGAGAAAATAATAGAACAACCTATGAGCAGAAAACCAGAGACATTCTTATTAGGGATATTTACTGAAAAATACACCAAGGAAATAAAATATTTGATCTTACATATTATAACAGCTGCCCGTATAGTATACGCACAAAATTGGAAAAAAGAAAATATACCAACAGAAGAAGAGTTGATAAAAGAAATCTTAGAATGTGTCGAGATGGATAAATTAACAAAAGAGTTTAAAGAAAAAGAGGGCACGGAATATTATATAATCTGGCACAAATGGTATAAGTGGCTGGAGAATAGGAATAATGGAGAAGAAAAATAGGGATGAATTGTCAAAAAGGAAAAAACGAAAATGTCAATGTATAGAAAATATAAAGTTAATATGAGTTTTGAGAAATACACTGTAATTAAAAGAGAAGGGGACAAGAAGAAACTGGAATAGTATAAAGGGAAAAGGGAGAAAATGTAAATATTAGAAGATAATCACGAAATAGCTGTTAAGAGAGTATATATATAAATGTTGTATGTCTTGTAATGTCATTTTATGTTATAACAATACATTTTTTTTAAAAAAAGAAAGACATCCCTGTTTCATTGCAATTGTATCACAAGCACATAAAACTCAGATTTCCAATATATGTGTGCCACATAACATCAATAAATTATATGGCCCTGACTGTACTGCCCTTCCAAAGGTTATGCCATATAAAGGTAAAGGTTCCACCTCACACATATGTGCTAGTTGTTCCTGACACTAGGGGGCGGTGCTTATCTCCGTTTCAAAGCCGAAGAGCCAGCGCTGTCCGAAGACATCTCTGTGGTCATGTGGCCGGCATGAGTAAATACCAAAGGCACACAGAACGCTGTTACCTTCCCACCAAAGATGGTTCCCTATTTTTCTACTTGCATTTTTATGTGCTTTCGAACTGCTAGGTTGGCAGAAGCTGAGACAAGTAACGGGAGCTCACCCCATTACACAGCACTAGGGATTTGAACCACTGAACTGCCAACCTTTTGATCGACAAGCTCAGCATCTTAGCCACTGAGCCACCACATCCCTTACCTGTATGTACCATATAAAAGGAGCTATCAAAAATTTTGTCTCCATGCTCAAATTCAAACTGGAATTTTTTTTGAGTTGACTTTTTTTCCCAAGGACATAAAGAAATTTGCATAGGGATGGGAGGAGAGAGAGGAGAGGAGAGGAGAGGCAAAAGTTTGTTGTAAATCAGATAAAGTTCTTGAGACATGTTCCTTTTTCCAAGGAAGTGAGTCAGTGGGTCCTATTTGCTCTAAATGAAATGAAGGAATTACACAAATATGCTGTGAGAACATTCTTGAGACTTCATTTGTTTTCTCTTTCTCTAGTGATCTGTTTCTCTAAGAACATCAATGTCTCTAATATTTGGAAAATCCACTAGGTGTTTCTCACAGAAATATACATCATTTGAATTAAGCCATGCTTTGTGGCAAGAGAGAAGACATCTGCTCTAATTTAAAATTAAACACATCTGTCAACACATCTCCTTCTCCCTTCTTCTCCTTTCCAACGTCTTCTACAAAGATGATTAGGGGACTGTAGGCTAAAACATGAATAACGGTTGCAGGAACTGGGTATGTCTACTTTGATGAAAAGAAGGACTAGGGGAGACATGATAGCAGTGTTCCACTATCTCAGGGGCTGCCACAAAGAAGCGGGAGTCAAGCTATTCTGCAAAGCCCCTGAGGGTAGAACAAGAAGCAATGGGTGGAAACTAATCAAGGAGAGAAACAACATAGAACTAAGGAGAAATTTCCTTACAGTTAGAACAATTAATTGGTGGAACAACTTGCCTCCAGAAGTTGTGAATGTTCCAACACTGGAAGTTTTTAAGAAGATGTTGGATAACCATTTGTCTGAAGTGGTGTAGGGTTTCCTGCCTAAGCAGGGGGTTGGACTAGAAGACCTCCAAGGTCCCTTTAAACTCTGTTATTCTATTCTATTCCCTGTTTTCAAAGCTAATCTTGCCCTCCTAAGTGGTAGCCATGGTGGAGGATAGAGAGTGGGGAATGAAAATGCCTTGCCTGACTGTGATTGAGAGATGATTTTCTTAACATGATGGCAGGAAGATCTTGTGCTTCTTTGTCATCTCACTGAAGTTTGCACTTCAGAAGAAGCTCCATCAGTTACCATCGAGCAAAAGAATCCCAGTGACTTCTCACGGAGAGAAACCAGAACAATCACCCATTCAAATGCCTCTCCCCCCACCCCAAAGAGGACAATCTTTTAAGAACTGCAGTTTTTAGAAATTGGCAAGGGGTGGAGAAATTAACACCAGGGAGCACCCAGTGACTTACGTGGAAACTTTAGCAGAGGGAAAGCTGAGGAATTTGAACGCTGAATGCTGAGTTTCTGCTGTAGAGATGATGCCACTTAACAGATGACTTCCTGGCCTGTAATGATTCCGTGGATTTAATTCGTCCTTCCCCAAATGCAGAGAACATTTGGCTTTGAGTATCCCATTGACCGTATGGGGCATCAGAAGCCATAGTAAGACTATAAGAAGAAATGCATTTCTGGGCATACCTGATTCATATGTTGTGGTTTCTTCTCTTGAACCCTAGAAGAATCCCTTAAAAAAAAAAAACCCAAAGCTTTCATAACAATGAAGTTTCAGTGCCTTTTCTTACCTTCATGAGTGAAGGTGTCACAGCAGTGGCCTATCTTTGCCTGCCCAGATTCTCTGCCTTATCTTATACAGCCAGATGTTCTGATGCAAGATTTGGCCTCCGGTTGCTCTTGAGTCTCATGAAAAGCAATGTTTGCACAACCCCCTGGAGAGAGAGCAAGCAAAAACAAACACCCAACCACCATCACCAACGTGAAAAAGAGAGAATTGCAGTTGAGAATTGTAAGGAAAACAAGCACCATCTCTACCAGAGTTTGAATCCCATTGGGACATTCTGAGCAGGGTGAGTGAGGAGAAGATTCTGCAAAAGTAATGAATGCCTCTCTACAGTCTAATCTGGATTAACATTAACATCCAGGTTAGACTGTAGAGGTGCATTCATTCAATTCGTTTTTCATTTCATTTTATTAAATTTGTATACCGCCCTTCTCCTGGCAGGACTCAGGGTGGTGAATAGCCGGGATAAAACAGAACAATTGCAAAATTTAAAAAAACAATTTAAAATAATTAAATAATTTTCAGCCTAATTTAAAACCCATTTAAACTAAGTTCCAATTAAAACCAAAACAGATGGGGTCAAGCCAGCCCGGCTAGATGGAATAGCTATCAAAACTAACCCAAGATAAGTTTTATTAATCAGAGGTACAACGGAGTATTTCGCTCCAATTGGTGAGCTGTATTGTGAGAAGATGGCGTTAAAGCCAGGAAAATCCACACATCTGTTTTTGAAAAGCTATTGTGTTATCCATCCCTCTTGCACTGACCACCAAGAGGCATTGTATGACCTGTTTTATCCTATATACCACTCATGAAATGTAGGTAGCCAGGTGCTCTTCTAGAGGTTCAATCCCTCTACCAGGAAAAAAATAAGAAAAACAAAATGCACAGGTACTTTGTGGTACCTTGCTCAATAGTAGTAACTGTGAGAGGGATCTTGGAGTCCTAGTGGACAACCATTTAGATATGAGCCAGCCGTGTGCAGCAGCTGCCAAAAAAGCCAACACAGTTCTAGGCTGCATAAAGAAAGGGATACAGTAGAATCAAGATCACGTGAAGTGTTAATACCACTTTATAAGGCCTTGGTAAGGCCACATTTGGAATATTGCATTCAGTGAATATTGCAGTAACCTTCCCCTGGAGTGGGGATGGAATGGTGATTTTACAGCATCCTTCCCCGCCACGCCCACCAAGCCATGCCACACCCACAGAACCGATAGTAAAAAAAAAGTTTGAAACCCAATACTAGAGCAGGGAGAAATTTAATGTGGGAGGGGGGAAAACGCGAAGCTTCAGATTTCGGTTTCCCCCAGATGTGCCAACATGACTTCTCTAATAAATTCTTACTTTGATGGACTTTGTCTCAGAGTTCTGAACTGTACTGCGGGTTTACTTGGACCGCTGACATCATAGATGCTAGTCTTACACCAACATTGCTGAATGACAGAACTTTGGTAGCTCATAAAATGAATGCATTGGATAAATGCAATATTATTTGGACACTATATGTCTAAAACATGAAGGTCCGTGGGTCAATTCCCTGTAGAAGGTTTGAGCGCCCTAGAAGAACATCTGGCTATGTACTTCTGATTTTCCTAATAAGGATAAAACGCCTCACTCTGATGGTTAACCTATCTGCAAATACCAGCCACACATACACCTGTGTAAACACCCCAAGTACAAACTGGAAGGGTGGAAGTCTTGTGCACGGGGACATCATGTGCTCTCTTTCTGCTCTGAGAGTTTATGGGAAGATGGACTCATAAACAATTCAGTTAGATATTGACTGTGTAACTATTAACCATGTGACCATAAAGAGGGCTGTAGGCAGTGGTGGGGTTCAAATAATTTAACAACCAGTTCTCTGCCGTAATGGTTTCTTCCAACAGCCAGTTCACCAAACTGCTCAGAAAATTAACAACCGGTTCTCCTGAAGTGGTGCGAACTGGCTGAATCCCACCACTGGCAGATCAGCCAAAGCTGCACAGGGACTACCAGCTGTCACTACCTCCCCCCAAAATGGCTCTAGGAATGTGTAACATGAATCAACTTCAGCCTGTAGACTCTGTGTTCCACGTGAAGTTACACTTATAGGTAAAGTTTGGGAAGTTGGCAAAGTTTTACTCTCAGCTCAGCTCCCCACTTCTACCAAGTCCCAGCTCTGGGCCTCAGTTGCCCAGAAGACACTTTGGTAATAACTTTGCAACCAACTTATGCAAGCTTCATTAAAAATATTCTCTCTGGCTGTGGCTTCCTAATGTTTATAGACGTCAATTCCAATCCTTGTGGGTCAGGTAAGGAAAGCAGCTTGACTTTTGGAAACAAGCAAAGCAAATGATTGCAATTGGGGAATTATAAGGAGAAAAGGCAAAGTGCCTGCCATGTACTGAATTCTGCTTAGCTACCAGCACAGGTGCAGAGTTAGAGAAAACATATGTTTATGTCAATTCCCTGAGGGGGGTTAACATGAGAGCAACAAGTCAGCAAAGAGACAGTTGAGCTGGGTCTGCCTTTTTTTTTGCAAGCAGGAAAGTCAAAAGAAGAATCAAAACTTTTGCAGCATCATAAAGAGTACTCAAATTATTATTTTGATGTCTCGGATTGCCCACTGATTGCATTGCAATGGAAGATCCTGGAAATTTAGCTTCCAAATTCTTTTTATTTTATTTATTTATTTATTTTTTCAAGCATGGAATGGGTAACAGATATAAGTATAAACATAATTATGAATACATGAAATGGATACATATAAAAGCAGGGGTGAAATCTAAAAATTTTCGCTACCAGTTCTGTGGGCGTGGCTTAATTAGTGGGTGTGGCTTGGTGGTCAGGTGGCTGAGTGGGCGTGGCTTGGTGGTCAGGTGGGCGTGGCCAAGTCGACATCACTTCTTTGCCCTTTTTTAACCTACAAAACACAACACAACACAACTGGCTCACCCACAATGTAAAAGTAGCTGTGCTAGACCCAAAATGGCCCCTGCAACAAGCAGGAACCTCACACAGCCACTAAAAAAGAGCCTTGGGTAGTACAGTGGTCTAAAGCCCTGTTATTAACATCAGCTGCCTGCAATTATTGCGGGTTCGAATCTCACCAAGGCTCAAGGTTGACTCAGCCTTCCATCCTTTCTAAGGTAGGTAAATTGAGGACCCAGTTTGTGGGGGCAATAAGCTGACTTTGTATAAATATACAAAAGTATGAAGGCTATTGCTTAGCGCATTGTAAGCCGCCCTGCGTCTCCGGAGAAGGGCGGCATATAAATCAAATTTTTAAAAAAAGCCCAAAAAAACCAACTTTCACACTTTACACACACACAACACAACACAACACAACTGGCTCACCCACAATGTAAAAGCAGAGGCAAAATGCCCCCTGCAATAAGCAGGAACCTCACACAGCCACAAAAAGTCCCAAAAACCAACTTTCACACTTTACACACACAAAATTCCACATACAGCTTTGTGAGATTTTGTATGTTTGTGTAGTTAGAGTGAAACACTACAGAAACACACAAAATCTCAGAAAGCTGCACAAATATTTTTTTATTTTATTTTATTTTTATTTTTATATAAAAGCAGCTAAATTTAAAATTTCCTAAACTTTAAATGGCCAGGTCTAAAAAAAGAACAACTAAAAAAAACCCCAATTAATTATTTTTTTAAAGCTCCCAAAGGGGAAAAAAACTTAGAGGCAGGCAAGCAGGTAGGAAGATAGAGCTGCTCACCGATGAGCTTGATTGCAGGCAGGGAGATTCAGTTGCTTGCTGATGCAATGGATTGCAGGGATTACAGCAAGCAAAGCAAAGCAGGCATGCAAAGGTAAGCAAGCTGGAGGCTGGGGGGGAAGGGATTTTTGCTACCGGTTCTCCAAACTGCCTGCTGCCATCACCACCTACTCGCCCGAGCCGGTCCGAACCGGGAACATTTCACCCCTGTATAAAAGGGAACATTAGGACAAGGTGCTTATGCACGCCCCTTAGAGACCTCTTAAGAATGGGGTGAGGTCAGTGGTGGATTGCCCCCGGTTCGGATTGGTTCACAAGAACCGGTAGTAAAACTGGCAGGAGGCCCCGCCCACCACTCCGGATGTCGTCATCAGTGATCTGAGCATGAGCAGAAGCTTTTGCAAATGTACAGAAGCAAGGAGCATGCGCAAGCAAAGTGAGCGTGCGCACGCGATCCCATTGCAAACCGGGGGTAAAGATAAGAAGAACCACTCCTGGGTGAGGTCGACAGTAGATAGTCTAAGGTTAAACTTTTGGGGGTTTGGGGAAGAAACCACAGAGTCAGGTCGTGCATTCCAGGCATTAATGACTCTGTTACTGAAGTTGTATTTTCTGC
Organism: Ptyas mucosa; assembly: GCA_012654045.1. Lineage (NCBI taxonomy): Eukaryota > Metazoa > Chordata > Lepidosauria > Squamata > Colubridae > Ptyas > Ptyas mucosa. The sequence continues at coordinate 405,482 of WNWU01000145.1, forward strand.
AATCAAGTTTAGTGTGGTTTACCACAAGTTTGTATCTATTGTGTGCTTGTGTATTGTTGTGGTTGAAGCTGAAGTAGTCACTGACAGGTAGGACATTGTAGCAGATAATTTTATGTGCTACGCTTAGGTCTGACCAAAGATGGCAAAGTTCTAAATTGTCTAATCCCAAAATTTGAAGTCTGGTAGCATAAGGTATTTTGTTCATTAATTAATACATTGCTTCCTTCCTGCATTCAGAGTTTTTAGGATTTCGAATGCTGAAATAAAATATAAAATAATAAAAGTATTTGAGGAAAATTTTGGACACTGCTTTGGAAATGTTACAGTGTTTCTTGAATGACCATCAAATGCATTCAGTGGTGCCATGAACTCACATTAGTGGTGCCAAGAAATCGTATTAACCGATGTTCCCAGTATCCAACTAATTTAGTCTACCAGAATTTTACCTGCTATATATCCGATGTCAGTGGGCAAGATTGTGGTTGAGATGGGAAGTAAATAAATTTAATAAATAAAATAAAGATGGCAGAGAAAGCGGTGCAATACAAGTTCCACCTTTTTGAAAGTGCATGTTGATGCAGGTTTATGAGGGGTGGCATTGATATCACATCACTGTCTGCCATCTTACCCCTTTTTAGCCCCCAGACATGGATGTGACACCACTGCTCTGTGATCATATTCGCTGCTAAACACACCCCTGATCCCTGGCCCCACCTAACCAGGGTTGAATAAGCCACAATTGGCTGAGTTCACCCAGCAGGCTGTGCTCTTAGCCATGGTTTACAATGGCCCATAGCTGGTTCACACATGTAGAATCAAATGCAGGACCCAAAGCAAATAAGCAAATTTACGGTACTGCTGCATGTACTGGTGGGACATTCTTCAAAGAATATTGAGAGACAACCCCTACCAAGAAAGGGATCATTACTATTTATACATCTCAGAAAGGCAGGAGACACCAATGCACAGGTGTCAAAGTCGCCACGTCACATCGCCATCATGTTATGTATCATGTAATCACCCCTACACTAATGCATAAGTAACAGATGATGTAAACATATTCTTAGGTAAGGGATCTCCGGTTATTTTAGGTCAAAATACACCCTCATAGGCAAAGGACCTCAAGTTACTATAAGTAAGGAAACTCAGGTTGCCTCCTGTGCCTGTTTTCCTTCAGAAACCTAAAGTGGGGAATAAAGACAAATGGCAGCGTTCCAGAAAAACCCAACTCCAAGTAAAGACTCTGAAGCAAGCATTTTTCAAAGTTCTATTTACTAGAATAGGAAAACTGGCATATCTGGGAAAACCCAAATCTAAGAGGTCTGGGTTTTCCCTCAGTAAATCAAAAACCCCAAAACCATTGAACCTAGGAGATGGCCATGTCTTCTAGGGAAATTCTTATATGTTTCACCAATCTAAAAAAAGAAAGTCTCTCTTTTCTTCTAGGAAGGAAAGAGGGAAGGAGGGAAGGAGGGAAGGAGGGAAGGAGGGAAGGAAGGAAGGAAGGAAGGAAGGAAGGAAGGAAGGAAGGAAGGAAGGAAGGAATCTTTTAACAAATGCAGCCAAATTTCACCACAAATCAGTGTCAACTATATTAGGGGTGAAATCCAGCAGGTTCTGATAGGTTCTGGAGAACTAGTAGCAGAAATTTTGAGCAGTTTGGAGAACTGGTAGTGGAAATTTTGAGCAGTTCGGAGAACTGGTAGCGGAAATTTTGAGCAGTTCGGAGAACCAGCAAATACCACCTCTGGCTGGCCCCAGAGTGGGGTGGGAATAGAGATTTTGCAATATCCTTCCCCCAGGAGTGGGGAGGGAATGGAGATTTTGTAGTATCCTTCCCCTGCCACATCCACCAAGCCATGCCCATCAAGCCACGCCCACAGAACCGGTAATTAAAAAATTTGGATTTCACCACTGAATTATATCCATATTGAGACTTGACAGTTCAAATTCATAAAGTAAAAATCTCTCTGGATAATGGAACGTATCAAGAGATATTTTTCAAGAGAAGTTTAGAAGAAAGTTCTCCTTCCTCACTTCTTTACTTATTTTCAAAGTTTCCACCTCATCGCTGATTCCTCCCAATGGGTACCTGCCTGTTGACTCACTCCAGAGTCCAGAGACATGATGTCTCTCCTTGTTGCCATGACCCAAATCACAGTGATTTATTTGTTGTTTCGGTGCTAAATCTCTAAAGACATTTTGGAAAAAAAATTCTGATTTCTCACAAACATGGCCATAATCTGTTTTGAGCATGATGTCACATCAAAGACATTACTGGTCAATGTCTTTGCACTAGAAAGTCTTAGAGACATAAATGGCTATTGAGAAAGAGAGAGCCTGGTAGGGCTTTTAGGAGAAGCAAAGGCTGTATTTGCACATTTTCAGATGTGAAGCCTTGGCTGGATTTTGCTTGGATTAGGAAATGTATGAAGCTTCTGTCTTAGAAGACGGTTTTGGTTTGGCACAGGACAGAAGACTCAATGACGAATGTGTGTCATGTTGCTGTTTGTGCTGCTACTTGTGTTGTTTCTGTGGCCCCAGGAAGCCTCTCAGATGCTCAAAACCAAATGCCTCTTGACTCTAAAGAGGGACCAGGTGGACCCACAGAACCACTACAAGCCCGGAGACTTTCTCATTGGTGGCATAGTATCTGCAACACAGATTAAGTTGCAACCCCTAAGGTTCAGGGTAGCACCTTCAATTAAAGTAAAGGGGTAAGTCCATCTTCCTGCAATACTTTAGAGCGGCTCCATTTTGCTCTTTCCCTCTTACAATAAATGATCCCCTTGATCTGCTAGTTTTTCTGTCTCATTTCATCCTTGCAGATCCGTTTATCACACTGCACCCAGTGTGCCTCCTTTGAAATTCTCAAATATAAGCAACAGTAAGGATCTTCTGTTATTCTTGATTTTTTTTTAAAAAAAAGCAACTTTTCGCGAGATCCTCTGAAAACAGCTAGTCTGTGGATTCTTCCCTTCCCCCACAAAAGGGTTAACATCAGTGGTGGGATTCTACTGGTTCAGACCGGTTCGGGCGAACCGTTAGCTCTATCAGCCGTGAGCAAACCAAAATCACTCCGATTTTGAAGTGGGCCCACCCACCCGTGCATTATACTCACCTATATTTTCATTTCCAAAACCCAGCTGATTGGTGCAGCAGAGTGGAGTGCCTCAGCTGTTTTCCTTGCCAGCAGCAACGCGGAAGGTGAGTTTTCTCCAAATTGTGCACACACGTGCAGCGAACTGGTTGTCAAACCAGTAGGATCCCACCCCTGGTTAACATGGGTAGAAGAATGCAAGAATGTTGCGTTTTTCTCTGCAGTAAAAGTGGGATAACATCCACAATTTTTATTCTGTAGCAAAATTTGCTAATAAAATGAAACCATCTGAAATCAAAATGGGCTTTCCATTCATCTGTGAATCCCATTTGAGTGGATGCCAGGCCTAATAATCATACGATGATTCAAAGGTTATCATGTCTCCACTCTAGAATTGTTGACAATCTAAACAACTCCAGAAATTAATAATCTACTCTCTGTAAACAGTAATACAGTAAATGCTCATTTTGCTTGTGTGTGTGTGTGTTGTAATGATTCTATATTCCATACGGAAGATAAACTGCCAATTATTAAAAATTGAAGACAAGAATGCAAAGTGAGTGCGAGAGAGAGAGATTTAAAGTCAATCTGAAATCATAATCCAATTCTAGAAATGCCGACAATGTAAGAATATGGCAACGCTTATGTAAAAATAAATTCTAAGTTAATGTGGATTTTTAAAAAAAATTATTTATACATTTTTTAACGTACTTAAGTGCTTAGTAAACTGTATTGTCTGGGTCAATTTACATATACATAATAATAGTGATGATAATAGTATTTACTTGAACACAGTGGTATTCTTCCAGCTTCTAATTTCTACCTCTAATATCTTACCATTGGTAGAACAAATCCCATGTTAAAAAAATATTCTGTATCTTTTTTATCCTTTATCTTTAATGTTAACATATCTATTTCCACACAATCTAATATTTTTTAAATTGTATTTTCCTCTGTAGGGGTTTCCTCATTTTTTCAATATTGTGCAAATACAATTCTCGCCGCTGTCAAAACGTGTAATATTAGGTATATTTTCCCTTTATCATATTTTTCCAGTAATATACCTAACAGAAATATTTCTGGCTTTAGATCTATGTATTGCTTTAACATTTTCTCTAACCATGTATGGATTTTCATCCAGAGGTAGTCTTCAGCCGGTTCGCACCGGTTCAGGAGAACCGTTAGCAGAAATTTGGTGTGGTACACTGAACTGGTAGTGACCTCTGGCTGGCCACGTCCCCGAACTGGGTCTCCCGGTTCCCGCTCGCTCACCCCTCCTGCCTGATGCTCGCTCACCCCTCCTGCCTGATGCCCGCTCACCCCTCCCGCCTGATGCTTGTTCACCCTGCCTGCCCACCCGCCCTGTCCAGCCACTACTTGCAGAATCTAGCCACGTACTTCTGCTCACCGCTGCTGGCAAAGGTAAGGCCGAAGGGCACAGGCTGCCAGGTGGACGGGGGAGGGAGACCTAGCGGAGGGGTGATACCAGCGGGGGGTGGACCAATGCGTGTGGGGAGGGAGAGAATTACAGGAGTCCTTCCCATGTGTTTCCTCCAGCCAGCCTGGCCTGTGAAGTAAGCACACGGGAGATCCTAGCTGCAGTTTACTTGTGAGCACCATTGGCTGGGAGAGGCAGGGAGAAAGGCCAATGGTACTCATGAGTAAACTGCAGATTAGAGGCAGCAGCCGAGAGCCGGGCCCGAAAGGAGGCCAAGCCATGTCATGTTGCCCCCGAGCCAGCCCTTTGGCCAAACGGGCAGGTCCGGACTGGGTCTCCCTCCCATGGTATGCTGCTTTCCTCATTTAATTTTGGGGAGAAAATTAATAAGGGGGAGAAAGAAAGAGATGAGAAAGAAAGCGAGAGAGAATAGAATAGAATAACAGAGTTGGAAGGGATCTTGGAGGTCTTCTAATCCAACCCCCTGCTTAAGCAGGAAACCCTACACCACTTCAGACAAATGGTTATCCAACATCTTCTTTAAAACTTCCAATGTTGGAGCATTCGCAACATCTGCAGGCAATGATTAATTTCCACTGATTAATTGTTCCACTGATTAATTGTTCCACTGATTAATTGTTCCACTGATTAATTGTTCCACTGATTAATTGTTCCAACTGTCAGGAAATTTCTCCTTAGTTCTAAGTTGTTTCTCTCCTTGATTAGTTTCCACCCATTGCTTCTTGTTCTACCTTCAGGGGCTTTGGAGAATAGCTTGACTCCCTCTTCTTTGTGGCAGCCCCTGAGATATTGGAACATTGCTATCATGTCTCCCTCAGTCCTTCTTTTCATTAAACTAGACATACCCAGTTCCTGCAACCGTCCTTCATATGTTTTAGCGTCCAGTCCCCTAATTATCTTTGCTGCTCTTCTCTGCATTCTTTCTAGAGTCTCAACATCTTTTTTACATCATGGCGACCAAAACCAAATGCAATATTCCAAGTCTGGCCTTACCAAGGCATTATAAAGTGGTAATAACTCTTCACGTGATCTTGATTCTATCCCTCTGTTTATGCAGCCTAGAACTGCGTTGGCTTTTTTGGCAGCTGCTGCACACTGCTGGCTCATATTTAAATGGTTGTCTACTAGGACTCCAAGATCCCTCTCACAATTACTACTATTGAGTGAGGTACCACTCAATATACTGTACCTGTGCATTTTGTTTTTCTTGCCTAAATATAGAACCCATTGAATTTCATTTTATTAGATAGCGCCCAATGTTCAAGTCTGTCAAGGTCCTTCCTTAAGCCTATCTTCCAGAGTGTTGGCTATTCCTGCTAGCTTTGTTTTATCTGCAAATTTGATGAGTTCCCCATCTATCCCCTCGTCCAAATCATTGATGAAGATGTTGAAGAGCACTGGGCCTAAAACAGAGCCCTGGAGTACTCCACTGCATACTTCCCTCCATGTAGATGCAGTTCCATTGAGGACTACACATTGAGTGCGGTTGGTCAGCCAGTTACAAATCCATCTGGTGGTGGTGCTGTCTAACCCACATTTTTCTACTTTATCTAGTAGTAGGTTATGGTCTACTTTATCAAATGCTTTACTAAAGTCCAAGTAAATTATATCGACAGCATTCCTCTGGTCCACTAATTTTGTCACTTTGTCAAAGAATGCAATAAGGTTAGTCTGGCATGATCTGTTTTTGACAAACCCATGTTGGCTTTTGGTTATTACTTTGTTTGCTTCTAGGTATTTTCTGATTCTTTCCTTGATTATATTTTCCAGAATTTTCCCTGGTATTGAGGTCAGACTGATAGGTCTGTAGTTTCCTGGATCTATTTTTTTTCCTTTTTTTTTGAAGATGGGACCTACATCAGCTCTTTTCCAGTCCTCTGGCAGTTCCCCTGTGTTCCAGGATCTTTGGAAGATATAGTTCAGTGGTTCTGAGATCTCGTCTGCCAGTTCCTTCAGAACCTTGGGGTGTAGTCCATCTGGTCCTGGTGATTTCAACTCCTGGTGATTTCAACTCTTCTTCATCTTCTTCTCCTCCTCCTCCTCCTCCTCCTCCTCTTCTTCCTCCTCCTCCTTCTTCTACCAGTTCAGATGCTAGGGGAGATACTGTATAAAGTTCTGGCTTCTACTCTTCTGGCAGTCTCAACCATTGTTAATTGTTGTAGTAGTATATCTTTGATGTCTCTCCATCTTCTTCTGTCTCTGCCTCATGTTTTGACGACCGCCTCCTCCTCATCCTCCTCATCCTTCTTTTGGTAGATTGAACAGGTAGATTGAAAATATTCTTCTTAAAAAATGATTTTTTTTCTTTCCATTGATTATGTTCTAATATATTCATACTTTCAGCATAGTGTTAACAGAATCCTGGAAAATGCTACCCCATTCATAATCCAAAAATAATAATAATAATCTTATAATAATTTCAATGGAGTCAGGAGACCTTAAAATCTAAAAATGTACAGAAATTGTTGGCATATTGGCTTTGTTAACAGTCACAGCTGCTCATTGTCTGTGTGTATTTATGTATATGTTAGAGAACTTGACAATTTGAATGGCCAGCTTTATGATTTAATAATTGTGTTTTAATATAGAATAATAAATCCAACTAATATTTAGATCCTTCTAACTATTAATAACTGCAAAACATAAAGTCTGCCACAAGCTGGGATTGTGCTTTTGAGCTTGAACTAATATTTTTAAAGTAGTTCGTTGATAGTAGTTCATTTAAAGTAGTTCATTTCTTGTTATATTAATACTTTTTAGGAATGTGGTAGCCCATTCAGAGGAACACTTGAGCTTAGGTGGATTAAAGATATTTCTGTAAAAACAAATTAAATAAAATGTTATTTTCATTGATTATGTTCTTATACATTTATGTCTCTAGTATAACAATGACAGAATACTGGAAAATGCTGTCCTTTCCTTTAGCCACCAAGGAGATCAACCAGGAACCCCATCTCTTAGCCAACATCACCCTGGGCTACAGCATCTATGAAAATTATTTCAAACCACAAATGACTTCAGAGGCTTTGCTGGACTTGCTTTCAGAAGGGGAGGCCAATGTTCCCAATTATAGCTGTGGAAGGCAGAGAAACACAGTGGCCGTCCTTGAAGGAGCAGAGACTGGTCTCTCCATCCAGATGTCAACGATGTTGGGCACCTACAAAATCCCACAGGTATGTTCTTGTTGAGAAGACCATTTTTAGCCATGCAATATTCAATCAGAAATCCTCATTTGTAATAAAGAACAGAGTTGTATTATGCAAATTGTATGAATAAAGAATGGCAGTTCTAAAGGGAAGAGTCAGAGTAGACTCCTCTCTGTCAGGTCCATCATCGTGTCCTGCCATTCTGTTGTTGGAGAGAGGGAGGGAGGGAGGCTCATGGGCATTTTTTGCATGCTTTTGCTTGTGCTGTAATACAAGCTTGGGAATTAGGGAGGAGATTGTCTTCGGAGATGGAGCAGACTCCCTCCCAACCAATTCCTGCCTAATTTCAAGGTCATCATGTCCTCAGGCTGACCTGTTATCTGCCTAGCACCTCAGCATTCTCGAAACATCCTTGCAGCATCACATTAGCTGCCAGTGGACTGGTCAGGGGGGTTGGATTTGGGGAAACAAAAGAATTGCTTTGTGCTTTGTGCAGGACCTTCAGATTTCACCTGACTTTACCGCTACCACTTTCTCTCAGTAAAAGTTCTGTTGAATCACCTTGATGGAGTCAGGAGTTTTGCTTTTCTGAGTGATCAACTGGGGCAGTCCTTATATTCCTCTTCCTGGTATGGTGCTTTTACAAGAGCAAAATGCAATACAAGGGCAGAATGACCAGAGACATCTCTATCAGGTCCGCCTGATTCGCCAGTTGCAGCCCTTTCTGGATCGGGATGCCTTGCGCACGGTCACTCATGCCCTTGTCACCTCCTGGTTGGACTACTGTAATGCTCTCTACATGGGGCTCCCCTTGAAGAGCACTCGGAGGCTCCAACTGGTCTAGAATGCGGCCGCGCGGGTGGTTATGGGTGCAACCCGATGTGCCCACGTGACACTCCTCCTGCATGAGCTGCACTGGCTTCCAGTGGTCTTCTGGGTGCAATTCAAGGTGTTGGTTACCACCTTTAAAGCGCTCCATGGCATAGGACCCAGGTACCTTCGAGACCGACTTCTGCCACCAATAGCCTCCCACCGGTCAGTTCGCTCCCACAGAGAGGGTCTCCTCAGGGTGCCATCGGCCAAGCTATGCCAGCTGGCGACACCCAGGGGGAGGGCCTTCTCTGTGGGAGCTCCAGCCCTGTGGAATGAACTGCCCCCGGAAATGCGTAAGATCTCCAACCTCCGGGTATTTCGCTATGCCCTTAAGACCCTGTTGTTCCGCCAGGCTGGGTTATCAATGTAATAATTTTAAATCGGCTGTTTTAAATTTTGGGGGTCTTAAACTGAGCCGAATTATTTAATAATTTTAATTATTTTAATTGATGTTTGTCTTGTGCTTTTAATAGGCTGTACACCGCCCTGAGTCCTTCGGGAGAAGGGCGGTATAGAAATAAAATTATTATTATTATTATTATTATTATTATTATTATTATTATTATTATTATTACTGAAAATTCTGCATTGCAGCTATTGTAATAATTCCATCATTGGAGCTAAATTTCTGGTTTTATGGGCCTCAGAATTAAAGCAACATTTTTTTCTTCTTCTTGGTAGATTAGCTACAGCTTTCTTTCCCAGTTGCTGAGTGATAAAACTCAGTTCCCTTTCTTCTACGCGCTGCTCCCTGGTGAAGGAGTCCAGTACCCAGGAATAGTCCAGCTTCTCCTCCATTTCAGGTGGATCTTGGTTGGTCTCCTTGCCCCAGACAGTGAGATTGGACAAAGGTTCATGAAAACATTGACTCCCATGCTGATAAGGAATGGCATTTGTCCGGTTTTATCTGATACATTTTCCACAGTTAATCGGAAAATCCTCATAGATTTGGATTTATATCTCAAATGGAGAAAAGTGAATGTGTTTATTTATGGTGTAGACACCCATACATTCAATGTAGGGGTTGGTTTTCTGAACTATGTATTTAAATACCATTCTGAGCCTCTTAGAGGAAAAGTGCTGATCACTACAATCCGATGGGACTTCCTTAATACTTTGACAGATGAGACATATCTCCAGCAACACATCCATAGCATTTTTTCCTTTATTATGAAGGAAAGTAAAAGTATAAGACATAATGTGAAAGGTTGGGAACACATTTATTCCTCCATGAGACACTTTGTAAAGAACTCCTTCCTGTGTTCCACCATCAAGGATGACTTTTCAGTGAAAGTCTGGAGACGGTGCAGGGAGAGACCAGAACTGGACGTCTTGAGCGAAGAGGAGGTGATTCAGATTCTGGCTTTGGACAGCTATTTCATTTACAACACAATCTGGGCTGTGGCACGGACCTTAAATTCAGCTTATTTATCCAGATCCAGGAGGACAGCATTCAAAGGTGATGAAAAAATGAAAACTCCGATGCTGAAGGCATGGCAGGTATTTCTTTTCTATTGCACGTCTCTCATTGAAGGGGGAAAAAAATCAATTTTACAATTGTAATAACTGTGTAACTATTCTGGCCGTAATAATGTTTTATTCTGAATACAGAAATTAAAATAAGATTCCAACTTCCCATGGCTCTCCCTTCTGCATTCCTTTCACCCCGCTCATTTCTTTTACAAAATATTCTTTTTTAAACAACCTCTTGGAAAATATATTGTTTTGCCTCCAACTCTTTACTGCTTGGCTCTGTTCTCTACCAACAGGAACGCTACAATGTTTAAGAAAATTTGCTGTGCATATTAGGTAGTCTAACAGTGGTGTGGTGCAGAAGTGGGTTTCAGCAGGTTCTGACCAGTTCTGGAGAACCAGTAGCGGAAATTTTGAGTAGTTCGGAGAACTGGGTAGTAAAAATTCTGACTGGCCCTGCCCCCATCTATTCTCTGCCTCCCAAGTCCCAGCTGATCGGGAGGAAATGGGGATTTTGCAGTATCCTTCCCCTATCACGCCCACCAAGCCATGCCATGCCCACCAAACCATGCCACGCCCATCAAGCCACACCCACAGAACCAGTAGTAAAAAAAATTGAAACTCACTACTGGTGTGGTGGCCTAGAACTGGAACTCTCACATCCATAATCAGGAGGTTGTGAGTTTGATCCTACGTAGCAGCCAATATTACTCTAGACTAGACAATGGAGAACTGGAAACCTGTGTCTACCGCAAACCCACATATACAGACTAGATCCTCAGCTTCGCAAGCAACCACCCCGCCGCACACAAAAGAAGCTGTGATCAGACCCTGTTCAGAAGGAGCAGGACACACTGCAGCACCACAACACTAACAAAACAGAAGAGAAACGGCTGCTTGAGGTTTTCCACTGTAACACTATCCAAAAAACTTCATATTCCGGCACATAGCACCCAAATCACAACATACCACGCCGCCAACCGCCATGCAAAGACTAATCCTATCATACAAAAAAGGGATGTTGGAAATGAAAGCCAGAATCCTCCAACCCCTAGGAATAACAATAGCCCACAAACCCACAGCCACACTCCACCAGGAATTATCCAGAACCAAAGATAAAATACAGACGGATGAAAGAAACAATGTCATCTACAAAATCAATTGTAACCAGTACAAGCAATTCTATGTTGGACAAACATCACATCAATTAAAAACCATGATCCATGAACATCAGCTAGCAATCAAAAGCCATGATCCCAAATCCTTCATCTCTACCCACACCAACAGCACCAGTTTGACTAAAGCAACACAAAAATCACCAGCCACACCAGTAGTGGGTTTCAAAAAATTTTACTACTGGTTCTGTGAGTGTGGCTTGATGGGTATGGCATGGCTTGGTGGGTGTGGCTTGGTGGACATGGCAGGGGAAGGATACTGTAAACTCTCCATTCCCTCCCCACTTCAGGGGAAGATTACTGCAAAATCCCCATTTCCTTCCGATCAGCTGGGACTTGGGAGGCCAGGGAATAGGTGGGGGCGGGGCCAGTCAGAAGTTTTACTACTGGTTCTCCAAACTACTCAAAATTTCCACTACCGGTTCTTCAGAACTGGGCAGAACCTGCTGAAACCCACCTCTGGGCCACACCATCACCTGCCATGCTCATAAATTCATTGAAGCCTGGCACTCCAGAAGCAATTCCATCATCATTGACCTACAACCAGCCTATGAATCTCACAGAATCCAAATCAAATACACAGACAACCAGAGACAGCACCAACCTTCAACCAACTCATGCAATCTCCCCCCCCCACTCGCACATACCAGCAGTTCACCTCCCAATGACCCTGACCTGAGATAATCTCCTTATCACAAGACCCATCACAAGATTCACAAGATGACTCACAACTGACTCATTACAAGACCTGACACAAGACCCTCACTTGACACACCCACACCTAAGCCCTTATAAACACTGACATCCCCTAAACTCCACTGAAAATGTTACCTAGCCTGGTAATGAAATGTTTGGAAACTAATCCACAAGCTCAGAGAATGAATCTTTACCCTCATCCTACACGCGAGTTACATATATTTGCTATTATAGCAAAGACATTTCTCTTTTTTGCACAACGAATTATTATCTGCTGTGAACTCCACATAGGTGTCAGGAAGGGCATCTGGCCAGTAAATGCTCAACCTCCATTCAGTTGCCCTGACTCCACCCTGATGCAAGGGAATTTACAGGGTCTTTAAAAGAAAAAAAAATGTAGGCAGTCTGATATTTCTCACCTCCCACCTCCATGGGTGTCCCTCTACTCAAGGACAGTATTTGCCCAGAGTGAGTTTCCTTCCTTGCCTGAGAACCCCTTTGATTCCCTTGCCTTCTATAAAGTTTCAGTGGGACCATAGGTATCAATGGGTCCTATGAAGCAGCAGCTTCTGGACAAATCTCTTTAGGCCAAGAAACCAAGCAGCCTGAAATCAGGTCAGAAGTTCAAGGTCTGGACTGGGAAAAACTCAAGAAGAAGCAAGAATAGAGAATGTCCCATAAAATACTCTATACATGTTCCATAAAATTGCAAGGAGATACTAACTGGTAAGAGAAATAATCTTTCACAATGAAGCTCTGGGATCTTTTCTCTATGCCAAGTGACCCATTTATCACCTCAGTGTAGAGTTTCTTTAGCATGACCTGTAAAATAGAGCAAAGGTACCCATAGTAATCTCAAGGCGATCAAAGAATTTTATCTTAGCAATCAGCCCATTGGCCTATTCCAGGGGTCAGCAACCTGCAGCTGTGGCTCCCTATCACTCAAAATATGTGTCACAACTGCCAATGTGCGACACCCTCTGGCATGCGATTTATTGAGCTTTTCAACCCCCGGTAGGCCAACCATGGATAAATCCAACAAAATAAAAGTTTCAGAAGAAAACAGAACATTTAATTCAACTACATATGTTTTGTGGCTGCTCAAGAAATAGTCAGGCATGGGAAGGGTTTTGTGGCTCCCGGTGTTTTCTTTTCTGTGGGAAATGGGTCCAAATGGCTCTTTGAATGTTTAAGGTTCCAGACCCCTGGCCTATACAGTTGTTATTTAAATCTGTTCACTAACTTCGTTGGGGAAAGTCATTCTTGGTCCTTCCAAGACTTTTATTCTATGTATCTTAGTACAGTTCCTTCATTCCAGCTCAAACAGACGAGTTTTACCATAGATCTTTGGATGTCCTATGTAATATTCTTCATTTTCTCTTACATTCCAGTTTCATTCTTACCTCCAAAACTCTCAGTTCTATAATAATTGCATCGATGGTGTGCATTTGAATGAGAATGGAGAACTGGTAGCAGATCTGGCCATTATGAACTGGATGATTTTCGCCAATATGACTTTTTTCAAACAGTCATGCGGGAGTCTAGAAAGACCAGGGTCCTTGGATATGAAGTTAATGATCTATCAGGAAGCTATTGAAATTATGGAAGTGCACAAAAAGGTGGTAAGAAAGATTTTACCCTGCTCTTTCTGAACTTTTTATGAAAAGAGTTGTTATGTTGGGTCAGGGAGAGGCTTGGGATGTGATCTCCATTCTCCAAGAGAGGTAGCATCTTGTTTGGTTAAATGTTGACTTGTCTATGAGAAATACACTATATCATTAAAAGTTCCAGTTAACTGTTTATCAGTCTTCTGCAAGTGAGTTAGAATGAAATCATCAAACAACATGATCGATTTTGCCAAAACAAAGCATCCTTCAACTGTCCTTGAGAATGAGCATTGAGAATTCATGTGGGGGAGGTGGAAGGGAAAAAATTTGAAAGTTTGAAAGTTTATTCAATTTCTATACCGCCCTTCTCCCGAAGGATTCAGGGCGGTGTACAGCCATATTAAAAATACATAGATTTATAAAATTTAAAACCAATTAAAATTGAATATATAAAATTTGGCCCTCAAATTAAAAACACACATACACACATTTAAAATTCACATTAGGCCAGTCCAGCTTGCTGGAACAGAAGGATCTTAAGGGCGCGGCAAAAAGTACACAGGTTGGGGATAAGACGAAGCTCTAAGGCAGTTCATTCCAGAGGGCTGGTGCCCCCACAGAGAAGGCTCTCCCCTTGAGTGTCGCCAGTTGACATTGTTTGGCCAACGGCACCCTGAGGAGCCCCTCTCTGTGGGAGCGTATTGGCCGGTGGGAGGTTGTTGATGGCATATACCCCAGTCCTAAGCCATGGAGTGCTTTAAAAGTGGTGCCCAACACCTTGAATCGCACCCGGAAGACCACCAGGAGCCAGTGCAGCTCGCACAGGAGGGGTGTTACTTGGGTGCGCCGAGTCGCACCCATAACCACCCGCGCGGCCGCATTCTGGACCAGTTGGAGCCTCCGAGTGCTCTTCAAGGGGAGCCCCATGTAGAGAGTGTTGCAGTAGTCCAGATGGGATGGGACGAGGGCATGAGTGACCGTGCGCAGGGCATCCTGGTCCAGAAAGGGACAGAAAGCTCCCCTGGCCACGGCCGTCATGTGATCTTCCAAAGACAGCCGTGCATCCAGGAGAACACCCAAGTTGCGAGCCCTCTCTGAGGGGGCCAGGATCTCACCCCCAATAGTCAGCGATGGAACCAGCTGACTATACCGGGATGCTGGAAGCCACAGTCACTCGGTCTTGGAGGGGTTGAATTTGAGCCTGTTTTTCCCCATCCAGATTCGCACCACCTCCAGGCACTGGGACATCACTTCAAGGGCATCATTGGGGTGGTCCGGGGTGAAGATGTACAGCTGAGTATCGTCAGGATACTGATGGAATCTCACCCTGAAACCATGGATGATCTCGCCCAGTGGCTTCACATAAATGTTGAACAGAAGGGGCGAGAGGACTGACCCTTGTGGCACCCCACATACAAGGCGCCTCGAGGTCAACCTCTGCCCCCCTGCCAACACAAACTGCATATGGTTGGAGAGGAAGGAGGAGAACCACCGCAACACAGTGCCCCCCACTCCCAGCCCCTCCAATCGTCGCAGCATGATACCATGGTCGATGGTATCAAAAGCCATTGAGAGATCTAATAGGACCAGGACAGAGGAGCAACCCCTGTCCTGAGCCCTCCAGAGATCATCAACCAATGCGACCAATGTCGTTTCCATGCTGTGCCCTGGCCTGAAGCCAACTGGAACGGGTCTAGATAATCAGCTTCATGCAGGTACTGGGGAAGTTGTCGCGCCATCACATTCTCAACAACCTTCGCCACAAAGCGAAGGTTGGAGACTGGGCGATAATTCGCTAATACAGCCAGGTCCAGGGAAGGCTTCTTGAGGGGAGGCCTCACCGCCTGTTTCAAAGAAGGTGGGGGAAGTAGCCCTCTCTCAAAGAAGCATTAATAATCCCCTGGAGCCAGCCTCGCGTAACCTCCCGGGAGGCCAGCACCAACCAGGAGGGACATGGATCCAATAAACACATGGCAGCACTAAGCCTCCCCAGAATCCTGTCCATGTCCTCAGGAGTCAAAGGTCAAACCCCCTCCCAGATAACATTCTCAAGACCCCCCTCCATCACTCCATCCAGATCTACCCAATCAGAGTCCAGACCTTCCCAAATCTGAGTGACTTTGTCATGCAGGAATTGCACAAAATCCTCAGCCCTGCCCTGCAAGGGGTCTTCCCTCACTCCCAGATGAAGGAGGAAGTGGGTCAGCCTAAACAGGGCTGCTGGGTGGTTCTCTGCAGACCCGATAAGAGCAGAAAAATAATTAAATTTTGCCACTTTTATCATCACTAAGTAGATCTTAATATGAGACCTCACCAGTGTTCAGTCAGATTCGGAGCGACTGGCCCTCCAATCACTCTCCAGGCGTCTTTTCTGGTGCTTCATCTCTCTCATCTCCTCGGAGAACGAGGGAGCCAGTTGAGATTGGCACCAGGTCAGAGGCCACAAAGGCACGACATGATCCAGAGCTCCGGCGGCCGCCCTATCCCAGGCGGCCACCAGCTCTTCAGTCGTGCCATGAGCCAGAGCCTCAGGGAATGGCCCAAGCTCCGTCAAGAACCTATCCTGGTTCATCAGGCGCCTGGGACGGAACCATCTAGTCCCGTGATGGCGAACCTATGGCACGCGTGCCACAGGTGGCACCCGGAGCCATATTAGTGGGCACGCCAGCTCAGCTCTGGGGCGCATGCGCCCGCCGGCCAGTTGATTTTCAGGCCTTCTGGGCCCACCAGAAGTAGGGAAACAGGCTGTTTCCTGCCTCTGGAGGGACTGGAGGGGGGTGGGGGTGGGGAAGGCCCGTTTTTCTTTCATACCTGGCTCCAGATCCTGTCTATTTATCTGGGAAGGGTGAAAACAGCCTTTCCCACTCCCTTGGAGGCCCTACGGAGGCTGAAAGGGCCCATTTCCTGACTTCCGGAGGGACAGGAAGTGATTTTTTTGCTGTCCCCAGCCTCCAAAGACTCCTAGAGGGGCTCCTAGAGATTCCTAGAGAGGCTCCTAGAGACTCCTAGAGAGGTTCTGGAGGCTGGGGACAGCAAAAAATGTCACTTCCTGTCCCACTTTCAGCCTCCGTAGGGCCTCCAAGGGAGTGGGAAAGGCTGTTTTCGTCCTTCCCAGATAAATAGACAGGATCTGGAGCCAGGTAAGAAAGAAAAACGGGCCTACCAGGCCATCATGTGCCAGGAGGGGGGGAGGGGGGTTGCGCGTACATGCGTGTGGGCACGCGCACGCACGACCCTCCCCCGCCCCCCCCTCCTGGCACGCGATGGCAAAAAGGTTAGCCATCACTGATCTAGTCGGTTCCGTCTCCCTGCGGTGAGCTGTAGCAGTTCAAAAGTCCATGTGAAGGAGGGAGTGATCAGACCATGACAAGGGCTCGATGACTAAATCCCCTCTTTCTAGATCATTCTGCCACTGACCAGAGACAAAAATCAGGTCCAGAGTGTGTCCCCCATGTAAGTAGGGCCTTGAACTAATTGGGTCAGGTCCAAGGCCATCATGGAAGCCAAGAACTCTTGAGCCACCATAGATGTTTCACCGACAGATGGCAAGTTGAAATCCCCCATAACCATAAGCCTGGGGGTATCAACCGCCACCCCGGCTATCACGTCAGGCAGCTCGGGCAGGGCTGCTGAAGAGAAAATAAACAGGGAAATAACAAGCAACTGAATCAGTTTGATGAGTTCTGTATATTTTTTTTTCTTTTTAGGCGCCCAATTTAGCAAACCTAAGCATTGATCTGGATATCCCCAAACATTTCATCTTTTACCTCTTTTTTGGAAACATAATATCTCATTTTCTGAATCTGATTAGTCTCCCTTTCTCTGCACAGCCTCTACCTCGTTCCAGGTGTGTGGAGAGTTGTCAACCCGGATTCATGAAGGTGCCTCAGGAGGAGAAGCCCATTTGCTGTTACGATTGTCGTCCTTGTGCAGAAGGAGCCATCTCCACCATCGAAGGTTGGTGACAGCAGAAGGAAGGAGCAAACTTTTGTGAAGAACCATATAGCCTGACTTTTTCCATGAAAGCATATTTTGAAATGTTTGGCTTTTTAAAATAAAATATCTTTATAAATTATAAATTTACTTAACAGTGGAATGTATCATTCAAGGTGTTAGTCATCACCTTTAAAGCGCTCCATGGCTTAGGACCTGGGTACCTACGAGACCGTCTTTTGCCACCAATAGCCTCCCACCGACCAGTTCGTTCTCACAGGGAGGGACTACTCAGGGTACCGTCAGTCAAATCATGCTGACTGGCGACTCCCAGGGGGAGGGCCTTCTCTGTGAGGGCTCCAACCCTTTGGAATGAACTGCCCCCAGAGATACGGAACATCCCTGATCTCCAGGGTTTCCGCCGTGCCCTCAAGACCCTGATATTCCAACAGGCGGGGCTAAACATATGAACATGTGAATGATTTTTAAAATGTTATCTAATTCTGGGTTTTATTTAATTGACCAAACTAAGTAATAATTTTAATTAGCAATTTGATGATGTTTGTATGTCTATATTCTTCTTGGTTGTACACCACCTTGAGTCCTACGGGAGAAAGGCGGTATAGAAATATAAATTAAAAATAATAATAATAATAATAATATGGAATAAGTAGATAAATAGGTACCAGTTCAGTGAGTGTCAACCCTGAAGCTGACCTGGGCGAAGCCATTTTGGAGCTTCAGTGTTGCCATACTGGACCAAGGGATAGGGAGGGGGAGGGGGGGTTAGAGATAGCTGGGCTTGTGTAGTCAAAATAAAATACTTTCCCAAGACTTTCTCCTGAGAACCAAGGACATTCTCACACCTGGCCAAGGGAAGGAGGTGTGATGTCACCAGACCAGCGGTTGCTGCAGTGATTTGGCCATGTGGCTGATTGTTTGGGGTTGAGGGAAAAAACTTTTACTTTTAATTAGGTGAAACTCAAAGGGCCCTTCAGAGTTGGTTTTCACCAGATGTGTGCCAATATGATATTTCCAATAAAGCTATTCTTTGAGGAATTCACCTGCCTCGGAGTTCTTGCTTGCAATGGATTTGGAACCCTGACAGTGAGAAGCTAACAGCATCCTTTGGTGTATAGAGCCAAGGTGGCGCAGTGGTTAGAGTGCAGTACTAGCAGGCTACTTCAGCTGACTGCTAGCTGCAGTTCAGCAGTTCAAATCTCACCAGGGTCAGAGTTGACTCAGCCTTCCATCCTTCCGAGGTGGGTAAAATGAGGACACAGATTGTTGGGGGCAATATGCTGAATCTGCAAACCGCTTAGAGAAGGCTGTAAAAGCGCTATGAAGCGGTATATAAGTCTAAGTACTATTGCTACAGCCATGCTGCTCACATTACCATGACAATGTCTTTGGACAATGTCCCTGGCTCCCTTGGCCAAGAAATGGAGATGAGCATCAGCTCTAAGAGTTGGACACGACTAGACAGGGAAACCTTGATCTGAGATGACCTGAAGGTTAAAACTGTGATAGGACATTGAAAGATACGAAACGAGTGAGGTTTGAGTGTTACAGGATAAATAACATCACTTGCTCTTCGTCATTTACAACACAACCTTCAAATGGCTATTTACATCATTGCTTCAAATAGTGAAATATTTTTATTTTACTTATCAAATTAAATAGCTGCCCATTTCCCAACAAGTGACTCTGGGCAGTGTATAACAAAGTTAAAAACAGGTAATTAACAAATACATTATTTTAAGAAACTGAAAGGAACAAAAAGGACTGTTCAGTGAGGAATTGTTAATGATAATGGAAGCACATTAATAATTTACCAATCTCAGGGCTGATGCAGTGGTGAAATTCAATTTTTTTTTACTACCGGCTCTGTGGGCGTGGCTTGGTGGGCGTGGTGTAGCTTGGGGGTGTGGCTTGGTGGGCACGGCAGGGGAAAGATCTGGTAAATTCTCCATTCCCACCCCACTCTTCGGGGAAGGATATTGCAAAATCTCCATTCCCATCCCACTCTGGGGCCAGCCAAAGCTGGTATTTGCCGGTTTGCCAAACTACTCAAAATTTCTGCTACTGGTTCTCCAGAACCTGTCAGAACCTGCTGGATTTTAACCCTGGGCTGATGGCAAAATCGGGTTTTGAGGGATATTTGAAAAATGATAAAACCAGCTTCCCTTCAGTGGGAAATACATTCGTGGAGCGGGGAGGGGGCACCAAAGCAAAGAAAGCTCACTGCTAGGCCCAGCCAAATATAACTCATGAGCTGACAGGACCTGTAGCATATCTTGTCCATTTGATCTTATAGACGTTTCTAAATTCCAGTATATAATGGCCTTGCTTGGGTCTTTAGAAGAAGAGGGAACTGTTCTATGGGCAGACACAGTTCATTCCTTAGAAATCAAGAGGAAGATAAAAGTTTTTGGATGCTTCCAGAATCCAGCAACTTCTGCCTGTGCCTTTTCCATTCTTTGCTCCTTCTTGCTATGTTCTTGCTATGGCCCTTACACATAATGAGACCTGATGAAATAAATTCACATTTTGACTCCTTGATTAACTCCTGAATTAAGGACAGAGTGGAGTGGAGTGGAGTGCAGTGGACTAAAACTAAAATAGTGGACCTTCCATCCTTCCTTCTGTTTTTTCTTCCTTCTTCCCTCCTTTCCACCCTCTCAAGTTCACAGATGAGATTGTGACGGAAAGGAAAGGAAAGGAAAGGAAAGGAAAGGAAAGGAAAGGAAAGGAAAGGAAAGGAAAGGAAAGGAAAGGAAAGGAAAGGAAAGGAAAGGAAAGGAAAGGAAAGGAAAGGAACATTAAGAACTTCTAACTGCAGGGAAATGAAGAAACATACTGACTACATCTACACATAATAATTCTC
This sequence comes from Ptyas mucosa, assembly GCA_012654045.1. NCBI lineage: Eukaryota > Metazoa > Chordata > Lepidosauria > Squamata > Colubridae > Ptyas > Ptyas mucosa. The sequence goes on from WNWU01000145.1 coordinate 425,831, forward strand.
ACCAACAATAGTTTCACCCTATAATGTATTTCATCAAAGAACATGCTTTATAGTAGATTATACTCTTGTTCTTTTTCAGATGCAGAGAAATGTACCAAATGTCCAGAAGATCAACACCCGAACAGCAATCGGAATCACTGTATTCCCAAGATTATGAACTACCTATCTTATAAAGGAAATTTAGGGACCATCCTGACTTCCGTTACCTTGTTCCTTTCTTTAATTACAAGCCTTGTCTTGTGGATCTTTATTAAATTCCTGGAAACACCAATAGTCAAAGCCAACAACCGGGACCTCTCCTACATCCTTTTGGTCTCTCTCTTGCTTTCTAATTTGATCACCTTCCTCTTCATTGGTCAGCCAAGAAGAGTGACCTGCCTTCTCCGACAAACAGCCTTCAGCATCATCTTCTCAATAGCCATTTCTTCAATCTTGGCCAAAACAATCACAGTGGTGTTAGTCTTCTTGGCCACAAAACCAGGGAATAAAATGCAGAGATGGTTGGGGAAAAGCTTTGCCAACTCCATCATCCTTTCTTGCTCTGGTGTCCAAGTTGTCATCTGCAGCATTTGGTTGAGCACTTCTCCTCCGTTCCCTGACACTGACATGCACTCAGAATCTGGAGAAATTATTCTACAATGCAATGAAGGCTCTGTTCCCATGTTTTATGCTGCCCTCGGGTACATGGCTTTTCTGGCTACTGTCTGCTTCACAGTGGCTTTCCTGGCCAGGAATCTACCTGGAGCTTTTAATGAAGCCAAGTTGATCACCTTCAGCATGCTGGTCTTCTGCAGTGTTTGGGTGTCTTTCGTGCCTGCTTACCTCAGCACCAAGGGAAAGTATATGGTGGCTGTGCAGGTCTTCTCCATCTTGGCTTCCAATACTGGCCTGCTGGTCTGCATCTTCATTCCCAAATGCTACATCATTGTTCTCAGACCAGATCTAAATACAAAAGGACATGTGATGTTGAAATGAAATATAAAATGAATGTTAGATGTCTCTTTTTACACAATAATATTTAGCAATTCCAAATTATATTAACAGACTTGATATAAGACTCACAATGTTGTCTCAGCTGTGATGGATAAATGTAAATGGACTACCATTTTAAATAAATATTTCCTATTTTGTTTGTAACCAAAACTATGTACACGAATAATATAACAAGAAAAAAAAAGGAACACGAAGTAAAATGTAGTAAAAGAATCTAAATTATATTTGCCTATTTAGAAATCATATAGAAACATGATTTATAAATATGTATTAAATGATAACAAAACTTTGACCAAAAGTGTTTACATTTCTATGTAATCATGTCATCAAAATCCAAGCTTGTAAGCCATTTCTACATAAGACGCAGACTATACTTGCTCATAAATCAGTTAAACATTCCTTACATTTTTTTTGAAGGATGATCCTCTTTTTAATGAGAAGTTTCCATTTAGTGTGGAATTCCATTCCATTTTAATGTGAAATTCAAAAAATATATATATCCAAAAAATTATACCTTATCTCCAATTCAAATTAGTATATGTAATTATTTCTTCCCAGAACTTTACAAAATCATGTAAACACAAACATTATTTTTATTAAAAGTTATACAAACTAAATCAGAACAAGGGAAATGAAAAAAAACAAACAAACCAAGAAACCTAAAACCGTAATAAGAAGAAAAGAGGGGAAAAGTAGGAAAAACAGAGAAATATAAAGACATACAAATATAGAGAAGTACCTTCTGATCAGGGATGAAATTAAAAAATTTCCCCTACCGGTTCTGTGGGCGTGGCTTATTGGGGTGAGGTCATGTGACTGGGTGGGCATGACCAACTCGACATCACTCACATCGAGGGCTCCTCACCGGCCCCACCCCCTCCCAGCCACTCCTTGTCACAAATAGCAGGAAAATGGGGAGGGGAATATTTCTGCCTACCATCCTTCCCTCAGTCTGTGCTGAGATTGAGGAATGGATGACAGGCAGGAAAATCCCTTTCCTCATTCTCCTGCCTGTCACAAAAATGGCTCCATTCCAGCTACTCCCTCCCCCCTCCCCTTCCCTCCTGGGGATTACCTTAAAAGGGACAGGCTGCAGCAGCTATGTTGTGAATGGAGGGAGAAAAGTTGGCATACTCTCTGCTGCATTTAACATTGAATTCTCTGGCAGAGAGAATGCTAACTTCTCTCCCTCCATTCAGAATGGAGCTGCTGCTCCCTTTATGGTTTCCTCCTGCCCCCCTCCCTCCTGGGGATTACCTTAAAGAGACAGGCTGCAGCAGCTCCGTTCTGAATGGAGGGAGAAAAGTTAGCATTCTCTCTGCTGCATTTAACATTGAATTCTGTGGAATATCAAGCGGCTGGAAGAGGTGAGTGGCAACCGGCCAGGCATAGGTGGGGCCAAGGAGGGGTAATTACTACCGGTTCGGCAAACTGATGCCCATAATCCCTAGCGGTTCGCCCAAACCGATCTAAACCGGTAGGATTTCACCCCTGCTTCTGATATTTTCCACAGCAGAACAGGTACTGTTATATGTTAACTTCTATAAAGTTTATGTTAACTTCTATAAAGTTACTGTACATCATAACTATCTTATTTCTATTATCTGTCTTATTTAATTATCAAAACCATAAATCTCAAGTTCATTTTTTTCCTCATTTTCTACAAAAGCCTATTAGGGGGTCTCCAGTCAACAATAAATGTAGACAATGTGCTGTCTCTACACACCAACTCGGGTGACTCCTTCCTCGTCCCGGCAGCCACCATTTTCTATGCCACCAGCATTGCCGTTGCTGCTGCCAGCCTCCCCATCCTCACCTCACCCACCTTCCGCCCCTATGATGCAAGTCCAGGGCGGTTTGGGTCGGTGAGGCTCCCGATGAGGGTGCTGCACCACTGCCACGGCACCGACACCATTATCCTGGCATAGCCGCCTCCGCCAAGGAAGCCAGTCACCGCCCTTCCTCCTCTTGGGCCGCTCTTGCCATCCCGCCAATCTCCACAGACCCCTGGGGCATCTTGTAAAACCGGAGACCCCTCAAAAAATAGCTTGAATGCTCCTCCGGCTGGGCCAGAGCTGCAACAGTCGACTTCAGCCCTCCCAAAGGCCCCTTGGAGCCATAGTCATACCCCCCAAGTTTGCAGACTCAATTGGAAGTCGCCATCTTGGGCATGCGCAGAAGAGAATCTTAGGCTCTTCTCCAGGGAGTCCTTCCTTCTCATTAGGTGGCCAAAGTCTTTGAGTTTCATTATTATTACCGCCTGATGATGATGATGATGATGATGATGACAGTATACACAGCAAACGAGATGACCATGCTGGATTTCGTATCCCAAATCACTAGTCGAACACTTCCCAAGTGTTTAGGACTGCATGATGTATTGGCGGATTATGCGAGCAGATACCAGTAAGGTGGCCTTCTGCAGCTGACCAATGGTGATCTTATCAGCACCATTTTTAAAAAATTAAATTAAACTTTAATTAATTAAGCTAAATTTTTTTTAAAAAATTTTTAAATTTTTTTAAATTTTAATGATGATGATGATGATGAAGAAGATGATAATGTATTATTACCGCTTTCTAAAGCCTTAGTAAGGCCACATGTGGAATGCTGCATCAAGGTTTGGTCAGCATGTTACAAAAAAGATGTTGAGGTTTTGGAAAAAGTGCAAAGATGAGCAACTAAGATGATTAAAGGCTTGGAGACAAAAAAAAATATGAAGAACAATTGTAGGATTTGGATCTGGCTACTCTAGGGTGGAAAAAGGACTAGGGTGACATGATAGCAGTATTCCAATATTTGAGGGGCTGCCACAAAAAAGACGCAGGTCAATTTATTTTCCAAAGCACCAGAAGGCAGGACAAGAAACAATGGATGGAAACTAATCAAGGAAAGGGACTCTTGCTTGAGCAGGGTGTTGGACTTGAACAGGGGTCAGCAACCTGCGGCTCTGGAGCCGCATGTGGCTCTTTCATCCCTCTGCTGTGGCTCCCTGTCGCCGGTTAGCTCGACAATTGATACGGCTTTCGGTTAGGACAGGTAGAGGGAAAAGGATGCCGCTCTAGGAGCAGACTCTATGGTGAGAGAACCAGACTTCCGGTCAGCAGAGAAAAAAGGACACCACACTAGGAAGAGACTATGATGGGGGATCGGGACTTCTGGTTGGCTCCAGAAGTGAACGGGGGCTTCCAGTTAGGACCTTTGTGGCTCTTTGAGTGTTTAAGGTTGCCGACCTTTATTCTGATGCTGATCCTGAAATGCCTAACTAAATCCGTATCATGATGTCATTCTTCCTGGCCTTGCTAAAAGTCTTTCTTGATTCCGGGTTTTCAAAAGGAATTCCATTGAAAAGATTTGGGACCAATGTCTTCAGTCTCCCTCATTGGCCCATATTCAAAGTTTGGAGTCACATCTGTGAGTTCTCCCTTTGAGCACCTGACTGTTGGCCGGTTCACCGTTCAGCTAGGGGATGGTTTCTCCTCCATGCAATTATCCAAATCTTAGTGATTTATTTGTTGACTTTATATTACATCCCTAGAGACATTTCTGCAAACGTTGAGAAAATAAAAGCCAAACACCTCAGAAAATATTTTGAAGTCCATATCAGACACAAAAGCCATTTTGGGTGGAGTCTACATCAGAAATGCTGGGTGCATAAATGGCTCCGGAAAAAGAAGGAAAATCTGGGGGTTGGTTTTAAGACAGACAGAGCTGTGTTTCCTTCTCTTGACTGGATCCGAAGCTTCTGTTGTGGAAGAGTTTTAGGGTTTTGCTTTCTCTCATTCTTTGTTAAAAAGCAGATGCGAGACTGGAGACTCAGACAGGAATGCAAGTCATGTCGCTGACACTTCTACTTGTGATCCTTTTGTGGCCAAGGGGATCCTGTCAGATACGCAAAGCCAAATGCCTCCTGACCCTGGAGGAAAATGATGAGGAGACACAAACTTATTACAAGTCAGGAGATTATATGATTAGTGGCATAATATCTGCAATGCAGGCCTGGTTTCATCCATTAAGCTTTGATAGAAGTCCCTCAACAAAATTCTCACAGTAAGTCAACCTTCCTGCACTGCATTAGAGTGACTCTTTTTCCAAAGAATCTCTACACCTTCAAAAACAGCCGTTGATCTTTCCTCAATCTGCTCCTTTTGCTAATTTAATTTTATATTCTACCTTGGGGTCCCTATTGACTGCTGTATGTAATGAAGCTCCAGTTTGAGCTTCCAAGCATCAATACCCAACCAAGATATTTTCCTCCACCCACTTTTCTTTCCGTCTGTTGAGCAAAGCTAGAATCTGGAAACAGAGGGACAGAATTTCCTTTCTCTCCATCTCATCCCTGAGATTTGCTAGACTCCGGGAGACCCCCTCCTCCAAACACAGGGGAGGCTGTATTTCATCTCTGCATCCGAGATGAGAGGAATCCAGATGAATGATTCTCCACACCAATGTCTACTGCTGGAATGAAAGAGTCCCAGTTAAGAAGCTAGACATTCATGAAATTTGCAGCTCTGCCTGATTTTGATTCAGCATAAGATAAGATATGATAGATAAGTTAGCCTTTATTGTCATTTTTTATTGTGAACACACTGGGCCACATTAAAACTGAAATAATGTTGCCTGCTCTCAAGAGTAAGTATATATCTACTCATATACATAAATAGCACACATATACACATACTGTATACATACATACTGTAAATGTGTATCATTTTGAATACATAGTGGAAAGAGGAAACTTGAGAGTTCAAACATTAAATTCAGATTAAGATTAAGATCAACTATTAAATTCATGCCATGTCCCTAACAATCTTTGTTTAAAATGAAAATGTTATCGCTATTATATCGGTAGGTCAGTAGATTGGTTGATTTATTTACTTATTCATAGTTTTCATAGGCCATGTGAGTCCCGTTGGATTACAATCAAAGAAACGGGGGAGGGGGAGGGAAACAGCCCCAGAAACAAACAAAGAAAGAAAAAACCCATGAAAATCCATCCAAATGGGGGTCCCATTTTCATTCTACCTCATTGCTAATGAAGGGAAACAGTAATAAGGATATAATAAATAATACTAGAATATGATATACTGATATACTAATCATTAGGTTCCTATAAAACATATATAGCCTTTGTATTTGCATAACACACATATATTGTACCTTTTTATCTGTAACACAGATATATCTTTGTGTTTGTATCACATATATTATGCCTTTATATTTGTATCTCCTGTAACAAGCATATTCGGTTATTAGGCCTGTGTAATGTTTCTGGTATTTGTCAAACATCTGTCCCTGTCATTTGATCTGAACCCATATCCATCTTCTTCCTGTTTTTCTCCTGCCATCTAAGAGCATGGTAGGCATCTCAGTTGGAACTGCAGACATCATCCGAGGGATAATTTACACTTCAGCCCTAATTTACACCTTTGATCTGTGTAAGCTCCTTCCTTGCAGAACCAGGGGGCCAAATGAGCAATTGGGAGAACAAAGGAATGCTCAAGGAAGAGAGAACGCTAATTGGGAGGCTTCTATTCCTTTGCAGGGCAACAAGGAATACACAAACCTAAACTAGGAGGCCAGAATTGGGTACTAAGCTGATGTCTCTGACCTTCCCCAAGGTGTGGCTATGTCCTCACATGCATTGTATCTGTATGTTCTGGATATAGTCCCACCCAGTATTTTGTTTTTGGCCATAAATAAATTCTGCTTCTTTTTGCAAGCCTCGTCTTGTGTCTCCCTCTTTGGCATTCTGGTGACTCAGGCATATTTTGGGATCTTACCCTGGGAAGAATCACCTGGACTTTAACAGCTTCTCAATGTATCCAGGTGGGAGGCATTCTCAGATCATTCAATCCAACTGCACAAATATTTATAATCTTAAGAATATACAAGCGCTAACAATAAATATGGGTGTTTAGCCATTCATGTATCTTAAAATGTAACGCAATTTGAAAGAATCCTACAGCTGCACTGAAGTATTGAAAGCTATCTGGGGATATCAGTCACCTGTATTAAGAGAGAGGAAATAGTCCATCAAATATACGATAAAATGTTTGAAAACCAAGACATGAAGTTGAAGTGGGGTTAGTATAACTAACCGGGGGAGTGCCTGTGAAATACTCTATGATCCAAAATTTCTTATTGTTTTTACTCTTTTTCTATGGTAATATTGTGGAATGCTACAAACTGTTTGGAATAATATTTGCAATTGAGTGAATTAAAAATATTACCGTGGAAGAAAAGTTCAATGTTACTCTCATTGATATGTTGGTACTTGCAGAAAATCATCCAAACTTTATTGGAAATTCCTGCCCTTCCTTTTGGCTACCAAGGACCTCAACCAGAATACCAATGTCTTACCTAACATCACCCTGGGTTATAATATCTATGAAAATTTCTTCAAGCCAGAAATGACTACAGATCCTTTGCTGGACTTGCTTTCAGACGGGGAGGCCAATGTGCCCAACTACAGGTGTGGAAGACAGAGAAACACAGTGGCTGTTGTGGAAGAGGCTGAGGTTGGCATCTCCATCCAGATTTCCACCATGTTGGGTACCTACAAAGTCCCTCAGGTGTGTCTTTCTCTGAGTGAATATTTTCACCCATCCAACTGTCAGTCAGAGATCCTGTTCTGTAAATGAAAAGCAGAGTTTGATTTTGGAAATGAGAATTTTTGTTGTCAAGGATAAACTAGCACCGTTTTCTTTTTTTCCTTTGTAGATCAGTTACAGTTTTGCTTCCCAGATTCTGAGGGATAAAACTCAGTTTCCTTTCTTTTACCCCATGTTTCCTGCTGAAGGCGTCCAATACCCAGGAATGGTGAAACTGCTCCTCTATTTCAAGTGGACCTTGGTTGGTCTCATGGCTCCAGAAACTGACCAGGGGGAGAGGTTCATGAGGACAGTGCCTGCTTTGATGTTAAGGAATGGCATTTGTGCAGTTCTATATCAAATCATTCCACTGAATGTGGTTGATGTAGTTTTGTCATTAAAAGAATATCACAAGTGGCGAGGAGTCAATGTCTTTGTTTATGGTTCACAGTCTAATTCATTCGCTTTTGGAATGATGATTGTACAAGGCATACTGCAAAACTTTCGGGAACCTATTGTAGAAAAGGTCTGGATCACCACAGCTTATTGGGATATCAGTCTTTACCTGATGCTTACTATCGTTTCCATTAAATACTTCGGCAGCTGTTTTTCCTTTCTGATACCAAAAAGGAAACAGGTAAACTATGATACAGTTTCTAACCTTTATTTATCCCTATTTAAATTTATGAAGAAATCCTTTGCATGTACATCCGCTAAGGATGGCTTTTCAGTAAAAATCTGGAGACGGTGCAGACAGAGGGAAGAACTGGTGGCTCTGACGGAAGAGGAGATCGATCAGATCCTGGCTATGGACAGCTACTTAAACTACAATACCATCTGGGCTGTGGGCAGAGCCTTAAATTCAGCTTATATCTCCACATCAAACAGATCACAGAGGAACAGGGCTATAAAGGTAAATGCTCTAAGGGTTGAGGCTTGGTAGGTATTTCTTTTCCAGAAGACTTTTTCATCAGATGGCAACCAGTTTTGTAAGTGGATGCCTTGCTTACTTCTTCTGAAAAATTAAAGCTCAATTCTAACCTTCTATCCTTCATTTATTTTATTCACTTATTTATCATCATCATCCTCTTTTAATGACCCCATAATCCTTTGCGGGGTGAAGTCTGGGCAACTGAATGTCGTGACTGTTTACTGGCCGGATGCCCTTCCTGTCACCAATGCAGAGGTTTTTTCCAGCAGACATATTTCCAGTGTGCCCAGACAGAGAAATATCTGCCTCTATCTAGGATCGAACTCACAGCCTCCTGATTGGGAGGCGAGAGCTCCACCTCTAGGCCACCACACCACTCTTATTCATTTATTTATATCCTGCCTTTATTATTTTCACAAATAATTCAAGGCAACAAATATATCCAACATACCTTTCTCTTCCTATTTTCCTCCCAACAACAATCCTGTGAAGTCGGTTTAGGCTGAGAGAGAGAATGACTGACAAAAGTCACTTAGCTGGCTTTCCTGGCTAAGGCAACAGCAATAGTACTTAGACTTATACACTGCTTCACAGTGCTTTACAGCCCTCTCTAAACAGTTTACAGATTGCCCCCAACAATCTGGGCACTCATTTTACCAACCTCAAAAGGATGGAAGCCAACCTTGACCAGGGGTACATACAAGACCGCCTGCTGCCATCAACAACCTCCCACCGGCCAATACGCTCCCATACAGAGGGGCTCCTCAGGGTGCCGTTGGCCAAACAATGCCAACTGGCAACACCCAGGGGGAGAGCCTTCTTTGTGGGGGCACCAGCCCTTTGGAATGAGCTGCCCCTAGAGCTTCGTCTTAGCCCCGACCTGCGTACTTTTCGCCGTGCCCTAAAGAGCTTCCTGTTTCAGCAAGCCGGATTGGCCTAATATGAATTTTAAGTAGGCGTATGTGTGTTTTAATTTGAGGGCCAAATTGTATATATTTGTTTTAATTGGTTTTAAATTTTATAAATTCATGTGTTTTAATGTGGCTGTACACCGCCCTGAGTCCCTCTGGGAGAAGGGCGGTATAGAAATCCAATAAACTCTTAAACTCTTAAACTCTTGAGCTGATGAGAATCGAACTGCTGGCAGTCAGCAGAATTAGCCTGCAATACTGCATTCTAATCACTGCACCACCACGGCTCAAGGCAAGACTTGAACTCATTGTTTCCCACTTTCTAGCTGATGCCTTAACCATTAGACCAAATGGGCTCTCCCTTTATTTCTCTTCATTTTCCTTTCCATTTCCTCTCATACTTGTTTTTCAATATCTCGCCCTTTTTTTTTTCAACGCAAATACTTTGATAGCTCTGTTGTTCAGCCATCTTGTTATCTTATTTAATCAACTATATTCTTTTTTTTAATTTGTAATTTCATTATAACATATATATGACATTCACATAACATACAACATATACATATCTTATCTCTTTTAAACATTGTTTCTTCGTGGTCTTCTTTCTGTTATTTTATTTTTCCTCCCCTGTATCTTCATTTCTTCCTTTTTTCTTCCCCCCCCCCTTGTCCTTTTCCCCCCCTAAAAATATGTTTTTTAGCTTTTACAGTCTTAACTTTATACATTTCTCTACAATTATTATATACATATTTTCATTATATCTTTAATCTTATACATTTCTATATCCTTCTTGTATCAATACATTTTTATTCCACTCCATACATTTGTTATGTATATATTTTATACTTCTAATTTTCTCCCCTGATATTTATTATTCTTTATTTCTCACCTTAAGCCAATTATAGTCAATTATATCCTATTAACTCTTTTCTTGACCAAGATATCATTCTGTGTCTATGTCTCTCTTCTTTGACCTTTCCGTCTTCAAGCAGGAGTTCTGTGGCGTCCCTCACAATCCCATCTCATCCCTTATTTTATTTTTTTTTTTGAAAATTATTTTTATTTATTTTTAAAACATAAAACACATCTTTTTAGAGCAAAGGTTTGGTCCGGTATAAAATAAGTATAAATTCCAAATTTCATCCATTAACATTTTAAAGAAGAAAAAGAAAAAGAAAAAAAGGAAAAGAGAACAAATCTAAACCCAATTCTTATCATTCAATCTAACATTTTGTTCTAACATTTAACATTCTACTGTATATCATCCTAAATCTTAAATTCCAAATCTAAACAGCTTTTTATAATATTCATTTATCATTTTAACAATCAGTATTTCATATATTTTCCTTACTTCAAAGACCCAAATCAAATCAACATTTCTTCAAAATCACATCTAAAGACCAACATAAAATATTTTACTCCTCTCTTAAAAACATTTCAAAATCCATTCACTTTAAGATTTATTCCACATTTCCACCTATAATTTGTTATACCCAAAATATTTTATTTTTGCTAGTTAAAGCTTCTTCTTCATTACAACCACTCCTCCTAGGTTTATTTTTGGCTGGATTACAGTTTAGTTGGCTGATTTCCAGGGATGCTTTCCTCTACTCCTAACCTTATTTGTTGGCTGGATCACAGTTGATTTTAACTGCTCTCCAACATTGTCTCCTCCACTCCTCCTAGTTTTATTTTTGGCTGGATAACAGCTTAATCAGCTGTTTTCCAGGGATGCTTCCCTCACCATCTCATCCCTTATTAAAGGGTGGGACCAGAGGTGGGATTCACTTACCTTCCCTACCGGTTCAAAAATGTGAGCATTGATGCACGTTCGCTTTGCTCGCACATGCCACCTCTGTGCATGCGCACGGCCTTCTGTGCATGCGCAGTAGTTGCACATTACGTCCCGGCAGGTGGGTGGAGCCTCCCGCAGTCGCCACTACCGGTTCGCACGATCTGGACAGAGCCGGCTGAATCCCACCACTGGGTGCGACAGTCAAACTGTTTCCACTCTCCCCATCCCTGCGTGGGTTGATCCTCTATTCAAGGCCTTAGCTTTATTAAAGTCAGAGACAAAAGTTCTCATGTCTTTGTAGTGTTGGAGAGTCCAAACCATGGAGGGTCTCAGCATGTGCCAGTACGTAATCAACCATCTCTGGGTTATAAAGCTAACCCGGCTGAAGATTATTGTTAACAGTTTCTTAATAGCAATAGCACAAACTTATATACCGCTTCACGGTGCTTTACAGCCCTCTCTAAGTGGTTTACAAAATCTGGGTCCTCATTTTACTGACCTCGGAAGGATGGAAGGCTGAGTCAGCCTTGAGCTGGTCAGGATCGAACTGCAGGAGTGAGCAGTGAGTTAGCCTACAGTACTGCATTCCAGCCACATCAAAGAAGTAAGAATATTTGCCTTTAGAGGAGTTGTATGTTAGCAATTAAACTGATAAAGTGACTGCAACAGGAAAATGATGAAATGTCAAAATTCCTGTTTCTTACTATCATTGTTTTAATCTACATATTTCAACAATGTTAGGAGCTGTTATTACAGGTAGTCCTCGACTTATGACCACAACTGAGCCCAACATTTCTGTTGCTAAGCAAGACAATTGTTAAGTGAATCTGGGTTCCAAACATCTGAATTTTGATCATGTGACCAGGGGGATGCTGCAATGGTCACAAGTGTGAAAAGCGGTCATAAGTCACTTTTTTCAGTGCCGTTGTAACTTGGTCACTAAATGAATTGTTATGAGTCAAGGACTACCTGTATTCCTGTGTTTATCAATACTCTCCTAAACCAGTTGGAAATTAAAAACAGAACCTGGTTTTTGGACAGAGGGATGGAAATGTCACTGCGTGGTGGCGCAGTGGTTAGAATGCAGTATTGCATGTTAATTCTGGCGACTGCCAGGGGTTCGATCCTCACCAGCTGAAGGTTGACTCAGCCATCCATCCTTCTGAGGGCAGTAAAATGAGGACCCAGATTGTTGGGGGGCAATAGGCTGACTCTGTAAACTAGTTAGAGGGAGATGTAAAGTAATAGCCCTCAATGTTTTGGGTACCAGGGACTAGTTCCGTGGAGAGAGGTTTTTCCGCAGATTGGTGGGTATGCGGTTTCATGTGCTGCTTGCATCCTGCTTGTTTGTGTGGCCCGATTTCTGGCATGCCATGGACTGGTGCTAGTCCATGGATCAAAGGTTGGAGACAGGGGTGAAATCCAGCAGGTTCTGACAGGTTCTGGAAAACCAGTAGCGGAAATTTTGAGCAGTTTTGAGAACCGGCAAATACCAACTCTGGATGGCCCCAGAGTGGGGTGGGAATGGAGATTTTGCAGTATCCTTTCCCTGCCATGCCCACCCAGCCACACCACACCATGCCCATCAAGCCACGCCCACAGAACCAGTAGTAAAAAAAATTGGATTTCATCACTGGTTGGAGACCCCTGCTGTATAACACTATGAAGCAGTATATAAGCAGTATATAAGTCTAAGTGCTATTGCTATTGCTCTGTACATATCCCTCCCAGCACAGACCAAGATATTCTTTCAAAGAACTTCTGATCTTCTTTCTTAAACTCTTTTTTTCCTTTCCAGCTTCACTCCTTCCTTCAAAGTTCCCAGTTTCACAATAATTCCATGGATGGGGTATACTTGGATGAGAAAGGAGATCTGACGGCTGACCTGGACATTGTGAACTGGATGGTTTTCCCCAACAGTTCTGTCAAGAGAATAAAATGTGGGAGTCTAGAAAAAGGGGCATCCCAGGATTTTAAAGTTCTCGTTGACCAAAAGGGTATCGCCCAGGTGGAAATGCTGAAAGTGAGATTTAATGTTTATTTTCTTCCATTGAAAAAGGTGGCAATAATAAGTGTTATAGTGCGGGAATAATGAGGGGCACAAGCAAGCTAGTGAAAACAGCTCTTTAATTCAGGGTGAGACTTCAGCAAAGAAACATGGGCAGCAGCCCTCCTTATATACACTCCCAACAGTAACTGTCAACCAATCACAAAACACTGTTTCATTTGAAACTCCCGCTCAAAATAGATACATACATAACACCCCTCCATTCCCAGAAGGCACTTACATTATCTATTTACATATTTACAAATGAAATCTTGCAGGTGACCAGGGCGTGTTCTCGCTTGGGTCGACCTGCACAGTTCAGTAGTTGGGGAGGCGTCGAGCCGGTCAGGAGAACCTCCTGTCTCTCCCAGCTCTGCCAATGGAACCTCCTGGATTTCTTCGGAGGCATGGTTTTCCCTGGCTGGGAGTGTCGACTCATCGGGGCAACGCTGGAGCCAGGATTTGTCAGATAAGTATTCCTGCTCACTTGGGCTTGAGGTAGCTGATTTGGAGAAACTGTGATAGTCAGGCTCAGTTATTTTTGGATTTACATAGACCTCATCATCTAATCTCTTTCTTAACTGATCTATGTGTCGTTTCCAAATCTTATCTTGTCCTATGTCTACCGTGTATGATTTTGGACCTGTAATCCCTATAATTGTCCCGGCTACCCAAAGCGGCCCACTGGCATAGTTCCTGGCGAATACCGGGGTCCCAATTTGGAATTGTCATAGTCCAACTTCCTCCCCCTTGAAGTTTTCATGGGAGTAGTTGGGATGTAGTCTGTCTAGGACACATCTCAGCTTCCTGCCCATCAACAGTTCTACAGGACTGCGCCCTGTGGCCGTGCACGGGGTGGCATGCTGTACTGCCAGGAATTGGTCTATTCTGGCCTGCCAGTCTCCTGCATCTAACCTGGATAGGGCTTCTTTGGCCGTTCTAACAAATCTCTCTACAAGGCCATTCGAAGCCGGATGAAAAGGGGCTGACAAGGCATGCCTAATTCCCAACTCGGCTAAATAGCCTTCGAATTGCGTTGCCGTAAATTGTGGCCCATTATCGGACACTAGGGTATCTGGTAGCCCATGAGTTGCAAAGAGTTTTCTGAGGGTCTTAATGACCGCTTCAGCTGTGGTGGATTGCACTAGAATTATTTCCAACTATTTCGAAAATGCATCAACAACAATTAAGAAGGTTTGCCCATGGAAGGGTCCTGCAAAATCAATATGGATCCTTCCCCATGGCACTTTAGGTTTCTCCCATTCTCAGATGGGTGCTACCGGGGGATCTGGGCATGATTCTTGGCAGGGCCTGCATTTTCCAACCCACTCTGTGACATCGCTATCCAATTTTGGCCACCAGACATAGCTTCTAGCTAGTCCCTTCATTCGAACAATACCAGGATGCCCTTCATGCAGTAACTCCAAGACTCGCGTTCGCAACCGTGAGGGAATAACCACCCTATCACCCCACAGTAGACACCCCCCTTGCATTGACAAGTCATTTTTCTTATTGAAGAATGTTTGAAATTCCTCACTGTCCACCTTGGTTGGCCATCCTCTCATAACCCAGCCCATCACAGTGCGAATGACAGTGTCCTTAGTCAATGCCCTTGCCACCTCGCAAGAGGAGATTGGCCCCAGCGGCATGACATCAATCAAAAGAACAGGTGCCTCAGGTGTAGGGTCCTCCAGGATGTTGGGCAGGGGGCAGTGGCTGAGGGCGTCAGCATGGCCTAGAGTCCGTCCGGGTCTGTGGATCAACTGGTATGAGTAGGCAGACAGAAAAATCGCCCACCTGGTCATTCAAGGAGACAGGGCAATAGGGGTGGGCCTGTCCCCCGCTAAGAGTCCCAACAATGGCCTGTGATCAGTAATCAGTTCAAATGTCTGGCCAAAAAGATAATCATGGAATTTTTTCACTCCCGCAACAGCGGCTAAAGCCTCCCTGTCCAACTGAGTATAATTGTGCTCCGCGCTGGACAGGGTTTGAGAGTACTACGCTATAGGCACCTCTAAACCATTCGGCAGTCTATGGCTCAGGGCGGCGCCAACTCCAAACGGGGATGCATTGCAAACGAGAACTAAAGGCAGTTCAGTGTTGTATTGTATGAGGAAACTATCCTCTGACAAGAGTCTCTTTACTGCATTAAATGAGGCTGATTCTGCTTTGCCCCACACCCAAGGGACTTTCTTTCCCAGCAATTTGTGCAATGGTTCAGCTACAGTAGCCTTGTCTTTAAGAAACATAGTGTAAAAGTTCAATAGCCCCAGAAAAGCTTGAAGCTCTGTCTTTGACTTAGGTGTGGGTGCGTTTCTTATGGCTTTCACTTTGCTCTCAGTGGGGTGGATGCCTGTTCCGTCGACCCTATACCCCAGGAAGTCTACAGAGGGGACAGCGATCATACATTTCTTCTTTTTCAGTCTAAGTCCCTCTTCTCTAAATTTCGTGAGAACCTGTCTGACTCTGTCACCAAGTTGAGATTCATTTGACGCGCTGATTAGTATGTCATCAAAATATGGCTCCACCCCCGGAAGTCGTTGTAACAGGCACTCCATGGTGCTTTGGAATAACCCCGGTGCAATGCTAACCCCAAATTGAAGTCTGGTGCATTTAAAGGCACCCCTGTGGGTCACGATTGTCTGCGCTTCTGCGGTGGCATCATCGACTGGCAGTTGCTGATATGCCTATGCCAGGTCTAATTTGGCCAATATTTTGCCAGGCCCCAGGGAGTGTAGTAGATGATGCACAATCGGCACGGGATAGGCGCTCTGCTGCAACGCCTTGTTTATCATGCACTTGTAGTCAGCGCAAATTCTTATAGACCCATCCACCTTTACTGGGGTAACTATTGGGGTCTCCCATTTGGCGTGATCAACAGGAACTAACACCCCCTGCTTAATTAATTTGTCCAATTCCACATCAATTTTTGGTTTTAATGCAAGTGGCACCCATCTTGCTTTAACCTGACCTGGGTCACGTTGGGGTCTAAATTAAATGAAATGGGGGTCCCCACGTACTTGCCTAGCTCCTCTCCAAAAATGTCCTGGAACTCGTGTAGGAGACTGTCTTTCAGGGATGGGTTGTTCAGACTGTGGACACCTGTGAAACCCATGCCTAGGGCTCGGAACCATGCTAGACCCAGAAGACTCGGTAGCGGCTTGCTCACAATTGTCAGGGGTAGTTCTTTCTGGATGTCGCCGTAGGTGACTCGGAACGTTCCAATGCCTTCCACTGAAACCCGGTTATTCTGGAAGTCGAGTAGATGAAATCTTTGCCATGTCAGTTGAGCTTTCTTGAACTCAGGAATGATGGTCTTTAGTGTCGCCCAGGACATGATTGACAGGGCAGACCCGGTGTCGATTTCCATCTCGCATGGCCTCCCTTCAATTTCCACCATCGTGTAGACTTTTTCTTCCACCAATGTGCTGGCTTGGTCGATGTTTGTGCGGAAAGCTTCCCGATTTTGATTTTCGCACCGGTTTTTTGCGCCGCCATCTTTGGTTGGCTGCTTCGATCGAGCCGGTTCTGATTGGCTGTGGTGGTCACGTGGTTGGTAACTTCTTGGAATTATAGCTCTACAGACTCTCTCCAAGTGACCCTTCTTTTCACAATGCCTGCAAACGGCATCTCGGTACTTGCACGACTGTCTCTCGTGAGCTCCACCACAGCTAGAGCAGTTTCCTCGGAAGCTGCTTGGTTCTTTTTCCCGCTTTTCCATGTGGAAAACATCCTCGTCCGACTCTTCCTTGGTGCTGGTTCTTGCTTCCTCCTTGTGTACCGGCGTGGATTTGGGAGCGTCTTTGGTTGCCGTCGGATGTTGTAGAGTCTCAGCAGCCTTTGTGGATGCTTCATGAGCTCTGGCTTCATCTAGGGCACCCGCTAGAGTTAGATCTGGCTTTGCAAGTAGCCTTCTCTGCAGTCTCGTATCTTTTACGCCGCATATCAATTGCTCGAGAAGCGCGTCATCCAGATCTCGATGGTCGCAATGCGTGGCAGCTTTGCGGAGGCTTGCCATGTACGCGCTGATCGATTCACCTTCTTTTTGTACACGTTGCCGAAATGCGTGGCGCTGTACAAACTTAGACGGAACGGGAGTGTAGTGGCTCTTGAGGGTAGCTTGGAGCATGTCCAAGGGAA
This sequence comes from Ptyas mucosa, assembly GCA_012654045.1. Lineage (NCBI taxonomy): Eukaryota > Metazoa > Chordata > Lepidosauria > Squamata > Colubridae > Ptyas > Ptyas mucosa. Next base: position 443,241 of record WNWU01000145.1, read on the forward strand.
CGGTCTGGATGGGGGTTGGCTTGCAGAGGGATTCGGCCATCTCGAATACATCTGGCCCGCAGTGGCTTAAGAAGAGGGCTCTCTTCCAATTAGCTGAGAGACCTTGCATTTCGCTGGCTTCGAGGGAACACTCGAACCTGGTCGTATACGATCCCCATTTTTCACGGGTCAGATCAAAGGGCTTGGGCGGTACGTAGGCAGACATCACAATATGTCTTCTATTGCCGCTTCGTCACCCTGGCTGAAACTCAGAGCTTTTTTTGGTTTGCTTCTTGTAGCCTCAATCTCACCTTCGTCGCCAATGTTATAGCGCGGGAATAACGAGAGGCACAAGGAAGCTACATACAACAGCTCTTTAATTCAGGGTGAGACTTCAGCAAAGAAACACGGGTAGCAGCCCTCCTTATATACACTCCCAACAGTAACTGTCAACCAATCACAAAACACTGTTTCATTTGAAACTCCCGCTCAAAATAGATACATACATAACACCAAGGATGCACTGTTGGGTTGGGTGAGGGGTTTGCTTTCAATGCCTTTGAGTTTTCACATCAGTTGATCATGCTCTCAAGAGTTGAAACTTTTTCTTTGGGTTTTCAGATGGCCGTGGAAAAGATCGTTTTGGGTTTTTATGCAAGCTATTCACTGAATGCATGGAAAGGGCTGGCTTGGTGGGTGTGGCTTGGTGGGCATGGCAGGGGAAGGATACTGTAAAATCTCCATTCCCACCCCACTCCGGGGAAGGATGCTGTAAAATCTCCATTTCCTCCCGATCAGCTGGGACTTGGGAGGCAGAGAATAGATGGGGGTGGGGCCAGTCAGAATTTTTACTACCAGTTCTCCAAACTACTCACAATTTCTGCTACCGGTTCTCCAGAACTGGTCAGAACCTGCTGAAACCCACCTCTGATACACACCAAGACAAATTTCTTGTGTGTCCAATCACACTTGGCCAATAACTTGGCTAATCTAATCTATTCTATTCTAAATTTAAAATGGCTGCCTAAAAATGGTACTGTGCATGAAACATCAGAAGGGAAGAGAAACCAAAAAGAAATATGCAGTTCAGTTGTGGGTTTCTACCGGTTCGTCCTGGATCACACGAACCGGTAGTGGCGGTGGCGGGAGGCTCCGCTCACCTGCCCGGACATTATCACGGACACTCTGTGCATGCGAAGAAGGTTCTGCATATGCGCAGGAGCACCACAAGGGAGCGAAGTGAGGGCATGCATGCGCA
>WNWU01000145.1:464477-475942 GCA_012654045.1 Ptyas mucosa
CTCATTTCTCTCCTGCTTTCCTTCTTGACCTCCTTCCTGTTCATTGGGCAACCAAGGAGAGCCACTTGCCTTCTCCGACAAGCGGCATTCAGCAACATTTTCTCGGTTGCCATTTCGACTATCTTGGCAAAAACAGTCATGGTGGTGTTAGCATTCTTGGCCACAAAACCAGGAAATAAAGTACAAAGATGGCTGGGGAAAAGCCTCGCCAATTCTATCATCCTTTCATTTTCTCTTGTTCAACTTGTCCTCTGCAGCATCTGGTTGGGCACTTTTCCCCCATTCCCTGAGTTGGACACAGATTCACTATCTGCAGAGATGATTGTGCAATGTAACGAAGGCTCTATTGCCATGTTCTACCTTACCCTTGCCTACATGGGCTTCCTATCTGTCATTTGCTTCACAGTAGCCTTCCTGGCTAGGAATCTACCTGGGGCCTTCAATGAAGCCAAGCTCATCACCTTCAGCATTCTTGTCTTTTGTAGTGTCTGGATCTCCTTTGTACCCACCTACCTGAGTACCAAGGGGAAGTATATGGTGGCTGTGCAGATCTTCTCCATCTTGGCTTCAAGTGCTGGCCTTCTATGTTGCATCTTCTTTCCCAAGTGCTACATTATTTTTTTAAGGCCACACCTGAATACAAAAGAATATTTGTTGTCAAAATAAAATATAAATAAACTTTTATTATGTCTTTCCTCAAAATCCTATTTAATTATTAGGATTAATTAGGAATCTGATTGCCTACACACAGCACTAACTTGTACTTCCACTGAAGTGGTACCTGTTTATCTAATTGCATAGAACAGGGGTCCCCAACCTTTCGGACCTCAGGGACCACTAAATTCATAATTTTAAATCCCGCTGACCACTAATATGATCTGCCTAATGACCAGCTGGGTGGGCGTGGCAAGGTGGTCATGTGACTCGGTGGGCGTGGCCAACTCAATGTCTTTCATGTCAAGGGGCACCTCGCCGGCCTCTACTTGCCCCTCCCCTCCCAGCCACTCCTTGTCTCCCCACCTGGGCTCCTTAGGGCCCCAACAGGAAGCAGTTGCTGGAGCTAAGCAGCCACCACGAGAAAGAGTTGGCAAAACAGCTCAGTTCAAATTGGATCTGACCGAGAAGGAGGCTCAGCAGAAGCTCCTCAGTGAGGACTAGAAGCATAGGCTTTCCAAGCAGAGGGAAGACCTGCAGGAGTGCAAGGCCAGGTACCAGCATCTGCAGGCTCAGTGGGCTGAGATGGTCAGCCAGTTCCAGGCCATGAGGCAGTCCCACTGGAACAAGGTGCTCCAGCTTTTCGCCACCAGTGGCACTTCCCTCCAGCACTTCCCTTGCCCAAAACCCCGCACCAGAAGGCTGAAGCAGACCCCAAGTTGGAATTTCTGCCCCCCTCCGACCCACACAAAAAGACCCCAAAGGGGAAGACTCTCTATAGCAACACAAATGTTCGTTGCACGTATCCGGCCCAGGGGCCATAGTTTGAGGATTTAGTGCAATATAAAAAATGCAAATAATTTCTCTGCAGACCACCAAAATTTTCTCATGGACCACCAGTGGTCCACAGACCACCAGTTGATGACCACTGGAATAGAACATGGTTTCAAACTGTTAGGTGCACAGAAGCTGAGGTGAGTGATGGGAGCTCACCCTGCCCTTAATGCTAGGACTCATACCTCTAGTGTAGAGAGCATCTTCAGCTTCATTAAGTCACTGAGCCTCCTCTACCTAATTTTCTTTAGTATATTTTGTAATCATCTCTTTTATGGGTGGCAATGGTGAAGACGCTCGCCTCCCACACAGAAGGTTGAGAGTTCAATCCTAGGCAGTGGCAGATGTTTTTCTATCAAGGCACAAAGAAAATATCTGCTACAATCTCTGCATAGATGTTAGGAAGGGCATTCAACCACTAAATGCTCAGCTCCATTCAGTCACCCTGACTCCACCCTGAATAAAGAGATTAAAGGATTGTAAAAAAAAAATATTCAAAAGGAAAGAGAATGAGCTCCACTTCAGCCAAGCTGGGAGTCAATAAGCAAAGATGGATTTAAAGATGAAGATCATCAAAGCTCACATAGCATGTATTGTAAAGTACCAATAAGTTTCAAAGCCTTGGACATTATGCAGTCTTCTTCAACAACTGGCTGCTGATGTATGCTAATAGGGTAAAATTATAAAAAAAATTAGTAGTTCAGAGAACCGGTAATAAAAATTCTGACTGGCCCCACTCCCATCTATTCTCTGCCTCTCAAGTCCCAGCTGATCGGGAGGAAATGGAGATTTTGCAGGATCCTTGCCCCAGAGTGGGGTGGGAATGGAGATTTTACAGCATCCTTCCCCTGCCCTGGCCACCAAGCCATGCCCACCAAGCCACACCCACAGAACCGGTAGTAAAAAATTTTGAAACCCACCACTGGGCTTGACAGTTCAAATTCATGTTAAAAAATTCCCTGGGTGATGGAATCTATCAAGAGATATTTTTCAAGAGAAGTTTAGAACAAAGGTCTCCTTTCTCACTTCTTGGTTCGTTTTCAAAGTTTCCACTCCATCTCTGGCTCCTCCCAATGGGCACCTGCCTGTTGACTCATTCAGAGTTTAGAGACTCTCCTTGATGCCATTACCCAAATCATAATGATTTATACATTATGTTGGCGCTAAATCTCTATAGGGGTTTTAGCAAATTTTCTGATTTCTCACAAACATAGCCATAATATGCTTGCAGAATGTTGTCATATTAAAACCTTGCTCACCAATGTCCTTGCCCTAGAAAAGCATGGAGACATAAATGACTTTGGAGAAAGAGAATACCTGGAGAAGGCTTTTAGGAGAAGCAAAGGCTGTATTTGCTTCCCCTCTTCAGATGTGAAGCCTTGGCTGGATTTTGCTTGGATTAGGAAATCTCTGGAGCTTCTGTCTTGGAAGAGGGCTTTGGGTGGACACAGGGCAGGAGGGCTCAATGAGGAAGGGCTCAATGTGACATGTTGCTACTTATGTTACTACTTGTGCTGTTTCTGTGGCCCCAGGAAGCCTCTCAGATGCTCAGAGCCAAATGTCTCCTGACTCTCAAGAAGGACGAGGTGGACCCACAGAACCATTACAAGCCAGGGCAGTTTCTCATTGGTGGCATAGCATCTGGAACACAGCTTGAGCTTCAACCACCAAATTTCAGGGAAGCACCTTCAGCGAAACCCAAAAAGTATACTCCAACTTCCTGCATTGCATTACAGTTTGTTCTGATTTCTAAAGTTCCAGCTTCCCCTCTTCCAATAAATGGTCACTTTGATCTCCTAGGTTTTTCTGTCTCATTTCATCCTTGGAGATCCATTTATAGCACTGCAGCCAGTACACCTCCTTTTAAATTCTCAAATATGATCATCAGTAGAGATCTTCTGTTATTCTTGACCTTGAAGAAGAATCATCAACTTTTTGTGAGATCCTCTGAGAAGATCTAGTGTGTGGGTGGAGAAAAGAGGGTTGGTTCTTCTCTTCCACCATTCCCTTCCACCACAAAAGGTCAACAGATAGAAGAATGCAGGAAAGTTGCATTTTTTTCCTGCAGTTAAAATGGGATAACATCCACAATTTTTTTTCTGTATCAAAATTCACTAATAAAATTAAACAATCTGAGATTAAAATTGACTTTCCATACATGTGTGAATCCCATCTGAGTGGACGCCAGGCCTAATAGCCATGCAATGATTTAAATATTATTTAATGTCTTTGCTCTAGAAATGTTGACAGTTTGAATGTCTCCAGAAATTAATAATCTATTCTTTTTGTAAATGCTCATTGTGTGTGTCTATGTGTGTGTGTATGTGCTCTAATGTTTTTATAGTTCATATGAAAGGTAGATTACATTTCCAATTATTTGATTGATTGATTGATTGATTGATTGATTGATTGATTGATTTAGTCAAGCATATATAAGGTAAAAGTATAAACATAATTTGAGTACATGAAAAGAGTAAGTAAAAAGGAATATTAGGACAGAGACGGTAGGCACGCTGGTGCACTTATGCATGCCCCTTACAGACCTCTTAGGAATGGGGTGAGGTCAACAGTAGACAGTCTAAGGTTAAAGTTTTGGGGGTTTTGGGATGAAACCACAGAGTTAGGTAGTGCATTCCAGGCATTGACCACTCTGTTACTGAAGTCCTATTTTCTGCAATCGAGTTTGGAGCCGTTTATCTTGAGTTTGTATCTATTATTTGCTTGTGTATTGTTGTGGTTGAAGCTGAAATAGTCATTGACAGGAAGGACATTGTGGCAGATAATTTTATGTACTATGCTTAGGTCAGACTGAAGTTGGCGTAGTTCTAAGTTGTCTAAGCCCAAAATTTGGAGTCTGGTGGCATAAGGTATTTTATTGCGGGTAGAGGAACGGAGGACTCTTCTCGTAAAATATCTCCAATAAGATATTGGAGAAGACAAGTATGCAAATGGAATGTGAGATTTAAAGTCAATATGAAATCATAATCCAGTTCCAGGAATATTGACAGCATAAGAATAAACCAAAGTTTATGGAAAAATAAATTTAAAGTTAGTGTGGATTTTAAAGATGTGGGGAAGTGCTTATATTGAGAGTATGGAATAAGTATAACCAGATATGGATCTCCACAAAAGAAACACTGTATAGAGGGAAGACAGCAGATAGGAAGTGTTACCATTCAAAAAATTATTAATACAAGAGGGTGGAGACATATTAAAATGAAGTCGAGCAAATAATTGACAGCAGAAGGATATCATTTTCAGTGGTTATCACATGCACAGGTAGAAGAAAGATTTAACATGGATCAAAAGACCATTGGAATTGAAAAATAAAACTAATAATAATAATTTGAAATTGAATTAAGTAACATGCAATAGCAAAAATATATAACTTTTCTTTCCCCGCTTTTTGGATTAATTTTTATTCTGTGTAAAACTAATTCCTAAATATAAATTTAAAAAAGAATTGGCCAAAGTGAATAGTAACAAGATTAAAAATAATTAGCTTACATCAGACATACATGTTAAGTATCTTAATAGAAAGTCTAAATTGAAAGACTCCCAGAGTTCCATTCGAATCTATAAGATTTAAAACAATCCATCCAAAGATATAATGAAATAACCCCAAAACTCTCAGCTATAAGTAGATTGAAAATAGCATTCTTTTAAAAAAGGTTAAATAAATTTTTGTTTCCATTGATTATGTTCTAATACATTCATACTTTCAGGGCGGTATTAACAGAATATTGGAAAATACTATCCCTGGCTTTTGCCATCCAAGAGATCAGCCAGAATGCTGAGATTTCATTCAATGTCACCCTGGGTTACAATATCTATGAAAATTATTTCAGTGTAAGAATGACTTCAGAGGCTGTGCTGGACCTGCTTTCAGAAGGGGAGGCCAATGTTCCCAATTATAGCTGTGGAAGGCAGAGAAACACAGTGGCCGTCCTTGAAGGGGCCGAGACTGGTCTCTCCATCCTCATTTCAACTATGTCGGGCACCTTCAAAATCCCACAGGTGTGTTTTTGCTGAGAAGACAACTTGTAGCCATGCCACATTCATTTATTTTATTTATTTATTTATTGTATTTATTTATTTTGTCAAGCACGTATTAGATAACGTATATAAGTGTAAGTATAAACATGATGATGAATATATGAGATGGATATGAATGAAAGGGGACATTAGGACAGGGACAGTAGGCACGCTGGTGCACTTATGCATGCCCCTTAAAGACCTCTTAGGAATGACAGTAGACAGTCTAAGGTTAAAATTTTGGGGGTTTGGGGATGAAACCACAGAGTCAGGTAGTGTTGTGGCCCGTATGTGGCCTGTACAGTTAGTAGCTGATTCAGACAGTGAGGAGGCCAGTGTGGTCGAGCCAGCTGGCACTCGAGTCGGACAATGAGGAGGCTGGAGAAGATGTGATGCCAGAGGCGAGAATTCAGCCAGGGCCTTCAGAACCTCCAGAAGCTCCCTTAAGGGAAGAGGACAAAGAGGAGGAGCCTCTTCTCGCTGCACGGGCACGCAGAGCTGCCAAAAGGCAGGAGTGGTTCCTCAGGAGGAGGTCGCCTCGAGAGTAAGGCTTGGGGCTAATTGGCCACTCCCTTAGCCTATTTAAGGAGGAACGCCGACTTAAGCAATTTGCAGGGAACAACTTCGTTCACATACCTTTGTGTCTTGTCTTGCTTATCTTATCAGCTTCCTGCAAATTGCTTCTGGGCATTCTGCCAACCATAGTAAGCTTTCAATTATTATTCTTTGAATTCTTGGCGGCTGTTAATGCAGTTAATTAACAGCCGTTGTTGTAAAAGACTGGTTTATTTAGTAAAATAAGGGTTGAACGGACTTTGTGTGTGCTGCGTTCTTTGGGGTCGGTAGCTGGGGCAGAACAGGTGGTGCATTTCAGGCATTGACCATTCTGTTGCTGAAGTCGTATTTTCTGCAATCGAGTTTGGAGCAGTGTACCTTAAGTTTGTATCTATTGTGTGCTCGTGTATTGTTGCGTTTGAAGCTGAAGTAGTCATTGACAGGTAGGACATTGCAATAGATAATTTTATGTACTACGTTTAGGTCAGACCGAAGGCGGCGTAGTTCTAAGTTGTCTAAGCCCAAAATTTCAAGTCTGGTGGCATAAGGTATTCTGTTGCAAGCAGAGGAGTGGAGGACTCTTCTTGTGAAATCTCTCTGGACACGCTCAATAGTATTAATGCCCGATATGCAGTGCGGGTTCCAGACAGGTGAGCTGTATTTGAGAATTGGTCTAGCAATTCAAATTCAAATTCAGTCATGAATCTTCTGTTGTAATGAAGAGCAAAGTTCTATTGAGCAAATTGAATGAATAAAGAATGAATGTTCCATCTAATGGTAGAGAAGAATCAGAGTAGATCCATCAATGGTGCTAAGGCAGATTGTGCATCCCTACTGGCGATTTGCAACAGCAAAATGCTGTATTAAATGAGAAGACAAATAACGTAAGAGCAAAATGACCAGAGAGATCTCTACAGGAATGTCTGCATTGCATATATTGGAATAATTCCACCATTGGGGTATATGGAGATTCTCGGTCATCCAGGCCATGGTTGTTCCAAAAGTGCTTTTTCAAGAGGCAACTGGACTTTCTGGTTTTTCTTTGAAGACATTTCGCTTCTCATCCAAGAATCTGAAGAAGCTTCTTGGATGAGAAGGGAAACGTCTTCAAAGAAAAACCAGAAAGTCTAGTTGCTTCTTGAAAAAACACCTTTGGAAACCATTGGAATAGATTTTTGGTTTTATGGGTCTCAGAATTAAAGCTTCAACTTTTGCTTTCTTCTTTTCAGATCAGTTACACTTTTCTTTCCCCATTGCTGAGCGATAAAACTCATTTTCCTTTCTTCTACCCAATGCTCCCTGCTGAAGGACTCCAATACCCAGGAATGGTCAAGCTGCTCCTCTATTTCAAGTGGACTTTAGTTGGACTCCTTGCTCCAGAAAGTGACCAGGGGCAGATGTTCCTGAGAACAATGTCTTCTTTGATGTTAAGTAATGGCATTTGCGCATTAAAATATACAATCTTTCCACTAAATGTGCTTGACATGTTGTCTTCATTTAAACAACATTACATGCGGAGAGAAGTCAATGTCTTTGTTTATGGTTCAGAGACCAGCTCATTCCAGAAAGACACTATGCTTGTACAAGTAGTTCGTCAATTCTTTCTACAACCCATTGTAGAAAAAATCTGGATCACCAAAGCTCACTGGGATCTCAGTATCGATTTGAAACTTAGTATCTTTTCTTTTCTATTTGTGGGTGGCATTTTTTCCTTTCTAATACAAAAAAAGAAATGGGCAAACTATGATGCTTTAGAGCTCTTTCATACATCTATGCATGACTTCGTGAAGAAAACCTTCACATGTTCCTCCACTAAGGATGCCATTTCGGTGAAAGTCTGGAGGCGGTGCAGACAGAGAGAAGAACTGTTGGCTCTGAAGAAGGATGAGATTAATGGAGTCCTGGCTCTTGACAGCTACCTCATCTACAACACCATCTGGGCTCTGGGAAGGACTTTAAATTCAGCTTATATATCCACATCCAAGAGATCTGTGAAGAATGGAGGCATGAAGGTAGAAGCTCCGAGGCTGAAGGCTTGGCAGGTATTTCTTTTCCAGCAGACATTTTCCCCCTGCAGACAGGAAAGGTTTTCCATAAGTGGATGCCTTGTTATTATTCATCGAACATAGAACAAAGAATAATAGAGTTGGGAGGGACCTCAAAAGTCTTCAATCTTCTGATCCCCTCTTCAAGCAAGAGACACATGGTTGTCCAGTCTCTTCCTAAAAGCCTTCAGTGATGGAACTCCAACAACACCTAAAGGCAAATTATTCCATTAGTTAATTGCTATCACCATTAGGAAATTTTTCCTTAGTTTTTGGTTGCTTCTTTCCTTGGTTATTTTCCAACCATTGCTGCTTGTCTTGCCTATTGTTGCTTTGCAAAATAGTTTGACCTCCTTGTCTTTGTTGGAGCTTCTGAAATATTGGAACAGTGCTATCATGTCCCACGTAGTCCTTCTTTTCACTAGACTAGACATACCCAATTCCTGTAACTGTTCTTCATATGTTTTAGCCTCCAGCCCAGGGATGAAATCCAGCAGGTTCTGACAGGTTGTAGAGAACCGGTAGAGGAAACTTTGAGCAGTTCGGAGAACCGGTAGTGGAAAATTTGAGTAGTTCGGAGAACTAGCAAATACCACTGGCCGGTTCTGGCCCCAGAGTAGGGTGGGAATGGAGATTTTGTGGTATCCTTCCCCTGCCACGCCCACCAAGCCACACCTACAGAACCGGTAGTAAAAAAAAATGGATTTCACCACTGCTCCAGCCCCCTAATCCTTTTTGTTGCTTCTTTTAAATTATTGAAAAATCAAATCCAGCATAATTCCAATCTATTCATTTTCCTTTCCATTCCCTTTGATCCTTCAGAACCACTGAAATATATCTTTCAGTGTTCTTGGAGCACCAGGGAACTACCTGAGGACTGAAAAAGAGCTGATGTGGTGGCCATCTTCAAATAAGGGGAAAAAATAGATCCAGGAAGCTACAGGTCAATCAGCCTAACATACCTAGGGAGATCTTAGAAAAGATAATCAAGCAACAAATCTGTGAAATGGTGTGGACATAGTATACTTAGATTTCAGCAAAGTATTCAATAAAGTAGACCACAACCGATTTCTTTGCAAACTAGAAAAGAGTGAGATAGACAGCACCATCACCGGATGGGTTTGTAACTGGCTGACAAATTGTACTCAACATGTAGTCCTCAATGGAACTACATCTACAAGAAGAGAAGTAAGCAGTGTGGTACCCCAAAGCTCTGTTTTAGGTCCAGTACTCTTTATCTTCATAAGTGATCTAGATGAGGGAATAGAAGGGGAACTCATCAAATTTGCAGACAAGACTAAGCTTGTAGGAATAGCCAAAACCACAGAAGACAAGCTCAAGATTCAAAAAGATCCTGACACACGAACAGTGTGGGCCCTATCTAACTAAATGAAATTGAACAACATCCAATCAACCAATGCAACAGCTTGCCTTCAGAAGCTGTGGGTGCTCCATCACTTTCAAAAAGAGACTGGTCAACCATTTATCTGAAATGGTATAGAGTCTCTTGCTAAAGCAGGGGGTTGGAATAAAAGACTGCCAAGGTCCCATCCAACTCTATTATTCTAAATTCCATGTGGTCAACCTTCTCTGTGGTGGAAAGCAAAGCAATCTGAAGTTTGTTCATTAAATAGGTAATGTTGATTATAACAGTTGAGAGGCAACCAGCACAAAGGATGGTTTTTTGGGGTTTTTTTTTTTAAATTTTGATTTATATGCCACCCTTCTCCGGAGACTCAGGGCGGCTTACAATGCGCTAAGCAATAGCCTTCATACTTTTGTATATTTGTACAAAGTCAGCTTATTGCCCCCACAATCTGGGTCCTCATTTCACCTACCTTAGAAAGGATGGAAGGCTGAGTCAACCTTGAGCCTGGTGGGATTTGAACTTGCAGTAATTGCAGGCAGCTGAATGTTAATCAGTGCCTTAGTCTACTGTGCCACTCAGGCCCCAGCATTATCCTTGCTATGCTCAAAAATCCAAATTAGAAAAAAAAAGAAATCCTTTAATTGCCTTGAGAATTTAATCTATTTTTAAATTGGAAGGAAAAAAACAGAGAGTTCAGAACAAATGCGTACAGTTTTAAGAAATGATTCACTTTATGCATTAATGCATAGTAAGTAAGGCTAGGAAGAGTCAAAAAAAGACTTGGACCTAAAGATAGAAAGCCAACACACTTCCTATCATAACAAGAAGGGAGATCAGCTTACAAGAAGCAGCATTCACACAGAACGGAACACACACAATGCATGCCTATCACACTCCTTCTGCTGTAAAAGGGTGTGGGAATGACCTTAGAATGGACCTGTATTAGGATTTTTGATGTTGACCTGACCACGGTGTTAAGCTTGTGCTAAGAAGGAGGCAATTACAGGTTACACTTTAGACCAGGGTACCAAACTCACAGTCCCTGGGCTAGATGCGTCATGCACTGGCCATGCCCACCCCCAGTTTAGTGAAGGGGGGAAAAGTTGTGATATGTCACATGACGACAACGTGATGCTGCAAGTTTGACATTCTGCTTTAGAGTATGGGAGTCAATCAGGTAATCCTCCCCAATTACTGAAAATGATGACTGTTAAGAACAACAATTTTGCAAGATCTAATCTGGGTCAGAGGTTTAGTCCTGGTGACCGACCCAGATTGGATCTTGCAACATTATCCTGGGACATGTATATTTGCCATCACAACAAATTTGGACTAATATTTTTGACTCATCAGTAATATTTCTTATGTCTCTGTTTCTTCCTAAGTCTCTGAAGACTTAAGAAGAAACAGAAATACTGAAGACCCCGGAGAACAAGAAAGGAAAGTTGGAAATGTGAAGCTACCTATCTCAATTGGGCAAATCTAAAAATCCAAAAGTTAAAGGAACATCTGAATGGCTGAAATTTCTAGTTAAGGTAAATATTAGTTTTATTTAATCAAACATCAATGAAATAAGAGTTTGCCTTTAGAGGAGTTATATTATTGGCATTGTTCTGATAAAGCAGAGATAACAAGAATAGTATGAGATGTTTAAAGTCCTGTTCTGCAAAAACCAGGTGGTTTTTTTTTTGAGAGAGAGAGAGGGATGGGAGGAGAGAGGGAAAGACAGAGACAGAGAGACAGACAGAGAGAGAGAGAGAGAGAGAGAGAGTGGGGGCATACACAGAGAGAGAGAGAGAGAAACAGAGAGAAACAGAGACAGACAGAGATAACAACACAGAGAGAGAGACAGAGAGGGACAGAGAGAGAAGACTAAGGGGTCTTTTCAAATAAATTCTTACATCCTTTTTCTTTCCTTTCCAGCTACATTCCTTCCTTCAAAGCCCCCAGTTTCACAATAATTCCATGGATGG